>CM018048.1:50851674-51216674 GCA_008638375.1 Nyssa sinensis
TGTTGCCTTCCTAGTATAGAATTGACATATTAATGTGGGAAACATACGTGGGTTTTGATAGCTCAAGTAGAATTACATCACATTTCAATAGCCAGATATTGTTTATTGGTTAAAATATCCATAGCCCAGTGGGTTCATATCCCCAGATATGACTCCCAAGGATATTCTCATCACAATCATTTTCTTTATTCTTATTTTTTTAAAAAATTGAAATATTAAATGTATTTGAGAAAAAGGAAAAATAATTGAGAACAAATAAAATTAAAAAAATAAATTTTAGACATTTAAGAGGATATGAGAAGAATGAAATAAGAAAAAATCATGAACTTTTTCATTGTTTATTAATGTGTTTGAAGATTGTTTACAGAAATGGGAAAGAGGCATAATTTGTACAACCAAGAAACTAAAATATTATGAAGTACTACAAATAATAAGAAAAACATTGTTAAGTCACTAAAAAATTAAAGGAAAAAACTAAAAAGCCAGTCACATGAAGCCTAGGCCTCATGAGCTAAGGCATGAAAAGAACAAAAAGTGCACACCTTTCAAAATGCTTTGGCTTGTGGGGTTTATACCTGGCAAGGTCCTCAATTTTCAAGCTGAAGCATTTTGGTACTGCCTTGCTTGTGGTGAGTCTGAAGGTGAGCCTCAAAAAAGTTTTTTAAAACTATGATTCTAGTGGTTGGATTGTTTAATTTGAAATTTTGAATCTATATCTGTCCCATTTGGCGAGATATGAGTCATGTTTTTTTATATTTTTCTTTGGAAATGTTAACCTTTTCATTGCCTTTTTTTTTTTTCAAATTTTGCAGAAAACATGTAGCATTTTTAAGAAATATTTCCAAAAAATATACAGCAGGTGTTTTTGTTATTTCCCCCCAAATTGGTGATATGGTGGGGACCCCCAATTTCTAAGGTCCAAATCATGAGTCTTTCCCGGGGTTACCATTGCCCCAAGTTACACTATTTGCTTCTTAGGGTTGAAGTAGAAAACCAAGAAAGCGGGGACCGATAGGATCCCCTTGTGCTCCGTGAATAAGGTCTGGTCTGTGGCCACTAGGGATTGGGTCCAAGAGTCAGGTGACTGTGGGACACATGCCCACAAAGCCGGTCCGTATTAAGCAAGCGGGGGCAACCTTGGAATTTATTTAATAAAGTGGTGTATACATGCCATGCTAATTAATTTAATAATAGCAAAGCAATGAAATAAATTGATTGGTACTTTTTATTATAATGAAATTAAGGCAATGATTAAATGATGAGTGGCATGGTGGAACTAATCTAGTGTTAGTGAGGTGCAAGGATGTGCATATATTGTCTGACTGTGGGTCTTTCATTTATTTAATTTTATTTGTTTTTTTGGGGGGCTTGGGATCACATCATTGGAGCAGTTGTGCCCAACTAGTTAACTAAGCCTAATTATACCTTTTGAGAAAAATAGTTTAAGTCAACAAACACAAAACAGACCTCATAAGCTTAAAAGTTACACTGGAGACAAGACCTGTTCAAGTCATCATATACAAAACAGTTTATGTAAACTAAAACCCCAAAACTAGCTCTTTTCATTTTTTGATAAGTAAAACTAGCTCTATTCATAACCAAACCAATCCTTAAAATTATAAGATTCAAAACTCCAGAGCAGGATATAAAAAATATGATCATGAAGCCACCAAGTCTAAGTGACTCAGCCCAAGGAAAATGAAAATCACCTTTGCAAAAAAGATACAGAGTTGACTCGAGCGGGCCCAAAACTCAACATGATGCTACCAAGTCAACACACTGGTCACCTGAGTGACTCACTTTTTACTGAATTCACACTAGAAAGCACCAGTATCTAAGACCAAGCCAACCCAGTTACAACCCTTCAACAAAACACTGCAAGCCCACATGAATTGCAGATAATCACTCAAGATTGAGTTCATTTAGCATGACAAATGCTCTTTCTTTGAGCCCAAGTCTGGTAGGATGTATTTTCTCTCTGCACGCTGTGAACAAGAATGTTCCAAGTCAAACTCAGGCCATTGTACCCTATGACTCCCTCTCGAAAAAAACAGGGTTATGTTGGACCCAATCCACCACCCCAGCCTGCCTTACAAAATGGATTCCTTACCTTCGATATTGAGATAGTGAAGGATTGTGGCTTAAATTTCAGTCACCTGAAGGTGGAATTATTCCACTGTAATATGGTTTTAAGTTTTCATTTTACATTATGTAAAACTGAAATGGAACTAGAAAATTATTTTGATGAAAAAATTATGGCGTATTATGATGACTGGTATTACAAATCAGCAATTGGATTAGAACTTGTGATGTTTTTGTCCAATATTTTGGCTATGTCCCACTGACACTCAATTTAAATTTTGCTTTAATTATGTACGGACTCTTATAATATGCTGTAAATCAATAGATTTGGAGTCATCTTCGTAGATCTACATTCTTACATAATGTATGCAATATTCTATTCTTTGTATTGAAATATTTTATTTGGAATGTGATGTAAAATTTCTATATATATGTGAAGAATAATTGTATTTTCATATATTAGAAACTAAAATACTTTCAAAAATTGTTAGATTTTTTTTTCCTTTTTGTAATTGTAAAGAACTGTTAGCCAGTATTTAAACAGGTTTTAATTTATGGTATCTTTTGTTCGTTTCCACATGAGTTTCTCCATCATTGGTGGCTGTATAGATCTTTAACATCCTGTTAGTCATTTATTAGGCTCATCCTTGTATCTGGGTATTTTATCTTATTTTTTTGTTTGAGTATTTGAGTTGGTTTCAAACTATGTTTTTCAGCAGCTTTATGCATTTCCAAATTTTTGTTTTCATTACATCTCCAAATTGTTCTGCGTTTTTTGCCAACCAAAACTAAATTTGATATCTCATGTGGAAGCTTAGGCTAGTTATGACTTTTTTTTTTTTGGCACAACTTTATCATTCATGTCCACAGTTGTTTCTCCAGTGTTGGTTAGTGTATAGACCTTTGACATATTTGGTTACTAATTTATTAGGCACTTCCTTGCATCTAAATAGGTTTTGCATTGTGTTTTTCAGCATTTTTATATGCAATTACATTGTTTTTTTCATTTCATGTCTTTTTTTTTAACTTTTTCTTGCTGACAAAAGTGGAATTAATTCCTTGTATGGCAGCTTAACATAAAATTAGAGCCAATAGAAATGTGAGTGTACCATAGGTGGTGGAGAGTACTCCTATGGTCTGGAAATATTATTTTAGGGCTGAATTTGGAATAATTTTAGGTTTTGGAGTTGAGTTTCTTGGGAATTTATGTAACTCTGTTAATAAAAGAATTAGACTATTCACTTCTATAATACTTCAGCTGGTGGCCAGGAGCAGTAAGTACATCTGATTACTACTACATTTGTTACATTCTGTTCTTTTTTCTTTTCTTTTTTTTGGGGGGGGGGGGGGGGGGGGGGGGTGGGTGTGGTTGTTCAACTCTTACAATGGTCACTTAATCCTCTTCCTGTTTTACAAGGTTCTATATATTTCATCTGTTTTCCCATGTTTTTTTCAGCAATAGAATGAAGCACAAGGCTAAACTCATTCTTATTAATTATATTGAAATGGGAGAAAACAAGATGGTGTCTGAAGTTCAAGTTTCTCAGGTCCGAACATATTTTGTTCGTCACTTAGACATTATTATGGTACCATCAAGCGTTAGCTTGAATGGTATTACCTCCACCTTTTAAAGAAGAGGTTGAGGGTTCAAGTCCCAATCATGACAATGTGTCTTACCTATAAAAAAAAAAAAAAGAAAAATTTAGATGTTATTACAATAATTGAGTTTCTAAATTATTATATAGTATAGTGATGTAGGACCAGCTAAATGTAAAAACTTCTTAGATATCCAAGGAATAGAATTTGTTTTCTTGTGCTTTTAACCATTTCAACTCTTCTACGGAAGGAATGAGATTGATGGACCAAGGTCATGTCTTGTTTCAGGAACTTATTGAAAAACTTGGCAAAGGTGAACTACCAAAGAATGAGTATCCATGTATGAATGACCCAAGTCCAACTTTCCATGGGACCTCCCAGGTTTTATCAGCTCAGACAAGCCAAGTTCCAGCTGCTCATTCAATGAGATCAAGACGGACGGCAACATGGGCTCGGCCTCGAAACTCTGATGATGGATATTCAAGGTATATTTATGGCTGTTTTCTTCATTAATTGGTTGTGTAGTTTCTGAATATAGGAATTTCTTGCACTAGGGAGAGGAACCATAGAATTCAATTGCCTAGTTGCTAAAAAGCATGGACACGAACACGCGGATACGACATTTCTAAAAAAATTAGGATATAGATACATAAGAGACACATTAAATATATATATATATATATGTTTTTTATATGACTATATAATTTAAATCTAACACTGTTTTAATCAAAATTGGCATAACAACACAAATTTGCTATTAAGATATCAAAATAACAAAATCATTAAATAAAAATTCAAGAACCACTTCGTTTAATAATCAACATCTAGGATCCAAGTTTAAAAAATTTTGCTAACTACTACATAAAATATATATATATACATGTATATATATTTGTATATCTATAACCCAAAAGAAAAGCACCGATAAGAAAACAAAACAAAACAAAAGTGGAGAAGAAGGGGAGAAAAAGAGGGGGAAATTCCTCCAAAAAAAAAAAGGGAAAAAAAACCAAAAAAACTGGTCCTAACGTGTTTGGGATGTGTCCGAAATTTATATAAATAAAAATAAATCGGACACTCTTTTTTCACGTGTCGGACATGTGTCTGATTCCGACACTAATACGTGAGCTAAAATAGAGTTCATGCTTTATAGCGTGGTTGATTTTTTGTTAAATTTTGATACATTCACCTCATTATTCTCTATCTATTGGTTTTCTTCTTTGTATTTCCAATGTGATGCATCTTCATGGTTATGATCTACTGATTTTCATTATATAGGAGCTTACAAATAAATCTACTAAGAGCAGCTCCCCCCTTGGCCATTATTGATTTCTTCTCCTCTTGCATCCATTATTACTTTGTTGTAGAATCTTATTCATCTAATACGTGCTGCTTTCCAGTGATTCAATTTTAAGACATGCATCAAGTGATTTCAAGAAGATGGGCCAACGTATTTTTGTATTTATTGTCGGTGGAGCAACTCGATCTGAGGTATGAATATTCTTATTTCCATTTTGTTGAAAGGATTTAATGATGCTTGCTTTTTCTGGCTTGTATTTGTTCTCATGAAATGTCATTCATTTTCAGCTACGTGTATGTCACAAGCTATCAACAAAGCTGAAGAGGGAAATTGTTTTAGGCTCATCTAGTCTTGATGATCCTCCACAATTTATTACGGTTAGTAGCTCCTTCTTCTTTTTTCTGGATGGTCCTTAATGGCAATTCAAACCATTCAATACAGTGCAATTTTCCTCGTAGATAATGATACAGGCAGTTATATCTCTTCTTCTGTTTCTTTTCTTTTCTTTTTTATACATTTTTTACCCCGGGAAGAGGGTGGAGGGGATATTATTTCTCTAATAATTATAAATTTTCTGAACATCATCATAAGGCATTAAAATTAATCTCTTTAATTTATGCTGCAGTTGATTAATTTTTTTTTCTTTTTTTGCTTATAGATAATTATTCCTAATATTGAGAATTTCTTCTGTTGAACAAGGTCAAACTAGGGTTGACTGCTTCCATCTGGTTTACGATGAGGGCTTTCTAAGAAGCTTGGCATGATTTATAATCTATATTTTCAAAGTTTCATCATATATCCATATTACATGTTTCTGTAGTTTGCTTTATATTTTCCGTCTTGTGACATTATCTGGTTATCACATGGAATTTTCCAAACATTAGCTCACCTAAAATTTAGAAGCTTGAAAAGATCGAAACCTGTGCCCTTCTAGATGAACTTGATTATATGAGTTTAGAGAGGATATCAATTTTGAAGCAAATACAATGGAGAAATTACATAGCCATGAGTATTACGAGAGTGGTACAAGTAGTTTTTGAATAATTATGGAGGTGGAAAACAGGGTGAGAAGGCCAGTAGGACAAGTTGTTTTCTTCAGGGGTCCAACTAAATTAAAGAAAACATATAATAAGACCAAATACAACCTTAAAATTTCCAAGGGTTTCAGCTTTTTTGAATTTGCTCTCTCTTGAATTTCTTATGGACCACATCAAACAACGGTTTTTTGAGAGGGATCTCTTTGACCATATAAATCACTTGTTTAAAATGAATACCAAGATGCTGTTTTATTTTTTTTCAATATTAAACCCCTCACAGTTATTACTTATTAGTCATCCCAGCACATCTTATTCTTGGATAGCTAGGTTCTTCAATTGGGTATAAAATTTGGAAGATGCCAGATTTATGGTAATGGCTAGATCATTGCATGATGGAGTTTCAAAATTGTATATTATAGTAGTGTATGCCTCTCTAATGATGCTAGTTGATGAGTTACAGAAACTGAAGCTGCTGACCGCAGACGAACTCTCACTGGACGATCTTCAGATTTGAAGACATAAGTGGACTAGGAAGCTGAGTATGTAATTTTTTCTCAGGCCTGTTTTCCAGTTTTAATCATAGATCCACATCAATTTTCATTATTTCCATTTTTTCAAGATGTATAATTTATGTTATGTACATCATAAGCTGAACAGTAGGTTTCTTAGAAGAGTTATCTCATATCTGGTAGCAGGCAGGGCTGGGGCCTTATGTTTGGCGTTGTCGATTGGCTCACGCCTGTTGGCTTTGTATAATTGATGTGTTTGGACCATCTAGCAATTCACAGTGTGTAAAATATTATTTTAATTGATATTAAAGATCACTTGGAATCTGATTTAGAGAAAGGAAAACACACCTCCATTGCTACTTGATTGTTCAGTTTTTTCATCTCAGTTGATCAAAAATGGTGTTATTGTTTCCTTCTATCTTCTGCTGTAATTCATTAGTTTCGAATGCATTGCACTTGGGCCAATGAACATCAAAACATCGGTATGTAATGCACATATTCTATTTATGTGTCAAGTACTCGTTGGTCCAGACGCAATAACCAATCACTAATTTTTCATTGATTGGGAGGGCTAATGTCAGAGTTTGAATGAGTGTCGCCCTACCAAGTCTATTAACTTTCTGACGTAACACAGCCTTTTCAACTCTATCAATGATGAATATATAGGTCACTTTATTGAAAGTTTGAAACTAGAGTGGATCAGGTGAGCCCTTAGGTATTTCCTGAAGTTGGAAACACGGAGAAATTATCCACAAGTGTCTTGATCTATATAGCAACCTGTCTAGGAGTTTTTGGTGATGGTTTTTTGACCAAAACACTGGCACAATTCTATCAACACCTCCATAATTTTTCAATTAAATTTGAGGAGATGCTTTTGAAAACAACACGAAATCATCTGGCATATGGCTTTTGATGTCCAAGGTCATGCCATGCCAACCCAAAGCAGTTAAAAAGTTTAATGGGTTTCCCCAGTTCTGCTCTACTTTTGCCAGCTCTATTCACACTACAATGATCTTCTCCTTCCTTATTTTAAAACCAAACATAAAATAAACTCATTCATTTTTTTTTCTTTCTTTTCCTTCCAACTCTTCAATCCATATGAACTATTAGTGCATGCGTATCAATGGCAATCAAATAGGTGGGGAAAATATGAAGCTTCCCTCCGTATATGAATTTTTTTTTTTAAACCATAGAGATTTTATTAGGGAAAAAGAGAAACATTCAATGTCATTACAGAAGCTAATATGAGATGTTGGGAGAGAGACAGTTTACCACTGCATCAAGCAATTACCGTTGGAAAGAGAAACATCGGCTTAATTATAATACGTGAGGAAAGAAATATTGCATTGAATTGAGCAGGCATATAACTACGATGATATATTATCTCCCAAACATTGTGAATTACCCCTTTCGTAGTGCAATAGAGGAAAAAGGAAAAGACAAACAGAAACCAAAACCCATACGACACTCCACTGGCTTGTTTTCCGGGGCAGGATGCTATAAATTCCTTGAGAGGTTTGAATTCTGGCATTTAATAAAGACAGACCTTTTTTTACAACAGGTGAGATTTACCGGTGAACTCCATAAATGATGGGTCTTAATATTTCATATCAATTATCTCATCTTATAACCTACAATCACACAAAATGTGAGATCTAATAGTGTACCTTATGAATGGTGGATTCTACTCTTGTAAGAGGATGAATTACAAAACAGGATAATTGAAATGAGATGTCTCTCATTGTTGCTATATCATTACTCACAAGTCTAGTGTGTGTCTACACATGCATGTTACCAAACCCTTTTAAAATTAGTTCTTCTTCAACTTATTTAATACACGCTTTGAATGAAGAATTTGGAAAAATAGTAGATTTGCGTATCTGCATCCATTGAAAATATCATAAAGATATCATCGACGTCTAGCTGTCTAGAAGACTAGCATATATATGATTCGTTATGGGTTTGAACTTCCAGTTTCTTATATATATATATATATGTGTGTGTGTGTGTGTGTGTGTGTGTGTGTGTGTGTGACGACTTCCAAATTTGACTTGAAATTTAAAGGGCACATGTTGACTTGAAATAATATATGACAAGCAAAGGAAACATACAAGAAGTTTGAAAATGGAGTCAATGATATTCATCTGTCTTTAAGCACCGAAAAACAAGCTACCAGTACTAACAAACAAAGAAATTATTCAGTCAAATTGTCAAGCCACATGTGACAGTATCTTAAATTTTCAAACTTTCTGTGAATTATAGGTAATAATTTTCCTACAAATTCAAGAAATTTAAAAATTTTGTGAGATACCGTCATACAATGATATGATATAACGATTTTACTATATAAATTACTCAAACAAACATGACTTATTATTCAAAACAAAAGAAGAAGAAAAAGAAACCAAGAAGAAAACAGATTATGAATGTGTGCTGCTAGTGCTAGATTCATCCTACTAAGCATATTAAGAATATAATTTTTATTTTTCCCCCCAGTCAAAGTGGGGCACTGACTATTGAATTTGGTACCTTTGCATTCAAGAATTTGGACATTGTGACACACATTTGACCCTAAATTCCATTGCTTCACATGTTCAACATCAGCCATGAATTCTCATGAAACTATAACAGACATCCACAAGAAACATATATATATATATATATATATATATGTGTGTGTGTGTGTGTAAACCTAACACTATTTCGAATGAAAAATCAATCTTCTTTCATACTTTCATCATCATCGTATCTTATGTTTGTCTCTGGTAATTATATCATCGTATCTTGTCACAGAAAAAACACCACCAAACGAGCCACCTAAATGGAGCAATATAGACCAATATGTGTGTGTGTGAGTCAGTGTGTCTCTATATATGTATCATGTGAAATCCTTGAATATATCAGCCAATCCAAATGCTGCCTTTCAAGGTAAGCAACCCTAGAAGCTTGCAAGATAAATTTTTAGGTGAACCAATTTACTAATCAAGTATGAATTCGGCCAATTAAATCATGTTTTGTATGCATATTATTTATTTTGTAAGAAATAGAAAAATTATATTTTTGCCTGTATAATTTAAAATGATTGGTCAGATCTATTAACTCCCAGAAGCTTGCAAGAAGTTTTTAGGTGAACTGATCTAGTAAGTGGGTAAAAATTCGGTCAATTAAATCATGTCATGTGTACATATTATTTATTTTTGTAAGAATTAAAAAAATTATTTTTGCTGGCACGATTTAAAATGATTGGCCAGATCCATTGAAAAATTGCTTGAATGGGTTTGATACAGTGACGTGACAATGTGCTCTTCCAATGATATTCTGACATGTAAGTTCTGGTAAACCTTATTTAGTGGGACATAGTATATGTGACAAAGTGTAATTGAAAAGACATAGAATCACATGGTGTATCAGACCCATAAAAAAATATCTCAATCGACTGAGTTGGTCAATAAACCTGATTCACCTAAAAATTTAATCAAATCACGATTATTTCCATGCGAAAAGGAAGTAGAACCATGTCAAATATAGAGAGGAGGGGTAGCATTGGATTTTCACATGATGGGTGCCCTAAAGTATTGAGCTGTAATTAGTACACTAGTTGTATAATTAAGGACCCAAAATTAATTATATTGATATTGATGGTAAAGAGAAAAGATCAAACCAAAGCATGATTGACCTCTGAAAAAGGTGGGAAAAAGAAAAAGGGTAAGTAAAAGGGTTCTATCAAATTATGTCAAAATTAGAGATTTACCCCCAAAAAACCCATCATTTGTCAACGTAGCCCCATTAGTAGTTGTTATTATTATCATTTATGAAAGGTTAAGCACCGTTATAAGTGGACCAACCAGCCAGAGCCGCCTAATTACTTTCAATAATACAATAAAAATACTGGTTTATTAATTTAAACTATTCTAGAACCTGTGGTAGTCTATGCAATTAAAGACAAGAAGAAGAAGATTAAGAAAGTTAATCAGACGATATAAGTGGAAAGAATGAGAGTAATGATTTGGTTTGTTGTTTAATGAAAGCTAAGTTCCAACTGAACCACAATTTAAAAGGGCCCAAAAAAAATACTAACAAAGTTAGAGAGAGAGAAAGGGGGGGGGGGGGGGGGGGGGGGTGCAATATTGTGTTATGAGTATTATCGCAGGAGATCCCATCTCAGCTAGTCCTACGTGGGATAACCTCACGTGCCATAGGGTATGTCGGCACGTGGATGATCATGGCATGTCTAATCCACGCGCCATGATATATAGTTTTGAAATATTCTCAATCATTGGTAAGAGTTGTGATTTGTAAAAACAGGTGATGGGATATAGAGAGAGAGGGGGATCAATTCCAATTCCAACGGTACGACTTCAATATTTTCAACCTATCTCCTTCACAGAATGCTGAACGCGTAATCTGTTAAATTTTGGGTCTCAAATTTGTGAGGTGTGTATCCTTTTAAAAGCATTAAAATTGTGTTTGAATTATAAAAATAATAATTTTTTTATTAAATAAAATTACATATATCTAACACATTTTATGTCTTATAACGATAAATATTTTGTGCACTTTGTCCATAGTTAGAAAAAGTATTAAAAATGTGTGTAATGTACTATACTATTAATAATGTAATTGTCCTTGTGTATAAAGTAATACTTATATATATATATATATAATCTTAACAAATTTTTTTTTTTTTA
This sequence comes from Nyssa sinensis, assembly GCA_008638375.1. Taxonomy (NCBI): domain Eukaryota; kingdom Viridiplantae; phylum Streptophyta; class Magnoliopsida; order Cornales; family Nyssaceae; genus Nyssa; species Nyssa sinensis. The sequence continues at coordinate 50,862,887 of CM018048.1, forward strand.
TTTTCTTGTCTTTGTTGGATTGTCCCACATCGCCCGTCTCTAGCTCCTCTGGTCTATCTATAAGACCTTCTGACCCCTCACTTTAATACCATGATTTTAAGAAGCTACATGAACTTGGCCTTCAATTTCAATATGGTATCAGAGGCAAGCCAGAACCTAACATTGTGCTAGACTCACGGAGCCGCTCACTTGACCTCCCTCCACGGGTAATATAGTCCAGGAGGCGTATTGGATTGTCCCACATCGCTCGCTTCTAACTCCTCTGGTCTATCTATAAGGCTTACGCCATGGCCTCCCTCCGTGGGCAATGTGGTCTAAGGGGTGTGTTGGATTGTCCCGTCTCCTCTGGTCTATCTATAAGGCCTACGTCATTATTTTAAGGAGCTGCATGGGCTGGGCCTTCATTTCAATAGTCTTGAATATGAAGAGAAAAAAAGTCTTTTATATATATATATATATATAAGAGAAGTTTATTACTTGGATAAATTACACAAATTTCTCTTGAGATTTTTGACAATTAAAGAAATCTCCTCTGAAATTTTTTTAATGACACTAATCTCTCATATTTTTACTGGCAAACTAAAAATACTTGCCCTTCAACTTAATTTTTTCAAAATGACAAAAGTGTTATTTTCATTTTTTTCTTTCAATTTTGACAATTTTTTCTAATTTCTTTTATTTTATATAAAAAAAATTAAAATAAATAACTTATATATTTTTTAGTCAAAAAAGGTTTTAATTAATATTTATTTGAAAATAAAAAAAAAAGTTAGAAAAAATTGGTCAAAATTTTTAAAAAAATGAAAAGGAAACTTTTTTTATTTTGAAAAAAAAAAATATGTTAGAAAGGATGTGTTTGTAGCTTCTCAATAAAAATAAGGGAGACCAATGTCATTTCGAAAACCTTAAAAGAAATCTTTGTAATAATTGTTAGAAATTTTAAGAAATGTCAGTATAATTTACCCATATTACTTTTTTTGAAATTATTGTCATTAAGATTTATTAGTTTAGCCTTTTTATTGATCTTCGAAAAGGTTCCCGCCACATGATTCAAAATATTTAAGTCGAGTTATTAGTCATAAGAGTTGTGATATTTTATATGACAATCAAACACTTCTCATCCAATTGATGTGGCATATCATCCATACCCCCCTTCCGAGTCTCTCAATTACCCATAAAGTCAATGTTCTAAGAATTTTTATTTTCTGAGAGTCAATTTCGATACTACTTGTAATATCTTAAGCCTACTAACTTAACAATAATTAAAAGAGAATGTTTTAATTATATGTCCCAAAATTTTTAAGTCTAAGTTATTGGTAATAAGACTTACAATATCTTATATGTCAATTAAAATCTTCATCAAACACTTCATCACAACCGACAACCATAATACTAAAAGTTTATCCCTTGAATATATATTCATTTTCAAAAGTTAGATAATTTTTTCATGATGGACTGATAGGTGGGGCTCTCATTTTTCCATTGCTTTTCAAGCATTACATGTGAATGGGAGTGCGATATTAAAATTTTTAAAAAAATTAATTATACTGACTTATTTTGAAGTAAAGATAATTATATTAGTTTTTTTATGCTTTTAAAATTATATTAATTTTTTATATTTTATTTGACAAATTACAAATACTATTCTCCAATTAATTTTCTTAAAATGATAAAATTATTCATTTCAATTTTTTTTTTTGCATTTTTTAATTTTGACCCCTTTTTTTAAATTTTTTTAGGGAATATTTATTTTATATAAAAATAATTTTAAAGTAAATAACTTATTTTCATTTTATATAAAAAATAAATTTAAAATTTTAATTGATATTTATTTGAAATTGAAAAAATGTATAAAAAAATAAGGAACAAATAATTTTGTTATTTTATAAAAAAAAAATTAATAAAAAATATTTATTATTTACTAGATAAAGTAACGACAATTGGTATAATTTTAAAATTTTTAAGATATGTTAATGTAAGAAATTTTAAAAAAATGTTACCATAATTTATTTAATAAAAAAAAAAAGGAAAAGACGACACCTTTGCAGTGGCGTCATTAAATAGGGGAACTATTTCGTCATATGTACGGACATTGACCACCCCGATCCCATAAATCATAAATTAAACACGTGACGTTTGACAAAGATAGGACTTCCGGAGAATAGTGATCTTGCCAAGGCGACAAATTACTTCACACAAGGCTGATGCGACACAACATCAGTCAGACACGACACGAGACGTTAGCAATAGACCTCATCTGAACCGTCCATGGGCTGGTTTTCATCTAGGACCACTGATTTGGTGGACTCAACAATCAACAAAATCTCAACGACTCCATATCACGAGTAAATAGTCATTCGGTATGTTTGAAACAAAGATTATTTAATTATTAGATCATTTAAGAATAAAAAATAAATATAAATATTTAATTTATAAAATATTTAATAATTAATAATTTGTACTTCAATTAGATGGAATTGCTCGATTGATTTTCCTTCACGGTATTGGAAAAAAATGCATTGGTGAAATTTATCTACCAAAATCTTGCAATCTTCAATCAGTGCAGTGTAATTGCTCTCTTGCTCGACTCGAGATTTCAACATATTGATAACCACTTCCTCGTCTACTTTTATAATAACTTTGTGATTTGTCGTAGATAACATAGTTTTAAAACTTTCTCGAATAATTTAGAGTTTCGCCAACAAACTTGTTCGGTGCTAATAATTTGATATTTATTAAATAATCAATAAATTGTTCTTATCTATTTATAAACTCAGCTTTAATCAATAATATTATTTATTAAAATGAAGCTCATTTAACTATTTGTGAATTACCCTTAATTAATATTTAACAAGTTGTTTGACTTTTGTATATATTACAGCTCCTTGCTAGCTTGTTAATGAAAACCATCGTTGACAAAATACGGTTAAAATGTAGTCTATGAAGTTACATGGGGAAAATGCAGTGTATATGATTCTCTCTCCCTCTCTTTCTCTCTCTCTCCCTCTCCCTCTCTCTCTCTCTCTCTCTCTCTATATATATATATATATATATATAAAGATTAGGATGTTTGGAGTCTTTGGACCACAAAGTGTATTAGGAATTAATGTAATGACAATTAAAGTGGTCAAATATAAACATAAACGAGCAAACCAATTGAGTTGGGGTTTGGTGAGAAAACATAAAGAGGGAAGACTTTTTGGCAGCATGTTGAAGAGGGGCTGAATCGGAATTGTTGGATAGAAATAGTGTATGCCATGTGAAGCAACAGTGCAACTAGAATAGACCCAATCTTTGTTTCCCAAAACAATTTAACAACTTTCAACCACCCTTATTTTATTTTTTAATAATTAAATTATTTATAAATTCTTTAATTTCATGGTTAGAGTTTGAAGACTTAATTAGGATCCTAAAATAAATTAAATTTTTTAAACTTAATTTGTAATCGATTCAATTAAAAGTTTGTTCGAAATTAACTCACAAAATAAATAAGTCAATCTTAAATATATTTTAAAAAAATTTAATTTATTGAGTTTAATTTAAACATTAAACTAATTAGTAATTATATATATATATATATATCAAAATATTCGAGTTTGACACTCAATGAGTTTTATCAAAAATTTGTTTAATATCATCTCGGTAAATAAATAAGCCAAAATGGATACGGTCCTAAAATTAATGAGATTCATCATCCCCAAACTCAGTCTCTTTTGATTTATATTAATATATAACAGCAAATCCATGCAGATGGTGGTTTGCTAAACATTGTCACCCAAAATAATGAATGGAGAAGAGAAAGGTAAGGGGAAGAAAAAAAAAGTGAATTAAAAAGTTGGAAATCTTTCTCTATGTGCATGCATGTATTTTATGAATAGAAGAAATAATAACAAAATCAAAATAAATGTTTGATGGCTAGGAAAATTCAAAGAAAACAAACAATAATGAAGGAAAATTAAAAAGAAAGAAAGAAATGCAGTAGAAAGGGAGAGAGAGAGAGAGAGAGAAGGGCGGGTGGTGGGCATGAAAGAGGAAAAAAAAGTAGAATTAGGAGGAGCATTGGGAGGGGAAAGATTCTCGTAGAAAGAGAGATTCGTCGTCCTACACTAATCATTATACTTCCTTACCCTTTCCCTTTCCCTTTACCAAAACTATGAGTGGAGTGAAGTATACATACTGCTGAAAACCTCAACCTCTAGAGAGAGAAAAGAGGGAGACAAGGAAAAGTTCACACAGTTCCCTCTTGGTGAGCAGTCAGTGTTAATACGCCTTTTTAATTTGAGTAAAGTTAAAAATATTTAAATTTCGAACTCAGGAAATTTTCATTTTAAATTTTGAAATCATGCCATAATAATCACTAATGTATTGTTAATAAGAAATTTTTTTAACAAGCATGAAGATGTGCTTTTTTTTAATGAAGGATGATAAATCGTAACACACATGATAGAATATTATTGAAGAATTACACAATTACGTGGTAGACTTAACCTTTTAAAGAAGACCTCATAATATAATATCACAATATTGCAATAAAATTTAAAAAACTAACATTATTGGTTTTATTTAGGCAAATAATGCAACTAAGTCCTTTCATCAAAATTTTTTTGTCTCTCCACTGAATGACCAAAGGTAGCATAATACTCTACCCCATTCATTCTACTTTCCTACTGACTTCATTTTTCTCCCTTTTTTTTTCCACTGTTTGGGAAGGTGGGTGGGTGTCTGTAATCCATCAATTGACTGAGAGAGAGAAAACAAAGTTCAAAATGCTTTAAAGGGGTTTGTATGATGACAGGAAATGATAAGGGTAGGTTCTTCAAAGAAAAATCTACTTGGATTACTATACTAAAAAAAGGGTGCAAAATAAACAGTGATGGCTTCCATTATTGGAACACTGCTTTACTTTAGGTGATTATGACCATCCATTTTCAATGACCCCTCATCATGAATTTGCCTTTTTAATGGTTGCCTACATGCATCACTCTTATGATTTTCGTTCTTTTTTCCTCTCAACTCCTCACGGATTTGAATATCATAGTGAAATTATAAGCAACATTATGCACGTTAAGAGAGAAAAAAACATTGAAATAATTTGATTTTGAAACATATTTACAGTTTTTTCTTATCAGGATGACATGCAGATAAAAGACAGAATTAGAGACACAGGTAAAACATATTAACATGTTTTTCTGTAAAATCATACAAATATTAATTAAAGATTTGTAACATACGAGGTTAACAGATTTTGTTTAGAAAAAAAAAAATCAAATACAAGCCCAAAAGATTGATTATACCATTACTTATCACAATTAAACATATACTTGGAGAATAATGCATAAATATAATATGACAGAATCATATCCTCCACCACCATTACCTGATAATTTAGAGTTCTTGCAAGTCTCGGAGCTATCTGGAACCAGCAAAATCAGTTTAACTTCATTGGCAAATTTGCTTTCGAGCATCTTCTGTGTTGCTTCATGCCGACAGTCTTCCTCTTCTTCGGATCCTCTCACAACCTTTTTGGCAATCATGGGGAGCATCATCTAATGACTATGCATGAACAATGCGAGCTTTGGAATGTTTTAACGAGAAGTTACCCAAAGATGAAACTCAAGGGCCCTTCTCTCTCCTCATAACCACCAAAACTAGGAAATAGACCTCCACTTCTTTCATGGTGGAGGGCTCCACTTTCCTAAAGGCACGTAACAAACTAGAAGATAGGAATGAGATAACAGTGATAAATGCTCCTCCGGCTAGAATTGCTCTCAGGTCCTTCCGGTGGTTGACCCACAGTGTGAAACTTGGCTTGCCTTCCACCCAACCGGAGCAAGCAACCTCTGGCCTCTTTCAAAAAGAAACTTGACGACAAAAAATTTGCACATCAAGTCCTTTCTAGGATCCTTTCTGCAAAATTTTCTTCAATCATGATCTAAGAATTTCTATCACCAACCAAGCACGTTATGGTGGTCTCTCCAGTCCAGCAATATCTTTGTCAAATGCTTCTGCCATAAAAAAAGGATGAATTAGATTGATATTTCAGTTCATTTTTCAGTTGAAATAACAGTAGTTTATTCATTCAACATCTAAGATAATAGTTTATTCATTCAACATCTAAGATAAAGGTGATCAACAGGGTACTATTATCTAATTTGCCAATTCTTATCCTTCAAGCACACAAAGATTACATGATGTTGACAAATATTAAATCATAACTGAAAAAATAATGAAAAAGAATACATGATTGAAAAGAGTAGAATTTGAGAATTAGTTAAAAGAAGTGAAGAGTTTGAATTAGTTGAAAGAAGTGAAGACTCCACTTCATATCTAATTCACCTTTGACCTCAGAAAACAAGGCTCGGTAGATCAGCAAGACACAAACTAAGCACGAGTGCTTGAGCTCCTCACAAAGGGAAAGAACCTTGCGTAATTTGGAATCTCGCTAGGAGCAGAGATGGTGATCTTCACAATTAATGGTGTATGGTTGTGCAAAATGAACCTAAACTGGAGTTTCATCCCAGATTTAGATCAGAAACTAGCTAGAAATGGGATAGTAAGGTTCATGCAAGTACTGGTGCTGATTTTGAATACTGAAGCTATATAAACTTGGAATTCCATCACGACATAGCTAGAAATGAGAGCTTTGTATAAGCAAATAAAGGGCTAGCAGATAACCCAACAGTTCTCAAATCAATAAGAGCAAATATTGTAGGGTTTCCAGGCAAAGAGCATCTGATCATTCTGCATTGGATCTAATTAGAACATGCAATCAAATGATGGACACATGCTTGCACGAACTTCAGAAGTTTTAAGTTGGACTTGGTCATGAATTTACAGTAGAAGGCTAATATCTAATTAAATCGGTTATCTAATAGTGGAATAATGCCACAGATCACCAAATAGCAATAAAATTACAAAAGAAAATTTTTTTTTTTTTTACAAATTTTAGAACTTAAAATTGGCAACTAAAGGTCTAAAGCATGATTCCAGTAAATGAAATGGCCATGAATATCTATAAATTGCAGTCCTGAATTTAAATATTAAAAGTCCAATAAATACACAGCTATACCATCCATGCCGAAGAGAAAAACTGTGTACATAATCAATAATAAACTAATTTTATAGAAACTTGAAAGAAACAACATGCAAGATTAGGAATTTGAAGTCAAAAACCAAAGGAGAGATAAAAAAGAAGAAAAAAAAACCTTCCCCGTCATCAATATTATTCTTCAAAAATTTACTTAAGGAATCAAAATGCTACAACATTCTTCCCTTTTCTGCAACTCGTGTTTATGCAGCATTCTATCTTTACAAACAAGAATAATTTATTTTCTGTAAATTCAATAATCTCAAAAATCATGCTTGGGAGGGAGATGAGAAATCCCTTAAACCAAGAGGCTCTGCAGTGGTATGCATAATTTAAGATCTTATCAATGACCCTCTCCCACCCAACCAACGACCTCAAAATCTTCTAATACGACAGGTACAAAGTGAAAGAAGTAGTGAAAAGAATTTAATAAATCCAACAAATCTAAATTCTAAAGGAGAAAAAATGTTACATTTAAGATGCATCCAGGAAAACCTCATTTAGCACATCATCCTCACCGTTTGCCAGGGCAAGCAGCTCTGCATCCTTTTCTTCATCATTGGAAAAATCCCTCCTCTCAAGCTTCGAATGAGCAGCTACAAATATCAACTTCTGAGCCCTATCCAAGCCTAACCTTGAGTGCCCATGGGCATTCACCCATTTCAAGAAAGACCAATTGCACTTGAACCTACACGAAGTTGCATGAAGGGAGATAATCCGAACTGCAACTTTCCCTAGTGACTTGAACTGGGTAAGGTAAGTTTCCCACACAAGCCTACTGCTCTGAGGGTTGACAATTTTTGTCTTCCCTGTAATGGGGTCTCTGTGCTTCAACTGTACAGCTTGTGCATATACTGGATCAAGACCTTCTGTTCTCCATTTCATAAGCTCCATTAGACCAATATGGGCCTCTTCCCTTGAGACGAGTCTGGTTATGAGCTTGTCCACATCCTTCTCTTGCTCAGGCGTCAAGCATTTGAAGGGAGGTAGGTACTTCCCACTGGCATCCCTAATCAAATAAAGGGGATCAAGTATAAAAGCAGCAGCCCAAGCTGGGTGATAGTTTTTTCTGAACCGCCTGTCAACCACCTTTTCCACAGGCCCTTCAGTAATGTGGAATTTAGAACACCAATCCTTCACTTTTGCTTTAAGCTCTTCCCATAGTGGAAGGCATTGCCCAACCAGTGGCCTCTCCGTCTCAATTTCATGAGCCATTTCCTTGATCAATTTTACAAGTGAGTGCACTGCTTCCAATTCATTCCAAAAATGAGGATCCGTCATCATCTCCTCAATTTCCCTTGCAGCTGGCTCCTCCATCGACACTAGCTTATTCGATTCATCAAGCAAAACTGATCGAAGTGCCAGGGCTGAGCTGAGTATGTCCTCCAACAGAGTGTACACAGGATCAAAGCTAGATTTTTCATAACCCTGCAAAGGCACTCTCAATAACCCAGCATGCCCATACTCCTGCAACTGATATTTGTGAAAACTATTTCGAAGTTGAGACTTATTATTGACGAAACTCGCAAGTTTTAAACAATTCTCAGTCACGTTCTTGAATAATGGAAGCTCCTTATTAAAATCCTTAATCAAACTATTGAACCCTTGAAACTGACAAGAAAGATTAACCATCCAATGATGCTGATTCTCTAAATTCCTCAATGCCTTGCCCTTAAACTTGTCTGCAACTACACCTACACATTGTTGCACTGAATTCCCACAAATGCCCGTGATAGTGTCCCATAAGACCTCCTCCGCATACTTGGAAGGAACATGCCCACTAGTAAACACAGCCCTGCGAAACACACTAGTTCCATTGGGAAGATTCACAGCCAAATTCACCAAATTTTCTTCTCCACCAGGACCATAGTTGTTTGATTTCCATCCATCAGACGCAATTTGAAAGAACATGGCATCCCGAATTCTAGCTTCCGACTCCGCCTTCGCTTCCTCGAATTTAGCGTCTAATCTAGCTCCGGCGAACTCTCTTCGGGATATCGCCGGCAGTCCGACCTGGTTAAGGAATGCTTTAAACTTGGGGTGCTCAAGACTTGAAAATGAGATTGACCCACAACACTCATAGACCCAATCAGCAAGATAATCAAGTGCAGAATCAATCTGCGTCTTGCTTAGAGTTGGACCAGGTGATGCTTTTGGACTCTTTAGCTTCTTCACACTATCTTCCAACATAGCTAAAGCACCCAAATCTTCTTTCCCACCAGATAACATCAAATGCTGCTGTTGAGCATACAAAGCAGCACCGCCGCCACCGCTCGCAGTTCCAACAGCAGTAGCCACCGACACCGCCGGTGGGTAAGCAAGTTCAACCGAAAATCGTGACGGATCAACAATAGCAAGCGGGGGAACCTGGTAAGATGAAGAAGCACCACAACCGCCGCCGCCGCCGCCACTACCACCGCGACCACCGGAAGAAGATGAACTACGCTTGCGGTGGTTGTGGTGGTGCGAAGAAGAGGAAGGTGAAGCTAGATTGGGCATAGACGACGGCGAGATAGAAGAAATGGGTTTTGGAACAGAATTGAAATTCGGGCACGTCCCTCTCTTGAGATGCTCCGAAGCAGTCCTCGACGGGTTCGAAGCCGAGAAAACCGCGTCACACAAACAGCATCTTAATTTCACTGCTTTGGGCAACCCCGTGTCTGAATTGTGAACCAGTATAGGCTCCAGGTGTACCCAGTACCAAGCCCCTTTGCCCTTTATCGCTTTGGTTCGAACCATCACCAACCCTTCATAGCGCTTGTGCACAGCCTTTGTTGTGAGATCGTCCGCTGAGAGCGACACTAAAGAGGACTCAACGGGTTGAGTGGTGGCATTAGTTGCCGCCATTGCAGCAACAACACAAACAGTGAATGTGTAATAAAGTCGAGCCTATATAGGTCTAACTGAAAAAGAAAGTTCAAAGTTGTGGTGTATTTTGAAAATTCTGATTTTGTGAAGGGGTTATCTTGGGATGTAAGATTTTTTTCCCGTCATCGTTGGAGGGTTAAACGATGGTGTTTATTTGACGGTTGTTGCCTTGCATTTAGCCGGAGAAAGTCGTCGGCGGTTGCCGGGCCATCCCGGAGTCCGGCGATCCGGTTATTTTCGGTTGTGATGCTATTTGCTGTGATGGGTTGTTTTCAGTTGTTTGTGAAGAAGCTTCACAATCGGAGAGAATAGAGGGAAGAAGAAAGAGAGAGAAGAATGGCTTTAGAGAGAGAAAGAAGGAGAGTTTTAGAGCGAGAGATACAGAAATGTGTTGTTCTAACAGAAATGTAAACACCACGCGCCTACTCTATGGTCGTGGGAAACATAATATAAATGATGGTAACGATGAACAGTAGAGCTGACTGACTGACTCTCACCCATCCCAAAAATACTCCCTGACACTGTTGCCTGTTGTCTGTCTTGCGATTTGAAAGTGAATGGCACGCGCTGTTGAAGGTAGTTGTTTTAGGCTTTTTAGCTACTGCTTTTATATGTATATGTTGTTGGGGTCTTGTTGTGTGAGGCTTGTGGGACAGTGGGGAGCCCTTTTGTTGTTTGTTTCTTTCTTTTTCTACTCAATAGATGAGATTTTTTTTTTTCCTTTTCTTTCCTCGTGCTATATATACATACATACATGCATACATATATATATATATATAGATAAAAGTAATTATACATATTTTTTATTTATTAATCGACGAGTCATCAAGTAATAATTTTTAAGTAATGTGACAATATTAATGCGTACCACATCGTGATTTCATAGTAAGCTAATATAATAATACACATTATTTGGTAAATAATTTCTTTTTGAATAAATTACAAAAACTTTGTATCTAAATTAATTAAACCTCGTTAAAGCTCAAGTCGTGTGGTGCTCGAGAAATAAGTTTTTAAGTATAACAATTAGTTATTTTTGAATTAAAATTAAAATGCATCTCACACATTAATTTTAGTAGGTTCATATAAAAATGTGTTTTTTTCATGAGGAGATTAAAATCATCTATTGAGTTGTCCTACATAAGATGAGTATAAGGTTTTTAAAAAGAATATATATAATTACCTTGAAGGAATGTTTAGGCCTTAAGGGACACCTAAGTTTTGTGTAAGGGGAGACTTAGCACTTGTTTAGTTCACCACACACGCGCGCGTCGTGGCCCAGTACTAAACCAGGTCGGGTTTGAGTTTGGGCCATGACCCGCTATGTATATATATATCTTTTTGAAAAAAAATCCATTTAAATAATTTTTCAAAACGCTATCATTTCTGTTACTGTTAGAAACAGTCTAAAGCGTTGTCGTTTTTGTTACCGTTGAAAACAGTCCAAAACGTTGTCGTTTAAGTTACCCGATTAATTAAATTCCAAACGCTGTCATTTTGCGATTAAACCTTTGGTTTGAATTTTGACTAAATCATCTTCTTTCTTGTGGTTGTTCATTGAACAATTGCAACTGTAAGCCTTTGTGTCTGTATTAAACAAACACTAATGCTCTATAAAAATACTAACTACGCACCTACATGCATTGCATTGAATTCATTACCTTTTCTATGCGTTTATACATTTTGAGAGAGTTCTAAAACATAAGTCTGAGTCACTATACGCATAGATTGTAGTGCTTTTTTTTCTGTGTAAGACCATTTCATCCTGCGATGCAGACTTTCATTCAATTGTAAGCACCAAGTATGAGGGTGTATTCTGTCTTAAGGAGATAGCGTCAAACGCTAGACTTGGTCTGTTCCAAAAACCTATAAGTTTCTTGCATTTCTAATTTTTTGCTTTTAGTCAAATCTGTATACTATTTCTAACCATTAAATTTGTTATAGACTTTAATTTTATAAAATCATAAATCAGTTTGTTTAAATCTATAACAAAATTAGGTTTTTTTTTGTTCTCTCCAAATTTAGGTTATGGATTTATAGAATACAGAAAAAAATAATTCTGTATTTACATAATACTGAAAACAAGTTTTGTATTTTCTTTTATCACTTTATTGCCAATATAAAACGGATTTTGAAAAAATAATGATTAACAACTCTTATTTTTTATTTTCGTTTACAAGAATTTTTAAAAAACTACTTTTTTTTGTTTGCATATTTTAACCTAAATTTGCAAATGTTTTCAAAAAAGAAAAACAAAATGACCAACCAAACATGTTTTTTGCTCTCATTTAAAAAAAAAATAGAAACAAAAACAAAAAATGGAAAATGAAAACGTTATTAAACGGATGCTATGCTTTTGACCATTAAAAAATGGGATAATTAGTAATGAGCCTATTATATGGACAGTGTAAGAGCGTGATGACATACTCCATTCTTTTTAAACCATCACTCTGTCTATACATATATTTTTTGAGTTAGATCATTTATTTATTAGCTAAATATACCCTGAAAATACATATCACATGGAGACTTTTTGCCCTATGATACCCCTATCCTGCATTGAACGTCCAGAACAAAAACCCTGGATGCTACTCCATTCGTTTCTCTTTTTTTCTCGTTGCGATCAATGGATGCTAATAGCACAATGTTCCTTCTTGGTGAGGGATCGAGCGTCGTCAAGCCTTCATCGTCACCTATTGTTGCTTCTTCTTTGAAGAAACCTAAGCTCTTCAAAATTAAAAGGTGGGATGTCGTTGCTTTCTGGACATGGGGTTTGTAAACGGCGGAGTGCTTTGCTAGATCCCTTGTCGCTTGCTTCCCTTTCGCCACCACCATGCACTATACATGGCGCCAATGCCTCCACATCGGCTGACCACAACCACAACACTGGAGGAAAATTTCTCTATATGACTAATTTGCAAATTCACCAGTCCAATCCCTGACAGATCAGTGAGTCATGTGTGATTCTCTATATGAATTGCATCATTTGAATAGTTAGAGATCATTACGATTGGGATGATTGGAGTTGCAAATCATTTGGCTCCTTCTATTTGTCTTCGGCTCATGATTTTTGAGTAGGATGGAATCATTTAGCTCATTCTTTCCAATTTTTATTCACGTTTTTCTGTTACATCAGATAGAATGATTTGACGTAATATTTTTGAACTAATTAACCACCAAAAAAAAATGTGCTAGTGGAGTCAAATTCAATACACAACATTTATTATAATTTGAACATGATGTATGCCGTTTTCAAATCAAAAACTTATTTTAGATATATCTTTATCTAGAAATTTTTGTTTTTGTTTTCGTTCATTTTAGAACCATTATAAGCTCTATATTATTATTCAAATTTGAACTTAATACAAAATTATAATTTTTTTTTATAGAAATAGGATTCTTTCTCAATTAAAAACCATCCTCTTCTATCATTAATAAGATTTCATAATTTTTTTTTCTTCCCATTGAATTTAAAATCTCCCTTGTAATTCAAGATAGGAACCAGGGAATCTCAATTTATGAATGGATGGGCACCACCAGAGACTTTAAAAACCTTAGTGCCTTGTTCTTCATCGATGCTGTGTTAAGTCATTAACATCAAGGACATGAAGAGGGAAACCTAGGAATTTAATGGCTTTCCATCAGCTATAGATGGGCCAATGCAGTGTTGACCAGACCAAGACATTTCAAAAAGATGACCAAATCTAAATGCAATCAAAGCCCTCTAGGGTAGGTGACCACTGACATGCACCTACATTGACAGGCTATTTTGGTCTTTTCCCTTGTTTCTACTCCATTACATTAGGTAATACTTAACAACAACCAGTCCTTTATTTTTTCTTTGATGCCACTGCTGCTACGACATTGAAAACATGTGAGCTTGATTCAGAAAGAAGTATGGTCATGTTTGATGTACAAACATGAGATCGACATTTCATAACGTTTATAAAATAAAAATTATTTATTTAAATCAAAGAAATACTTAAAATAATTTCTAATAAAATACATATTTCATTAAATAATTATTCTTAATCATACTAAATAAGAATAAGAAATGACAAAGTCAAAATTGATATACTTAAAATGTTCATTCTACTATATCAAACATGACGTATGAGATTAAAATAATTATACTAAATAAAAATTAATAACATACTCTTATTTGCATGTGTACACGGCCTCTTAATTTTGTTGTTTACAAAGTGTTGCTTTGGTTGCAATAATTATGAAAAATTGAAATTAAAAAAAAATACTAATGTCAATCATGATATCGAAATCTTTATGATCTCATTAATACGTGCAAGTCACGTGCACATACCATGCCCTTATATAACTGACATCTACTAATAAAATTGCAAAGATTTTGGGGTCACGAATGACAAAAGTGCTCCTCTTAAAACTAATACTTTTATGATAAAAACCTCTTCTTCTCCCCCCCCCCCCTTCCTTATAACTAATACCGATTTCTGTCTTTTAAAAAATGCTATTCATACACCACTAATAGTGTATTACTTTATGGAATAATGTGATATTAAATTATTTTTATTATATTAGATTTATATTTTAATATTTTATCAATAATTTTTTTAAAAGAATCGGTAAGGTGGTATTTTGAGTTAGTTTACGCGTACTAAGTTAAGTTTCTCTTCACTTGAGCTTACGCGCACTAAACTAAATCTCTCTTCACGTGATAGTCAATAATCAGCATAGAAGAAACTCGAACTCGATACGCTTGAATTTTATTTTCAAAATATAGTACAAATATTATCAAATTATTTAAAATACAAAATATACTACAAATATGTAAGACGAGTGTCAAAGGAATGGAACTCATTGTAATAACAAAAATGATAAACATTATAAAAAAGAAAATTCATTCTGTTTTTTCATCAATTGACACAAAGTTATGAGATCCACTATAATTATCTTGTGTCTAAAAATAAAAAATACAATATGGAAATTCCATTACATATCGAATCACTCGTATGATAAATGTATGTGATTTTTATAATCTTGCGTCTAAAAGTAAATAACAAAAAAATCAACTAGAGGAAGCGCAATTAATCACACGACTCCTCCCAAAAGAGAAGTCATGTGTTCAACTCTCACTCCTTTTAATAGAATGTGAGATTAGTTCATCCCTCCTAATTATAAGATTAGGTTAGACTTGTTTCTCAATGGACCATATTAAAATAATGAATAAATTATACTGATATTTTCTAAAGTTTATGATAATTATACTGATCTTTTCTGAGATTTTTGAAATCATACTGACATTCTTTACTTTATAAAATAATATATATATATATATATATATATATACACTTCCTTCCAGTCAATTTTTTTTTAAATGACAAAACTACACTTTTTATTTTTTTTCTTCAATTTTTTAAATCTTGACTAATTTTTTTTTATTTTCAAATAAATATTGATAAAAACCTTAAATTTATTTTTATATAAAATAAAAATAAGTTATTTACCTTAAATTTATTTTTAAATAATTTTTTTTAAAAAATCTTTAAAAAAAGTTAGAATAAATTGGTCAAAATTGAAAAAATGCAAAAATAAATAAATAAAATGGGCAGTTTCGTCATTTTGAAAAAAGAATTTGACAGAAGAGAGGTATCTGTAAATTATTTTTGTAAAATAGGGAAGGTAAGTGTAATTTCAAAAACCTCAAAAAAAATTAGTGTAATTGCCATAAATCTTAGGAAATGTCAGTATAATTTATCCTAAAATAATTTTTGTGGTAGTGATAGTCAAAAAGTTCTTTGGCATGTGATATGTGGGTTGGGTTCTTGATATTCTTGTACATTAAAAAGTTTGTAAATGTGTAATGCAATATCATCATTATACTTTAAAAATAAAAATTAAAGTAAAAAATTCATTATATATAACATCATTCAAATACAAATTACCATAATATTACATTTTTTTATTTTAGGATAAATTACACTGACCTTCCCTACAGTTGATGACAATTACACTGACCTTTCTTTAGGTTTTTGAAATTACACCAATCTCTCATACTTTACAAAATAATATACAGATACCTACTTCCATCTTGTTAATTTTTTCTTCAAAATGACAAAACTACCATTTTCATTTTTTTTTCTTCAATTTTTAAAATCTTGACCAATTTTTTTCATTTTCAAATAAATATTGATAAAAACCTTAAATTTATTTTTACATAAAATAAAATAAGTTATTTACCTTAAATTTGTTTTTAAATAAAAAAAGGTAAAAAAATCTTTAAAAGAATTTAGAATAAATTGGTCAAGATTAAAAAAATATAAAAATAAATAAAACAGTTTCGTCATTTTGAAGAAAAAAAAAATTAACAAAAAGAGGTACCTGTATATTATTTTGTAAAATAAAAAAAAAATCAGTATAATTTCAAAAATCTCAAGAAAGATCGATATAATTATCATAAATTTCCAGATAATTTACCCATTATTTTAGCATTAAAGAGACTTTTGAAGAACATGTTACAAATTTGCACAACATATTTAGATATTTATGTCAGGCCATAGATCTTAACTATAATATATAACCCACAAAAACAAAAAAAAAAAAAAAAACATATTTAGATATTTCTTGTCCTCCATCTTTCATTTGAAACGTGTGCATATAATAAAAGAAAAAGCAAAAAAGAAAATTATTTAAAAAAAAAATACATTGAAACAATTTGTAGAGTAACTCCCAAACAGAATGAATAAGACACATAGCCAATTCAGAATCAATCAATATTTAATTCATAATGAATCAATATTTAACATGCCATATACTTAACTTGTAGAAAATTTAGGGTAGTTCAAAAATGTATGGAGCATTAAGCTTAAGAAAGTACTTTAATGGTGAAAACTAGGTTGATATTGATGTGATATTAGTCAATTTCTCATTAGTCATTAATTATATGCACAACTCACCATCTCAAAAAAAAATAATAATAATAATCCATAACTAAAATGGTGAATTGACACTATTGGCCTTAATTGGTTGATGGCATGTTTGAGAGATCACACCACAATGAGGGGGTATTGGTGTCTGTTTGGGATCCCTTATTCTGCCAGAAAATTGAAATGGAAGTCTTAAACATACAGCAACTAAGATCAATTTCTAGTTAGCTACCTCCTTGTTTCAACCCCACATCATAAAGAAACCTTAAATTAAACATTTGGCAATTTAGATACAATGCTCTTTCATCTTGTCATTATCAAACTTTAGTCACTACTAGGATCTTTATTTCCTTGCAGTGTTAAAGGGACTTGTTCCTTCTTCCCTGTTCCTCTCTCTCTCTCTCTCTCTCTCTCTCTCTCTCTCTCTCTCTCTCTCTCTATATATATATATATATATATATATATCTTCAAATAAGAATTTTTTACATCACCATGTAGTTTATTTTGTTATTTTCACGACTCATACTATTTTTCAGTTAATTTTCGGATCTATGCAACTTTTAAAAACGTCCTTTAAAGAAACGCCTTTAAATTAAATTTTTTTGTCCAAACATGTCTTTTGAGAAGCGTCTTTTGAAAAGACTCATTTTGACTTAAAATGTGAAACCTTAATCAGTTCTTCAACACTTAAAAAAAAAATGACTCAAGTATTTTTTAAAAAAATGTTTTTAAAAATACATGGGTTTAAATAGTAACTAAAGAATTGCATAGATGACAAAAATAATAAAATAAATTACATGACTGGGGTCAAAAAAAAATCCTTCAAATGAAGTAGTAACAACACTGCTCTTTCAGCATATTCAAGGTCTGTTTGGGTGATGAGAATTTGTCAGAGTCCTGAATGAGATCCTCCATAATCTTTTGGGGAAGATATTTAAAGGGCACACGATAAAGAAGCATTGAAGTGTAGACTGTCAACATTAGAAAAGAGAAAAAGTGAGACTGAAAAATTTCCATAGGTCCAGTTTAGTAAACAAGTAGGGTAGAATAAAGCATGAAATCAATCCACAGCTTAACAGGGTCAATTTCAGTGGACATGTTTACAATGATTCTCTTAGCTAGCTTTAGGCTTTATTAGTCAAATGGCTGTTTAAAACCCTTTAATTGCAGTCAAATTT
The DNA here is from genome assembly GCA_008638375.1 of Nyssa sinensis. Classification (NCBI taxonomy): domain Eukaryota; kingdom Viridiplantae; phylum Streptophyta; class Magnoliopsida; order Cornales; family Nyssaceae; genus Nyssa; species Nyssa sinensis. The sequence continues at coordinate 50,880,919 of CM018048.1, forward strand.
TAGCAGAAGCAAGTATGTAGATAAAATGTCACAAGTTATTTATGGGATCATATAGTTAGAACTTCCAGTTTTGTTTTCTTTGATATATTTGGGTATGAAAAGTGAATCTTTTCTCAAATACTGTATCTCTGTTTCTCAAACTACTTGAAGGTTTCAACTCTAAATAGTTAAATATGAGACACAGTTAAGTACTGGGGAAGAACATGTTGGGATATGTTTTCTCCTTTCACAACTTTTGACTAAGGCCATGTTTGGTAGGCCGAAATGAAGGTAGGAATAGAATGCGCATTACTCATGTTATTTCATTCCTGTTTTTGTTTAGACTTTTTAGGCCGGAATGGTCATTCCAAATGAAATGACTATTCCCAAAGAAGCGGGAATCGTCATTCTTTACTAAAAATCACGGAATGCTTATTCCATTCTTTACCTAAATTTTTAATTTTTTTGCCAATAAAAAAATTTCAGGTTGAATTGTGTTTTTTTTTTGCCAATTAAAAAAATGCAGGTTGAAATCTTTTTTTTGCCAATAAAAAAATGCAGATTGAATTTTTTTTTTCATTAAACGTACATGAAAGCTTTGAGATTTATACAAGTACTTTGAATATCTAACTTAATATTAACTTCATTCTAACAATTTGATGGTTCAAACCAAACACAGGAATGTAATTGTCATTCTATTATTGGGTATTCAGCCAAACAAAAGAATGGAATAATTATTCTCATTTCATTCCTGCTCCATTCTATTTCTGATGTTATTCTATTCCTTTCTTATTCCATTTCAACATACCAAACATGCCCTAAAGGTATGTTTAGCGGTGCGTTGCATCAATTTTTTCATGCTACCTGTTAAAATATAGATATAGCAGGTTTGTTTAGCAGATGTGTTGATTTGGTCTGAGGCAAAAAAAAAAAAGAATTAGCCTAAAACCATATTACAATATTTTGCATTTTTCCTCATAAAATACAAAAAAAATAGATGGGATAAAAACAAACAGTATAAACACACACATATGAGCTGAAAAATGCATATCTCATGTTATGTTGAAAAATGCATATGAGCTGAAAAAACACAAACACATACATATGAGCTGAAAAATGCATGTGAGCTGAAAAAACACATACACATACATAATGTTAATGTTATGTTTGGTTTCGATTATTTTGGCCGATTTAATTAGTAAAAGTGATAAAATCAATTTATGTTTTAAAAATTTTAGTTTGATTAACCGTGTAAAAATGATTATTTTATAAATGTTTGGGTAAAAAATCAATTAAATTATAATCGAGTTTGATGCTAATTATTTTTTTAGACTCTATACTCATACATAAGAATTCGAAAATAAAAAATAAACCACTTTTTTTTATATGTAATAACCAAATATTGTCTTTTATTATACTATATAAATATTAATTAATTATATAATAATTAAAATTAGTTTAAAAAATCTAAATAAAAAGTAACCTAAGCACCAAAAAAATGAAAACAAAGATTAGAAAAATGTATGGAAAAAAAAAAAGTGATAATTTCCCAATATATCGTTTGTTTTTTTTATTATAAAAGCTTCATAAAAGTGAAAATAACAGTAACATAAGTGGAAAAAACAGATAGGGTAACTGGTCATACTAAAAAGTGAAATTCGGGCAATTTGTATGACAAATATTGAGCTTACGACATTTTCCAATGATGCCCCACAGAAAAAGAAGGCCCATAAAGTCTAAGAAATAATGAGAAAAGCTTATTTGTAATACTCAACCTTTATAAAAGTGGGAAAGGAGAATGGCCCATTGAGTGAAAAAGAAAAATATGGAAAGCTGAAACTCGTTTTTGGATTGGATAGCTAGGCTTCATCAATCACATTATGGCCGGGCCCACCAGCAATGTTCTCAAATCCTTTACTTCCAAGTGGATGTCACTTATATCCTTTGGGGAGGTCTCATCCAGCGTTATTATGCTCATATTTAAATATTATCTAAAAACGTGATATTAGAAATCCCAATCGATTAAATTTTGATTTGAATTCCATATTTTTTTTGAGATATGACATAAAAAAATTGATTCAATGATTCAATCTGGTAATTTTTTTAGTTAAATAAATCAGATATAGATTAAACAAATTCGTTTTGTTAACGATTCGATCCAATTAAATATAACATATATATTAATTTTATATATTATTAATTAAGATATATAGTTTATATTTTTATAATGTGTTAAATATTAAATTATGTAAGAATTTATTAAGTTAAATTGACTTAAATTTATATATTTTAAATTTTACATATTATGACATAATATTTTATAAACATAATATATATTAGTATTATTATCGGATTTGATTCGATCCGATCCGATTTGATAGCTAACAAATCCGAATATGGATTAAGAATTTATAGATTTGTCGAAAAATCTTATCCGATCCAATCCTATAATTTTTTTAACAAATAGGATTCGAATCACCCCTAATTCGATCCATTTATAAGCTTACGTGAGACTAGGAGAAAAAGTCTCATCCGATGGTGCTATGCTCAAATTTGAGTATTTTTGCAAAATTTACGTGAATCTTATATGAATACTTAAATTTGAATGAAAGTTTTACAATAAGACTTTCACTAAATTTTTTTTTTATTTGATAGAAAAGTCTCACACAGTGGTACCACGTTCATATTTAAGTATTCTGTAAGACCTACATGCATCTCATATGAATACCTAAATCTAAACGAAAATTTGCCGGTGAGACTTTTACACTAAACTTTATTTTCCAATTCAATTTGTCGATCAACGGCCCCCATTGAAACATTATGAGCTACATTCCCTTCACTTGTTATATATGATAATTGCCTAACGGGCTACTTGGATGTGTGTGCTCAGTAGGATATCCAAATAAGCTGGAAAAGCATAAGAGGCCCAAAAAAGTTGGATCGGTGTCAAGCCTGAAGAAAATAACATTAGGCCCTTCTGGTAGCCCAGGCTAATCATATATGTTCATTTGTCCAAGGACTTGAGACGTAAAAATGGCTGGAACTTTCTCTTGTTATAATCTTTTTTTTATTTTAGCTAAGCCTATTTCTTGGAGCAATGACTATGAAAACTCGAACCCTACCCTCTTTGAAAATGAACAGAAAATGTCATTGCGTCATAACTCAAACCCTACTCTCTCTTTGAAAATGAACAAAAAATGTCATTAAGTCATTACTCGTTTCGACTCTACTTGTTATAATCTTGAGATTTGGAAAATTTAAGAAATGTTACTTTTTCCTGTTCCCCCGAGGAATTTGAGAAATGTTACTTTTTCCTGTCTCTCGAGGAATTTGAGAAATGTTACTTTTCCCTTTCCCTCCCCCCCCCCCCAAAAAAAAAAATTTACGAACAACTTTTCTCTAATTTAATCTAAGAATTGATGCACAACATAAAGCAATGTAATTATCACTTGGCACCATTCAAAATTTAAGGGTGTTGGGGCCCATTTGTGAAATATTAACTGCATTTTTCTATGTTTGTAGAGTTGCGTAGTGGTGATTTTTCCCTTCCAGAGTTATGAATCTATATTTGAAATTCACGGTAAAGATAGGATGGTTCGATTTACTTACAGGACTGTTTGGGAGTTTTTTTAAAAAAATTGAAACAGGCCAAGCACCTTCGTTTAGTTATTTGGTTTCTTACAAAACCAACCCTCCATTCATCTGACTTTATTAAACTTTTAGGCATATTTCATGGACAGAAACGAACATCTATAACTCTAAAAGGTACTAACTAAATATTAAAATATGTATGACTAATTCACTTATACTCGGCTAAACTAGTTCTACCCTTCCAAACAAGCCCTTAAGACCGAAAATATTGTTTACAAAGTGTAACTTCGAATAATTAATTATCATATTAAATTCTTCAATTATGACATTGTGTTGGAAATTTACTAAAGTGAAAAGGACTTGTTGACTAAGAAATTTAAGAATTGAAGTCAAGCTACAAAACCAGAATTTATTCAAAATTCAGATTCATAATCTATGATCCTAATTCATAAAATTCAATCTAAACGCCATGTCAGAAACTGAAGTTTGGTTTCTTACCAATGCCTTTGAAATTCAAAGAACTAATCTGATTATGACTCAAAAAGTAAAGTAAAGCAAAGCAAAGATCATCAACATTTTCAGTCATGAACTCAAGCTACATACAGATCAAAACTCATCCAAGAATTCATATCCACAAGCAATGAGCCCAATTATAACATACTGGTTTGAATATACTGTCGAAAACATAAGTACATGTTCTAAACCTGAATACAAAATACTTAAAATCCTCCCCTCAAACTACACAAAATCACAATTTTAGAAGACCCCCAGTTAACTCCAGCTAAAACACTAAAAAAATTCTAGTTTACCAGACTAGCATAGTGAGAACAACAGATGATGTCAACTTGAACAAGAGATTCCAAAGAGTTGTCGCTACTGAAAAGCATACCAGAAGAAGCAATGTCTGACATAGGGTAATGAAGTTCCATAAGCTAGTCGTGTTTAAGATCTCCAGTAGAGATGTAGTATGAGCCTCCATTTTGTTGCTCACTGCTCTTCAATTCGTCTTTCAACTGAATTACATAAAAAAATAAATGGTCAGAATAAATTAACATGTGAAAAATACATGATAGAACACTTGATGGATCATTGCCGCATGATAAATCAAAGATAAAGGGCAAAGGCAAAAGCAACCTTCTTCCCAGCAAAAGTATGGGACCAACATGAATGGCTACAACAAGCCATTTATAAGGTTTAACAAAAAGAAAAAAGATGTCTTATTACCATATCAGCGCAAATTAAAAAAAAAAAAAAATGGTAGAACCCCATGTCTAAAATACTTCCTACTGTTCACCATGCTACTCCCAACTCCAACAGAAATGAAAAGACAAAGGAATGCAATTGCAGCTTTTACCTGCTGAAGGATCCTCTTCTGGTACCGGTAACCCTAATCAGGTAGATTAAGAAGCATTACCATGTAATCAGTTCTGAGTGACAACAAAAACTGAAAAAAAAAAAAAATATATATATATATATATATATAATCATAAAACTAACTGTATAGTAACCTTGTCAGTTCCATAGATGTAATCACAGTATGTGAAAACTGAAGCAAAGTTGCTCTGGCTTTGTCCACCAACATAATGATGGTAATCATGGTAATCAGCACCACCATAAAATGGAATATATTTTGTGGGAGTCCAAGGAATGTCGTACCTGTATAGTGAAACAAACAAGTTATAAAGTGCCTTAATAGTTAAACATAAAGTGTAGAGTAATCTCAAATCAGATTCGATCAGATAATAATATTAATATATATTATGTTATAATATATACAATCAACTCTCTTATAATTAATGGACATGGAATGGAATGGAAGACAAAAAATTATTAATTATTAGAATTATTAAGTTTTCTTATACTTTTATTAATAAAAAATTGTTTCATACATGTATATGAATTTCAACACAAAAAGAGACTTTATATGCAACTTTTCAACAACATTTTGATATTTCATAAAAAAAAATACATATAATGTTCAACTTAAGGCATACAAAAATTTCTAATATCCTTCTCAACAAAAGAATTTATGTTTCCTACGCTTATGCATGTCATATGTCATAATTTTTCTCACTCCAATACTTTTGACTCCAATTAAAGTAGAATTTACAAATATAATTACCAAGATATATCATAAATATATATATAACTCTAATAATTAATAGGATAAACTACACTAACCTCCCCTGAGGTTTAGTGAAAATACACACAGATCCCCCTTGACGTTTGAGAAATTAAACTGACCTCCCCTTTGCTTTGATGTCAGTGACAAAAACCTCCCTCCGTTAGTTAACCAAACAGATTTTGTTAATGCATCTAAAATATTTTCATAAATTTTAATTTTAACCTTGTTAAAATTTATCTTGGACCTACACAGCCCTTCTCTTGTTCCAATCCAGCAAAAACATCATAGATGTGGTTCATCAATATATATACAAGCACAAATGTAGTCAAACAATCACCAAATCCCCAAAAATCATGCAAAATCTAGTCCAAATTGTTCATCTTTCTCACAAACCCATTTTGAATTATGCAAACCCTTTTTGCAATAGAAATGTGGAAGGTAGGTGCAATGATGACGGAGATGGTGAAGGCAGTGAAAATGGAAGCAGAACCAAGTCGGTTTCTTAAAAATTTATTAATTATTAAAGATTATTAACTTATTAAATATTAATTATAAGAGTGGTTAATTGTGTTGATATATATTATGTATATAAATATTATATTATAATGTGTAGAATTTAAAATATATAAACTCAACTTAAGAAAGTTTTATATAATTTAATGTTTAACATATTATAAAATTTTTAAAATATATATTTTAAAATTTTTAAATATATGTTTCAATATAATATATTAAAAAAATTAATATATATATATATGTTATATTTAATCGGATCATTAAGAGATCAGATTTGTTTAATCCATATCCGATCCATTTAACTAAAGTAACTATTGTATTTGGACCAAATCAAATTCTTTGTACGACATCTGGATAAATGGATCGGATTCTGATTTAATTCAAATCAAGATCCGATTCATTGACAACCTAGGGTAGAGTATAAATATGCATAGAAAAATAGCAAGTGAAAAAGAAGGAATACAGTGCTTAGCTTGCAGAAACCATATACTATAAAATAGTGAAGAAAGGAAAAGGGCCATCATAATTCCTAAGTGCTATGGAGCATCAGGAAAAGTTTCCATAAAACCTATTGCTCCCATCTTCGTTCCAGCAGTGATCAGCCAGAAAAGGAAATATAGAAGAGTAGCAAGTAAAAAAGAGGCATACAGTTCTTATTAGCTTGTAGAAACCAAACTATAAAATAATGAAGAAAGGGAAAGGGCCATCATAATTCACAAGTGTTATGGAGCATCTGGAGAGTTTCCCCAAAACCTATTGCTCCCAGCTTGTTAATTTCAGGAGGTGATCATCCAAAAATAATAATAATAATCATTGTTACAAATTTATTTTATCTGTGAGCAAGAACAAACTATCTTCAGTTGGCTTTAAGAGAATCATAATTCGTTGCAGTTCACCATCTGTATCTGATATTTCACTTCCATTGGGTTAAATTTTATCATTTTTACCTAATTCATTAACTGAAAATACGCTAGAATTAAAAAATCAACATAACATGTCACATGTGAAATATCAAAAAATAAAATCAAACAATTTTTTCTTTCCTGATAAGTAAGAGCATATCAGAAGAAACACTAGAGGGGGTACAACCCTTGTACATGTGGAGCATATAGGAACCCAAATAAAACAAACACCTTTGGGCACCATGTTTGTAAGTAAGCATTACAGCTGAAATGTAGATGCAACACTATCCACAGTTCCTATTTGGACTTTATATTTAGCTTTCAAGTTCATATGTGAATGCCCTAATGTATTTATGGATTTTAACCCATTAAAAGGGGAAAAGGATTTATGATTGCTGCTATACGTGACCTAAAAACAGAGTATTTACGGTTTAAATTTACGGTGATCTTCAAACCAAATACAGGATCTACAAAATTTCTTTATGTTTTGCATTTTGAAAGCATAGGCAATCAGATTTTGCAATTGTCAGGGTTTTTCAGCTTTTTTTCCTCCAATCATTAACTTATTTTTTTTATTTTCACTGAACTATGCTCAATTTATAAATCATCTTTTTTCGTTATCTCTTGCCCCTTTTTTGGCTTAGTTTTGCAAGTATTCCATGGTTTCTCAATCTTGTTGCAAATATTTGCCTTTCCCCCAATTGCAATAATAAAATGACAATTGGTTATATGTTCATCTCATGAACTCTGAGATAGTAACAAACACTGATTTTGATCCTACAATTAGATCTTTTAAACCCCCACTAATTAGGCTAGAATCCAAAAAATTAATATTCTTAAAGAATGATATGGTAGAACAATTGCTGACGAACAAGACGAATTAAATATAAAGATAAGATGTCTGCAACAAATCAATAAATCATAAAAGGAACTTTATCATCAACTGGAACAGAGTAATATGGAGATGTGAAGACCCAAGGCACTTTAAAGGCTTTGAACAAATAATGAAGCGATCTCACGATTAGAGCAATAGAAAGCAACAAACTAAGATGCACAACAGTGAGTCGCTGACAAACTGTAAAATCAACATCAATCTTGTGAGAGCAACCAATTCCAGTTCCATTTCTACTAGTTCAAATAAACCAAAAGACCACAATTCATCCAAAAGAACAAATCCATATAGAACACTAAGGTTCCTTTTGGATTGAGGGATTCAAAATGAATGGATTTGAGATCAATTATTTAAGGAATATAGTACTTAAAAGAAAATTATTTAAGGAATATAGTTTACATCTTGATTTAGGTTGCAACAAGATACATGGATTGATTTGAGAGCCTCCTATTCGTGGATTTCAAATAATAAGGTAAAAGGAGTTATTTGAAATTCATGCCATGAAGGATTTAGTTGTAAAGAATGCTAATAATAATAATAATAATAATAATATATTTTCTACCTCTACTTCACCATTCCTTTAGGTCTCCCATCCAAACTCAATGCAAATCTTATATATAGATTTACGACCCCTTTAATTGAAATCCACCCATCCAAGGTACCATTAATGCAAAAAAAGCTTTTGCTGGCAGATATAAACTCTAAATCATGAAAAAATGTATTAATCTACAACAACATAATAAACACAGCGAAAAATAAACTTACATGCCACTGACACAATCAAAATTTTTTTCAGAGGGTTGGTATATGCATCCTGGCTTATCAGATCACACTCCAGGTATCTGCCACATCATTAATCATGACAAAAAGGTTAAGAAACCTTTTATGTTCTTTTCTTATTGGATGAATCATAGGGATTTTATCCCTACTCTTGAAAGATCATGGCAAGAAACTATGCAAGGTAATCCCATGCAAAAGCCTACTCTCAACCTGAGAAGATTAAAAGGGGATCTAAAAGAGTTTAACTCTAAATTTTTCAGTAGCATATATAACAGAGTTAAAGAAGCCAAAGATAAGTTGGAGGAGTTACAAACTCAGCTTCATGACAATACATCAGACCCTGAAATTCTCAGAATGGAGAAGGAAGCAGCAATTGATTATGCAGAGTTGAGTTTAGCTGAAGAGGGGTTTTTTAAACAAAAAGCTAGAGTTAAATGGCTTAATCTAGGTGACCAGAACACAGCCTCTTTTCACCATAAAGTCAATGGGAACAGAGCTAGAGCAAGAATCCTTAGTATTCTGAATAATGAACTAATGAAGGGAGGAAAATTGAGAAACTAGAGGAAGTTAAAAATGAAGTTGTTAATTTCTTTAAGCAGCTCCTTGGGACTTCAAATACTTGTGAGCCTAGTTTGAAAGAGAGTTTATGGAAGGTGATTACTAAGAAATTAAGTGACCAGCAGCAGAAAGCAGGTCCAGCCTGTTACAGATTAAGAAGTTAAAAGCTGCAATTTTTGGTATTAGTGTTGATAAAGCTCCGGGTCCAGATGGGTTCAGTGCTAGTTATTTTCAACACAATTCGAACATAGTTGGAAAGGATGTAATCCAAGCTGTCCAATTTTTCTCCAGAACTGGTTACTTACAGAAAGGCTTGAATTCTACTGCCCTGACTTTAGTTCCAAAAAAAAGCAAATCCTACCACAAGGGATTACAGGCCAATTGCCTGTTTTATACCCTATACAAATGTATCTCAAAGATTTTAACAAACAGGCTAGAACACATCATGACCAGCCTTATCAGTCTCAACCAAACAACTTTTCTCCATGGAAGGAAAATTGCTGATAATATACTGATTATGACTTATCAAAAAAATAAATAATATCCTGATTATGCCGGAATTGGTAAGGAACTACCAAATGAACCATTCCCCCTCAAGATGTGCAATTAAAACTGACTTGATGAAGGCATATGACAATATTAATTGGGATTTCTTGACGTTCTTGAGATTATGGAGTTTCCTTCAGTAATCAGGTACTGGATCAAGAAGAGTGTCACAACTGCAAGCTTCTCTATCAAAATGAATGGTGCTTTGGAAGGCTACTTTGTAGGGGCCAAAGGGCTGAGGAAGGGGGACCCACTCTCACCCTATCTGTTCCTTATAGTCATGGAAGCTTTCACAGGTGTTCTTAACAGCTATGTTGAGGAAGGCCCTTTTTAATATCACCCAAAATGTGGCACTCACGAGATCAATCAATTAATATTTGCAGATGACCATTTTGTCTTGGCTGTTGCAGAGGAAGACTCTATGCAAACCATCAAGAAATCCCTTATGGAATTTGAGAAAATGTCCGGTCTTACCCAAACCTTCATAAAAGCAGTCTATTTTACAGGGGTTAGTGAAAAGATGAAAGGGAGATTGACTGGTAGTCTGGGTATTAGAGAAGGACAGCTCCCAGCCTGGGAATTCCATTGATCTCAACAAGACTCAAAGCAAGTGACTGCAAGGATTTGATTGAAAGAATTACAGCAAAAGAAAACGATTGGACAGCCAGGTTTCTTACCTATGCAGGTAGATTACTAGTGAACTCTGTTCTCAATAGTACACACACCTTCTGGAGTTCATTTTTCATTCTTCCTCTTACAGTTATTAAGGGTATAGAAAGAATATTGAGGAGATTTATTTGGTATGGTCCTGAATTGAAACTTAAGATTTCCAAAGTAAATTGGAAAACAGTGTGCCAACCAAAGAAGGAGAGGGTCTGGGAATAAGATCTGTTGAAGAAGTCAATAAAGCTCCTACGCTCAGACATCTTTGGGATCTTTATTCTAAGGAGGACTCTCTATTGGTCAAGTGGGTTCACACCTACTTCATCAAAAAGAAATGCATATGGACATTGAAGGAGCTTCAAGATTGCAGTTGGACCAGAAGATCTCTGTTGAAATTGAGATGTTTTGCTAAAAAAATTATGAAGAAGCAGATTGGGAATGGGCAGATCTACATTTCTCTGGTATGAGTTATGCCTTCCTTCAGGAATTCTGGTTGATACTTATGGAGAAAACATAGTAGAAGAAACTGGTAGTTTCCATGATGCAAAAATGTGGCAGAGGTAATCAGACATAATTCTTGGAGATGGCCTAGAAGAGCTAATGGTATTTTTTCAACTATTCAGGGAACCATTCCTCCAGATCTTGTTCCCCATCATGACTTGGAGGATAAACCATGTTGGACTCTAACCACAAATGGGGAATATACAGCCAAATCAGCTTGGCAGCACCTAGGACGATCTAGTCTAGAAGTAGATTGGCACACGATAGTATGGTTTCCTAAAGCTGTCCCCAAATTTGCTTTCATCATGGGGATGGTTTGTAGAAACAACTTAGCTACCAGACTCGAGCTAAGGCAGAGAGAATGGGAATTGAAGCAGAATGTATTCTCTGTAACTCTAATAGAGAAGATATTCAGCACCTTCTCTTTCAATGTAGCTACTCCAATGCTATTTGGAAAGATGTAATGCAAGATTTTTTGGTCATCAGGAACCCCACCTAAGCTGGGACCAAGTAAAACATTGGATCATTAGCCATTGGAAGGGGAATTCCTTTACTAACAATGTTAGACTTCTGGCCTTGTCCATAACAGTTTATTCTCTCTGGGAAGAAAGGAACAACAGGATGTTTAAAAACAAATTCTCTGAAGCAATCCAAATCAAGAGATACCATTCATAATGTAGTGACTAGCTGGAGGAAAGTCCCCGAAAACTACAGCAACTGGGAGCTGAGGTCAACCCTGGGTATTTCTTCTATTGTATGTCAGCACTAGTATAGGAAGGTTGTCTTCTGTTGCCTTAAAGATGTTCAGTTCCTAGTTTGGCTTATTTTGTTTGTTTCCATGTTGTTTTCTTATCTTGGGATTAGGTGTTTGATTCCTTCTTCGTTTCTGGTTTGTTTGTTTCTACGAGACTCCGGTAGGCAGAGGTCTCTTGGTTGGCGTGTTTGGCTAATTGTTTCCTTCTCTTGGAAGCTTGTTTGGGGTGTTCCCCTCTTTTGGTGGTGAATAAAACATACTTACCAAAAGATACAACCTACAATTTCAAAAAGAAAAAAAGAAGAAGAAGAAAGGAAGGAAGAAAATACGTGGAGATCTAGAAGAAGAAAAAGAAAGAGATAAATCAAAAGGAAAACACCCTTGTAAATCCTTCTTTGCATGGGCCAAAAAAGTAGGGCACTATTCAAGATCCTACCAGTTCCAAACACTGCAAGTAAGTTAAATAAACATAAGATAAAAGAATAGTGCAAGAAAAGTAAGATAGCTTGCTGTTAAACATGATTTGGTCAAATTAGCAAAAAGAAGAAAATGACATCAAGGTAAGTGCCATAAGGCATAGCATGCGTACCCACTGTGAGTCTCAATGGCCTCAATCTGCCTCAAAGCTATCCACAACCAGAAGGTAATTATATGCCCGGGAACCATCGCGGGCCCGAGAAACGACGGAATCCCGAGGATCAAAATCTCCGCCCAGTGTGCGTACGGCGCCGCAAACCCGATCGGCGCCGTATATTCATGGTGAACCCTATGAATCTTCTCATACCCCCATTTGCAATGCAGAAACCTATGGATCCAATAGTTCGTATAATCCTCAACGATGAAATACACAGCCAATTGGGCAACAATTTCGCCTAATGATGGCAAGGGCAGGCCCGTTCGAATCCCAATCATCTGTAATGAATTATAATAATCAAGTAATAAGTATTAAATCCCTGTATCAGAAGCAAATTTATACAAATATACGAGTGTGTACGTGTGAATATATATACTTTAATGGATGGATAGGAGACGAGTTGGAGAGGGCCAACGACGAGGAAGAACATGCACATTACGTCTCTGTAGCATCGGAAGACGTCGGAATATGAGAGTTTTACTTTGGGCTGAATTTTGTAGATGTGGAATCTTTTATAGACGAGTTCGATGAAGAGGTAGAAGAGGGGAACGACTGAAAAGACGAGGAAGAGGAAGAGAATGTCATGGCAATAGAGGAAGTAATCGGATTTGGTGGCAGAGTAGTTGAACCACAGAGTTTCGGCCGTGGTTAGGGATCGGCCGACGGCAGTCTCGGCTTCTTGGATGGTTTTGTAGGGCAACATTGGTGGCGGAGAGAGTCGGAGATTATAGCAGATTGAATGGGGACCGGAGGGAGAGCCAAATCAGAACGCAAGAGTAGGCAGTTCTCAGCTGAACACAATTCAGAGTGTTGTTTTATGGAGTTACGAAGTACAATCGAAGACTAGATATAAAGTGAAGTTAAATGTTTGGCTTTCGGTGTCTACAGTTGGACTTTGTCCAGTTTTTGGCTGTGGCTGATTTCTTCTGACAATTATGAAAAAGAAATTGCATTGTAGGATTGGAAAATTGGAGATAAATACAAACTCTTTTGTTTTTTCATGTATTTTGTCCCTTAGGTTGAGCCCAGAACAATATAATTTGAGACAATCATTTAATGTTTCTAATGTGATGGTAAGACTCCCATAAATATTTTTACAACAATCTTTATTAATTTAAGAATAATTATACTAATTTTTCTTATTCTTAAAAATAATTATACTAATTTTTTTTTATAATCTCTAAAATTATATTGACATTTTTTTTATTATACTGAATTATTCAATTTTTTTGGACAAAATTCATGATTTTGACTAAATTTTTTATATGATTAAAATATATTTTTTATTTTACTATTTTTTATTTTTTAAAAAATTAAAAATAAAATCTTTATAATTACCATGTATCATAGGAGTAATTTATGTTTTTTTATTAACATATGTTTTCAATAATTCTGATAAAAAAAATCAAAGTAATATCATAAATAAGATGAAAAACTCTTTTCATTGTCAAATATCACATGAAAAACAGTGTCAGACGAATTGATTTTAAATTTTAATATTTAATAATATGCTTAAAATTCGAAGAAAGTTTTATTAGGGCTGGTTAATTTTTCATAAACCAAATAATTTAATAAAATTGAATCCAATCCATTTTGAAAAATTCTAAATTTTAAATAATAAATAAAAATAATATTTTATGTCTCATTACATTTATCTTATTTAAAGTTTATTCTCTCAGGAGATGTGGGACACACTATTTATAGGATTCACGAGTTAATTTCACATCTTAAAAAAATGTGAATCATAAATAAAATAAATATAATGAGACATAAAATATTATTGAATAAATAATAATGTTTAAAGATAACTGGTCCACTCATGAGAAGCCACATGGGAGGAAAAGTGCTAAGAGATGTTGTGCCTTACATTTTAGGAAAAAGGATAGAGGATCCATGACATGGAATTCATTTGATATGTTTAAGCATTTTAGGATTAGTTTCTTTATTTTAATTTTTTAGAAAATTAATTTTTAGTTGTATTTGAGCATTAAAAAAAAAAAAAAAGATTTCCTTTTACCTGTGACCGCTAAATTCTGGAAATAAGCACAACCTAAATAGTTGTTTTTTGATATTAAAAAAAATAAAAAATAAATTAGGCAAAATGGATCTGCCAAGTCAGCAGATTTGACAAAACATGTGGTTTCATCTGTTTTGCGTAGTTGGTGGTGGAAAAGCAACCAAAAGGTCGACGTCCGACGTAGTATATTATTTGTCCGTTTGTGCCACGTGAAAGAGAAGCACGTGACATTTCCAGTTGTAGATTAAGAAATTCTGGTTGCCTAACCAATTTGTCTCCCCATTTTGATAAAAACTTAGACGATGTTTGTGAATTATTTAAATTGAATTAGGTTTGTATTATTTTTACTAAGATATTTAATTTTTAATTTTAACTTTGTTGAAATGTTTAATTTTTTTTTAGTACAAATTCAACCATTGTACTAATAAAAAATAATTACTAAATAATATAAAAAAATTCAATTCAATTTATCTATAATTTACAGAAGTAATTCTTACCTTTTTAAACTAATATTAGAGACTAAGCCATGTTTAGAGCTTTTTTTTGTATATTACAAATAAATTTAAGCTTAATCAAACAATTAACCAATGTATTGCGGAACAACTTTTGTAATTACAAATGCAATATATATATATATATATAGAGAGAGAGAGAGAGAGAGAGAGAGAATAACATACTATTTCCACTTCTTAATGTACTCTTAACACACTAAAAAGTTAAAAAATTGATAAATCATGAAAAATGATTTCGGAGTGCATCAGTACATGGGAGGACTGGGAATAGCTACTCCCTGTATATACACAAAATCAAAAGAGATATGCAAAAGCAAAAATTGGTCCAAACGGACATTAAAACTTTTAGAATAAGTTTATAACTGTCTCTATCAATTACGATATTCCTGTCTTTATGGTAAAATAACATTATCTAATCTAAGACCAAATCCTATCCAATTATTCAAGTGGTGCAAAATATTCACTATCACACAAATGAGTATACTGATTTTTCATGAAATTTTTGAAATTACATTAATCACTTCTCTTTTACCTGACAATATATAGATATCATTTTCAGTCAATTTTTTTTTCAAAATGATAAAATTACCCCTCTTATGATTTTTTTTTTCAATTTTTAAAATTTTGACCAATTTTTTTTATTTTAAAATAAATATTGATAAAAATCTTAAATTTATTTTGAAATAAAAAAAATAAATCGTTAGAAAAGTTAAAAAAAATAGTCAAAATTAAAAAAATATAAAAATAAATAAATAAAATGAGAAATTTTGTCATCTTGACAAAAAAAATTAATTAAAAAGAATATTTGTATATCAGTATATTGTCAAGTAAAGTAAATAGAGATCAACATATTATAAATATCATCCCATATCTTTTTTTTTATTAAAAAAAATCTATTGGATAGGTTACACAATGGAATGGAGGTTTACCCTCTGCCCAAAGGCCTAATTATTCTATGATTTCAGAAGATTATATCTAGTTTGAAACTAGCTTAGCTCAAAAGTTGCTGGTAGTTTAATCAATTTTTATTCTATAAATAGGTGATGGAATATGAACCCTAACTTCCCTAATGACAACACGCAAGATAGCACAGGGCCAAGTAATCACTTAGTTTTGATGACCACCAATGATTTCCATTTGGTCCCATCCTTTTTTTTTCACCTTAAATGCATGCTGATGTATGCTTATAGTTTCAGTCTAATCGAAGAGGTAAATCATAAGCATTTGAATGGCCCTAACAAAGGGAAAGGCATGCATTGCGGGGTCCAGATGAGAATCATTCCACTCATGCGGAGGTATCCAAGACAAGATATGTGTAAGGGGCAAGTATTTAGTGGCTCCCATAATAAGTGGTGGATTCAAAAATTATAATTAAGAGACAAAATTAAAAGAATTAAAATGTAAGGGCAATTCTTATGAATATATGATTTATTTTTTTGGGAGGTCCTAATTTTATTTTTTAAAAAAATACTAACAAAATCAACAATAAAAATTACAATTTTCAAAATCTAGGAGAAGGGAGGAGCATGGTTCCCTTAATCCTCCCTCCCTTTGTCACTATCGAGAACAATGGCAGATCCAGGCAGGGGGGCGACGCTTTCAAAATTTGAGTATTGTATTTTTTATTCTTAATTTTATTATAATTTTTAATAAAATAAGACTTAATCCTCTCAATTTTTTTTATATTTTCAAATGAATGCTCATAAATTTTAATACTTGTCATTTGATCTTCTCAAAAATTTAGATATTATATTTTTTACTAATAATTTTGTTAGATTTTTTCAACAAAATAGGACTTCTCCTCTCCCTTCCCATTTTTTTTTATTATATTCATATTAACTTCTTAAATTTTTATACCAGTAATTTGATCCCTCTTAAGTAAAATTTATAAATCCACCACCAGTTGAGAAAATTACACTTGAGTCAAAGATTATTGAACATATTAACATAATTTGCAGATTATTATTATTATTTTTTTGTCAACTGATATAATATTCAGTTTTACCAAACTAATTCACTCTTTATTCATAAGATAATTCAAAAATCTCACAAATTATAGTCAGGATAGTTTGAACTTAGAATTTTCAAATTAATAACACATTTTTCAAGTCAACTCGATCATAACTCCGACTCATTTGTGGGGTTATTATTAGTTCGGTGCAAACCAAGGTTTTCAAAAGCGGACCGGACCAGATAGTTCGACCGGTTGAACCGTCGACCGGTCCAAGGAACGGTCCGGTCGAACCTTAGAAACCGTTTCAACCTCAAAACTGGGCTTAAAAGGCAAAACCGTCCGAAACGGGCAATTCAACCGGTGAACCGGTCGACCCGTCACTGGGTCACCGGTTCAGACCGGTTTGCCTCTACCTATATATATAAAAAAAAAAAACCTACGTAATGAGACAGGAAGCCCTCATTTCTCATTCTCAGATCTGAGATTTTCCCTTTCCCATTTTCCCAATGTTATCAAGGTAACTCAGCAACGGCGACGCAAGGGAGGATTGAGCCATTGAGGCACTGGTGCGTCGGGGATGGAGATGGAGGTGCTGGTGGTATGGTCGGTGGTTGGTGGTGATACGGTCGAGCGGATGAGAGAGAGAGAGATGGGTGTGGTCGGATGAGGGGGCACGTCTGTGGTCGGCGGTGCTGGTAGAGGGTTAGGGGTCGGCGTTGGCTGGTGGAGTTATGGACGAGATGAGGATAGGGGTTCGGGTGATGATGGTGGCGGTGCGATGGAACGGTGGAAGTGACGGGCGGTGGTGATTGTGGGAGAGGATGGTTACGGTGGAGGTGCGGTGGCTGTGGGTTCGGCTGGAGTCGTGGTGAAGGCGTGGTGGTTATGGACTGTGGTGATGGTGCGGCTGGGGTTCTGTTGGTTAGGAAGATGATAGTCGGCGGTGGTGGTGAAGGTGCGGTGGCGATGGTTATGGACTGTGGTTTTATTTTTTTTCTTGAAGTTTTGTATATTAAAAAAATTCATATTTTGTAAAAAAATTTATATAATTTTTAGTAATTTTTGTATAATTTTTTAAATTTAAAATATTAATAACATATATTATTAAATTTATTAATTACATAATTATGACATCACGGTTTGATTCCGGTTGACCCGACGGTTGAACCGGTAACTCGTAACCCAGACAATTTTCTGGTTCGATGAACGATCCGATTTTAAAAACATTGGTGCAAACTAGGACCAATGAGTTTTTTTGAAAAATTAAAATACATGTGAGAGGAATAGAGTGAGAAGTTACCAAAGCAGCTTTCTTTGACTGCACTGTGAAACCAAATAATTAAGGTATATTTTACCAAATGAAGCAGCAGAATTATCATAAAAAGTGGAACGGAAAGACAGGGCTATGGAGTATGAAGAGCTGAGTGCGATGCTCAAACCTTTTGGTTAATGGGTTTTCATTGTTTCAACACACCAATGCACTCATTCATATCATGTCACGTGATCAAAGGATAAAAAAGAACAAGTTTAGATAAAAGGCTAAGCATAGACTTTGAGAAAAGCATCTTTATACTTTGCCCTTTTTTTTTTCAAAATTGTTCCAGTGACAAAAAAAGTGATGAAGGATACGTATCAAAATCCAATCATGTGGGTGGGCCAGACACACTGTACACTACTTTGGAGATGTGATTTGTCCCACCCTATGATCAATTGTTACCTGTGGTGGTGATGATGTGATGTATGCTAATGATTTGGTGCGTGGACTACAGGACTGTCACGCTGACTTTATTTTTTTGCCCTTTCAGATTTTTTTTTATTTTTTTATTACTATACCGATATCCTACCATTTATCTGATAATTATACAAACTTTTTTGATAAATTTTTATATTATACTAGTATTTTTTTTTTGTTAGAACGAATTAATGTTAATATAAATTATGAATATAAAATAGAATTTATATTCATATTTTATATTAACATTATTTGTGATATCTGATAATTATAAAAAAAAAAATTAATATTTTTTTAAAAAATATAAAAGATTATTATAATATATATGACTATTTTAGTCATATAAAAAATTTAATTAAAATTTTAATATTATCAATAATTTATATATCTTTTTTTTGGTCTCCTCTTTTCTTAATTTTTCTCTTTTAGAGTCATATATTTTATAGTACTTTTTTCAAAAAAATTGTATGCACATTGTTTGAAGTATGACCATTTTACACTTTAAATTATAAGATTTTAAGTACCGACTCTTTCAACATAGTCATTAAAAATGAACTATATGACCAGATTACATTTAGTTATAATTTTATTAGCAAAAATATATCTTTGTGTGAATATAAAACAAAGGAGAGTGCAGAGTCTCTCTAATGGAACTGTATTTTCCTCTCAAAGTGCTCTCTCTCTCTCTCTCTCTCTCTAAAAGTTACGGCTTTGTTTAGATAGTTTTTAGAGTTAGAGTTTTAAGAAATTTTTTTTGAGAAGTGTTTTTAAGTAATTTCTTAGAATTTGAACTATTGTTTGGATTCATTAATTTGAAAAAAGATAAAAAAGTAAGTTATGTTTGGTTATGTTTTTAAAATAAGATTTTTAATTTCAAATTACAGGATATGTGTTTTGAAATTAGTTTTTTTTTTTTTAAATTTAAATTATCATATCGAAATATATTTTTATAATTTTTAAAAAATTAATTACAAAACTTTTTAAAATATTTTTCAAAAATTTTTATCTAAATTACTATTAGGTAAACATCCAACATTGATTCATTGACAAGCCAAGCTAGCGGATATATTTGTCGTTTCCTGCTGCGTGCTTAGTCCATTAGTCCATTCAAATTTTTTTATTTTTTCAAAAATATTATTATATACTGGTAAGTCTTGATTATTATTATTTTTTTTTATAAGAAACGGTCATCCAATAAAAGACATGACTTACATGATCTTTATTACATGATCTTTATTTTCATAATTTTTAATATTCTTAAAAATGTGATCGGAATTTAATACATTTACTTAAATATGATATAAAAATTTAGTTTTATTCAAATTTAATAATTAATTTAATAAAAATAACAAGATTTAACAAATTCGATTCATTAATATAACATATATTAATTATTAAATTATATAATATTTTTTAAAATTAAAGTTATATATCATAAGTTTGGCATATTATAAAATAATATTTTATATGTATAATATATATTATAATATAATATTTTATAAATATAATATATATTAATATCATTGTCAAATCAAAAATTTTAAAAAGTTGTTTGTTTCAAAAAGTTGGAAAAGATAGAATGGGTTTCAAAATTGTTTTAACCAAACAAGTTTTTGAAAAAAAAAAATTTTTAAATTGGTTTGGAGTTGGTAACCAAACAGGACAATTTTTGTATGTGCGTGTTTGTTTTGATTATTTAAATATAATTGAGATTGCGATTATTTAAAACTTGTTTTGATTCTTTCCAAACATCTCCTAAATATTGAAAGAGTTATAGTGTCAATTTAAGAAGTTAAAGTATATAGTGACCATTAGTTCAAGGGTGTCCATATAATTTATCTTTTTTTTTTTTTTTTACATGCTTTGCAATAATGTGCTCACAAAGTACACAAGAAAATAATAAAATTATTTAAATAAAAAATAATAATAAAATACAATGATTTAAAGTTAATGATAAAAAAACTAAAGTATATGCACCCTTCCTTTTTCTCTCTCTTTTGAATTTTTTTTAATTTTGTTAAAATATAAAAATACGGTGAAAAGAAATAATTAAAATCTCTCATTTCATAATTTCGAGCCTCGTAGATAATTAGTGTATCAATAATGGGCCACAATGTGTGGTTCGGTCTATTAACAGTAGCAGGACTTTGAGCTCTGTTTTATTGAGCTGGGCCCGGGTTTTGTTTTATATGGAGCACATCAAATGGTCTAAAATTATTCTCATAAGCCCAGTCCCAGTATTATGTTTCTTAGCTAGCCTGCTAGGCAACGAATTTTTAACCTTCTTACGTGCATGTTTGACCTGTAAAAACGTGGATCATCACGGGTTGCACATAGTTTTCTTATAAACTCCAATTTGGGTTCGCATTAAATTATTTGGATTTAAGTTCTAACTTGAATTTGAATATATCTTAATTCGAACTTGATTCACTCGAGTCGTACCCTAATTATGAAAAAAACAAGATTTGTTTATAATCTGAGTTGATTGTGACATTAAGTAATACTTTTTTTTTTTTATAAATAAAATTATAAATAAAAATATGAGATTATGAGTAAAATACTTACACTTCCAATTTACTTTATATTTGACACATGACAAACGTGATATAAACATGTGATTTAATAGTCAAATTGATAAAATAATAGACAACATTATTTAAAAAGCATAATAATAACTAATTCTACATGTGTAAATCAATCCTTAAAATGTTTTATCACCATAAAATATGTCAATGTAAAAGAGAAAAATGGCATGCTTTCAATTAACCAGTAACACTATGGCTATGTTAGTCCCAAATCAAAAGGAGCGAATATTTTTTCAACCAATTTTTTGCAAATGGAATCACAAAAATAAATTACTAAAGTTGAGCAACTAAAATCTAGATAATATTTTAGGTAAATTATACATATTTTTACTATTTTACTTGACAAATATTTTTTTCAGTCAATTTTCTTTTTTTGGTCAAAATGACAAAATTACCAATTTCGTCTATTTTTTTTTTCAATTTTTTAAATTTTGAGTACTTTTTTTTTTATTTTCCAAAACCCTTAAAATTATTTTTATATAAAATAAAACAACTTATTTACCTTAAATTTATTTTTAAATAAAATTTTAAAAATGTTAAAATAATTGGTCAAAAGTAAAAAAATACAAAAATAAATAAACAATAGAATTTATTTTATTATTTTGAAATTTTTTTTAATTAAATATAGATATTTATATATTTTGCGATAAAATATAACATGTCAATATAATTTAAAAAATCTTTAAAAAAAATCAATTTATTCAAAAGAGTTCAATATAATTTACACTAATTTTTCAACAATTTAACTCTTCCAATGTTTAATCCACCCAATTCCTTTTTTTTCTTAAATATTATTATTAAATTTCAATATTTTCGTGACAAATACAAATCCCAAAAACAAAATTGCATAAAAAAAGTAAAAAAACCTTTAGCACATCAATCACTCAGACAAATCGATTGATTCCGAGTGTGTTACACTCTAAACTCTCCCCGCCCGCTCTACCGTCTCCTCCGATCCTTTGCGTGCAGGTCAGTAAAAGGCCGCACCAGGCGCTTCTATTTGCAAGACTCCATTGTTGTATAATTTGTACTGATTCGTATTTAAATATTTGAATTGGGCGGCTATCGTGCGCTATATATATATATCAGTGTATTTAAATTCTGTAATTTGTAAAATTTCTGGATCTTATTTCTTATAGTTTCTACGAATTGAAAGGAAGCGAAAGAAGAGGGGGAGAGATTGGAAGAGAGGGAGGAGCATGGCGGATCTATTCGCATGGCTGCTGTTCTTCTTCGTCCTCATAGCTCTTCTTGTCCTGGTTGTTTACCAGGTCAATCTCCTAAACCCTAGGAACCTCAAAATATCTGTATCTATTTCTCGTATTTATTTATATTTTACTTTATTTTCAAGGACTTCAAATGAATTTGCTACTTGCTACACATTGTTGACAGTGTAAGTTATTTCTATTTCAGTCACATTACGTCTATGGACTCATTCATGATATGCAATTTTGAGAATTGTAATATTAGGGTTTTGTGAACTGGGAAATGCTCGGTGTGCATAGAGTTTTACAAAGCAGTTGTCATTAAGTTTGATTATAACTATATAGGATTAACTTTCGTGGTCACATTCATGTCTCGCTTTATGGGGAAGCTGTATTCATCCAGAAACTGTTGGGAGTATACTCCCTTTTCTTAGGGAATCTTACACAATTTTCTTTATTTACATTTTATTTTAGTAAATGATTAATTTTATTTATAATCTCACATGATTTCCAGTAGACTTGAATCCTTAACTACACATGAAATAGTTTAGCTCGTACAGTTCTATCTATACATGCATGTGTACAATACATTCATATTATTGCTTATGATGCGAAGAAAAACAAGTGTGCAGTGGTGCTTGGAAACTCACATTATATGAATCTTGTTGTCAGTTGTTCCTTTTGTCTGCTTCATATAGTATACTATACCCGTTGTTTGGTTGGGTAATTGTCAAGCCCATTTGGCTTGTTAGTTTAACACTAATCTGTATTGTTTCCTGGCGTTTTGGGGCTGAGTAGCTAGACACCATCTTTTTATCCTTTTGTGATTTTGGTTGCAACACAAAATGTGATAAGATGGATATGAGCCCACCAGTATCCAAAATCTGGAATCTACCAGTAAAGAAGAAAAAAATCTTTATAAATTTTATTAATAATCAAAATCAAAGATGTCTAATTGAGACTTACAATCCTGTATATAGTTATTGAAAGTTTAATCCTACTAGAATAAAGAATCCTACTCTGAAAAGAAAACAATAAAGAAAATAGAAAATTTATCAAAAATAACAAATTTGAGTTTTGGTCAAATTTGGAAACTAAAGAGAGAAAAATTCATAAACAAATATGCATGATTTTGGCAAGTACTATATTTGTCCTACATCAAACTCCCGCATTTGAAAAAAGGGGCTCGTCATCGAGTTAAATGGATGTACTTGATCTTGAACTCATTTGTAACCTAGCAATAATGGTTGAATCTTTTCAAAAATAATTGAAGACTCAAGGATTTCCATTTTCACATTTTTGAAGTCTGTAATTTTAGACTCTTGTTTTGGAGTCAATAATAATATCGTAATAAAATAAGAAAATCCATTTACTTGATCCAACATTACAATTCCATTTCTCTCATAATTATCAAAACTATTCTGTAATACTTTAGGTTCATCCTCATCTGCATTGTTGAGTATATACATGGGAATTTCTTGCTCTGCAACAATGATTAAATTGTTATTATCTTTCTTTTCTACAAAAGAGCTTGTGGAATGTTTTGAATTATTTTTTTCTTCTTTCTTCACAATAGGAGTTATTATACTCTGAAGATCTTCAGTTTTTGTCTTGATATGAAGATGATCATTGAAAGCCGGTATATCTATCTTCACCTGATAACTTTGATGATTTTTGTCTCTATAGTAGCTGTCACAACTTTTATGATATATGTCTCTTCTAAATTCTATAGTAAAATTTTCAAATTCTTCACTATTGAATAATCTATATAGGACAATTGTCGTTAAAAACATTTTTTTAGCACAAGTCTATCAACAGGTTGACCTCGGGCAAATCCTCTAGCATGATTCCTGTTGACTGAAAGTTTTTTGTTGGCTTTAAGATCGATTCCGCAAAACTTCTCACAAATCTCACCAAATTGTTCATTGAACTCTTGTCTCAGTTCAACAGATTGTTGTCTCTGTTTCTCAATCGCAGTCCAAATAGCTTCAATCTTACGAATGTCGTCGTTAGGATTTGTAATTCTGTCTCCTTCATTTGCTCTTTAGCTAGGAGAATCCTTACTCTTATACCAAATGACGCAGCACGAAACGTGATAGGATGGATACGAACACGTCAACAACCAAAATCTGTAATCCACTAGTAAACTAGAGAAAATTCTTTTTAAATTTTACTAATGATAAAAAATCAAAGATGTCTCTAATGAAAACTTATAATCTTATATATAGATATTGAAAGTCCTAATCATGGTAGAATAAAAAAATCATACTTTGAAAATAAAACAATAAAGAAAATTAAAAATTCATCAAAATAACAAATTTGAGTTACGCTCAAATTTGGAAATTAAAGAGTCCTAGAACAATTAAGAAAGAAATATGCATGATTTTGGCAAGTATCATATTTGTCCTATTACATTAGGTGGTAGTTGTCTATTCTCCCCATTTTGTAGTTTCTGTTATTCGAGTCCTTGATTCAGATTCTTTGTGAGAATTTTTTTTAGCTTTTGAAATTTCTTAAGAGTTGTTTAGTGTATTTAGGGCTGTAAAACAAGCTGAGCTATTCGAGTTCAGCTTGCGATTGACTTGTTTAGAGGTTCGTTTGAAATCGGCTCGCAAGATAAACAAGCCAAGTTCAAATATATTTTGAGCTCGGCTCGAGCACGACTCGTAAAGCTAAAATTAGTCTAATACTATCTAAAAGATCAAGTTACTTGAGTTCGACTTGCGATCGACTCGATTAAAAGTTCGTTCGAGAACGGCTTGGAAAATTAGCAAGTTGAGTTTGAACACAAGTTGAAACTCGTTTATTTTACCAAGTCAAACTTGAACAACCCATTGCTCGGCTTGACTCGACTCATTTATAGTCCTAAGTATATTGACTTTTTTAGTTGTTGGTAAGTTAGTGTATTGACTGCTTACTCTTCAACATTAGTTGTTTTGCCTTTTCGTGGCTACTTTGCTTCACAAGCAGGGTGTAATCCAGCTGAGTCTACTGATCTCCGACTCATCTTCTTAGTGAGAGTTGATGATTTAAGCCTGTTGAATGTCCCCTTGAATTGAATGGATTCATTCATCTTTTACATAGCATCTGAAAAATGAAATTTATCATCTTAAATGGAGCCAAAAAGGAAAATGTTGAATTTACCATTTTTCTTGGCATATGGTTGTATTTAGGTTTTCTTGCAATGGCACAGTTAAACATTTTTAACTTCAGTTCTTAGATTGATGGCATTTTCCTAATTTGCGCCATTTAATATGATAGGCTTCTACATTAAAATGTGTAAAAAGTAAACGGGGCTGTTAGAAGTCAAGGAGGGGTCCAATCAACCCCTAAAAGTTTATGTTCTGAATCTATCTCATAGCCCTACTGATAAATACAACTGTCCCACATTGTTTCCAGTTATACACTACCTATATTTTTATAGTGAACAAAGTTTCTAATTTTTTGGGCAGTTTGCTTCATAAGGCTTTAGAAACAAGAAGATAGAGACACAGAGAGATAATGATGATCACGATGACAATGGCAATCTTCGTTAGGAGATTCACCTAAGAAACTGTTTTGAGGCAGATCCTATACTCTATCTAGCTAGAAACCTCTGGGTTGGATGAATTGGGAAGAGGCTTGGGTAACATTCTCAATGTCCCGAGTTCAACTCCCACCCCAAGGGCCATTTACCTATCCAAAAAAAAAAACCTCTATATAGCTAGGGTCAACTACCAAGATAAACTAACTTTTCATATGGGACTAAATTTATGGACAATCTATTTTTTTTTTTTAATAAAAGGCTATTATCGGGAACTATGAAGAATGAATACTCTATTTTGGCTTATGTATCCGTGTCAGACACTTCCCGGACATGTGTCGGACACTTCTCAAACAGGTGTTGGACACGCAAAAAAGGAGTGTCCAAATTTGTTACCTTTTTCTAAATTTCGGCCATGTTTATTTATTTGTTTTTGAATTTTTTCCTTTTTTTTTTTTCTCCTTTTCTCCTTAATTTTTTTTGGTTATATATATGTATATATATACACACACACGCATATATATGTTCTATGTGATAATTAGTAAATTTATTTTGGAACTTGAATCATAGATATTGATGATTAAATGAAGAAGTTCTTGAATTTTTATTTAATAGTTTTATTATTTTAACGTCTTAATAATATTTTTGTGATTTGTGTATTTTTATATCAATTTTAATTGAAATAATATTTGATTTTTACTATATGGTTATATAAAAAATTATATATATTTAATGTGTCATTGACGTGTCCGTGTCCGTGTCCGTATTCTTTTTTTTTTTTCCTTTTCTTTACTTATTCGAAAAAAAAAGTGAAAAGAAAAGAAGAAGAAGAAGAAGAAAGAAAGCATATGGAATCTGACAGTTGAAAATTTTGTTGCAGCTCATGTGCTTGGCGGATCTAGAGTTTGATTATATCAACCCTTATGACTCTGCATCTCGGATAAACAGAGTGATCTTGCCAGAGTTTATTACGCAAGGAGTGTTATGTGTCCTCTATCTCTTAACTGGGCATTGGGTTATGTCGCTGCTGAATGTTCCATACCTGTACTACAATGTGAGACTGTAAGTTCTGATCTCAGCCCTTTCTTCAAAATTAAATAAATTCAGGTCCTATATAATTTTAAATATGAGCATGAACACACACACACACACACATGTTTACAAATTTACATGCATAAGCACATGTTTATATTGAGAGAGGCATGCATGGATAGATAGAGAGGTAGAAGTTTGTTTTACGCATATATACAGTAATAAGATTCAGTTCGACCTTTTTCTTAATATTAAGGGCATGGTTTGTAATCAGGAATTTGTGTAGCTCACATGGCTTTTACATTATACCTTCATCTGTATCATATGGGTTCCAGTATATATGTATTAGCCTCTTGTGTCCAGCAGATGTTCAATTTAGCTTCTTGTGTGCACCTGTCAATTGTGTGCTTTGTCCTTTATCAGAGATATATGTTGCTTGAGTAAAATTTTGTGTCACATGGTTTTCCAAAGGCTTGATGCTTCATATTCTTGATGTTTTCTTTAGACCAAGTTTCGAGGAAAATGTTAAGAGAAGTCATCTAAGGCTTTTGCTTCAAAATGATAACCATTTGTAACATATTCCTTACTGCTTGAGACTTCCATTGTACTTGAGATGCATGCCTTGTATGTCAAATAGAATAGAGGGCTTTAATTTAGAAAATTGTGACTTTATTTTGTCTTATCTTATAGTTTCAGATAACTTTTGGTTAATTATAGCTATCTCCATGTAGGTTTCCAAAAATACCACCAACCTCCTTTTAGGTTTTTGAAATATTACTGGCCCTCCTTGGATGGTTGTCCACCTTTAGATTAAAAGTGTGATTACAACTTTACTTACGTGGAACATTTGCATTCTCAACTCAATTCAATTTGGTTTCATTGGAGAATTGCCAGAGTAAAATGAAATTCAAATAAATCTTATTTTTAAGATCTTTGGTACATAATCAAAAGAGACACTATAATAACTTTTGAAGTACGAACATTCTATTTTGATCACATATCTATGTCGGACACGCTAAAAAAGTGTCCATTTTTTTCCCCACCCAAACATTTTTTTTTCCTCTTCTTTGCGTGTTCTATGTAAATAAACTTTATTTTTGCAACTTGGCTAATGAATGTTGATAATAAAATGAAGTTCTTAAATTTTTATTTAATGATTTTATTATTTTAATATCTTAATAATATTGTTGTGATTTGTGTGTGTTTTATGCCAATTTTGATTGAAATAATGTTAGGTTTTTATTATATTAGGTCATATAAAAAATGTAAATATATATATATATATATATATATTCAATGTGTCTCTAACGTATCCGTGTCCTACGCTTACCCAAAAAATAACATATTTGTGTCTTACTTTTTTGAGAAATGCCGTGTTTTGTTCATGTTGTGTCGTATCTATGACTATGCTTCTTATGTAGTAACTGTTAAAAGTGATTTAACGGAGAAGTTTGATTTTGAGCCATATGCAACTTGCAAATGCTCACAATTAGTTGTTTTACATGGAAGGGTCAGCCTTTTCATCCCTTAACCTAAACTTTTCTTGTATAATTCTGCCAGAACAATTTTTTAACAAGTAAAATACTATTCAAAAAGCACCAAAGTGGGGAAGCAACCCGTGTACAGTATATAAGAAGCACCAAGCCCTTATGCCCATTTATCCTACTAAATCAACAAAAGTATTGACCTCAATCCTATAAGTTCCTTTAACCCAAAGAAAAGAAATCTGTTTCAAAAATACCATAGATAACTCTGAGGCCCAAATAAACTTTATATTTCTTTGTATTACCATATACACTACATAAGACAAATTGAGAATTATCTGGTTATGATTATGTTTTGAAGACGCAAAAAGTAAATAACAAATCTGTCTTGATATTCTCTTTCTCTCTCTAGCTGCCGGACTCATCCACTCTGGTAGCTTCTGATCTTGTTCCCTTCTGTTCTACAAGTGATGAGAGGCCGGACTCATCCACTCTGGTAGCTTCTGATCTTGTTCCCTTCTGTTCTACAAGTGATGAGAGGATCATGTCCTCTCAAGTGGGCAATAAGTCGTTTGATGTGGAGGAGGAGGATGACAGGATGGGTGAGTTGTTTGAAATCATAGAAATAGGCTTTGGTGTAGTCAGGAGACTGTGGGTGATGAGATGTGAGATGGAGTGGATGTGCAACACTTTGGAGGAGGTGTCGAAGGGGAAGAGGAGAGTGATTGTTCCTGTAGGTGTTCATGGGAAGAACAGAAGCTTGTTTCTGTGGAGAGGGTCGAACAGAAGAGGAAATTTTACGAAGGATGAGGGAAGATCAAAGAGGGGAATTCGACAAATTTTCACTGGAGGATGTTACGGGAGGGGGTTGGTTGGCGATTGCTCTGGGATTGTCTAAACCCAGGAAAGCCAAGAAGAATAGGAGTCTAGAGCGAAGTTTTGGGAAGATGCATTGCGTGGGGATATGTCTTTAAGGGAGAAATTTCCTTCTTTATACGGATTGGCATGCAATAAGGGAGCTTGGGTGAGGGATTGTTTTGAGAGGGTGGGGGAGGAGGTGATTTGGAATCCGAGATTTAGGAGAGAGTTTTTTGATTGAGAGTTGGAGGAGGTGGGCTCTTTTCTCATGCACATTTAAAATTTTCGGAGTCAACCTCTAGATATTGAAGCAATAAAGTAGCAAGAAACTTGGAACCCAGTGCAAGTGTGTTGTGGATTTATTGTCAAAAGCTGGTGTTTCTGCATGCTAACTAGAACAAGACAATTTTTTGGGGTAAAGAGCTGTCATTGGCATCCATTTTTATTTGTAGAGCATTGAGTGCTACTTGTTTAAGTGAGACACAGCTCTTACTAACATCTCCTTTCAAAAGCAATCTATTGAATTGTCTTCACCTCAGGTGATAGTTAAGGAAAGTCTTTTTTTAACTGAAGACATTTTGTTAATACATAGGCCTAGGTAGCATAATAGATTTAAGATAGACACAGTGCAGCAAATGTTGGTTTAGTAGCCTGAGCTTATAGGTTCATATATTCTTCCTTTTATTTTATTTGTTTTTATTATTTTTGTTTCTTCCCTGTATATAACATAGTTTATTTTACTCTGAGAAATTGATACTTTGCATGAAAAATGGATGTGGGAAAAAACGTTTAGGATAAAAAATGTTATTGCTTGGTAATATGGCTCTTTATAGTTCCCCTTATACGCTACATTTTATGATTTGCATCAAGAAATGCTCAACCACCTGGGCTAATTTGCTTATGCTTTCATCTCATAAATTTATAAGTTGTAATCTAAGCCTGCAATTTAATGATCATGCAAAACATGAGGAACATTCCCGTGATGGATGTATTAGTAGCCAACTTATCATAGTGATCATGATTTAGTGGCTTGAGATGCTTTGACATGCTACTTTCCAGAATCATGCTGGATGCATCTGATTGACTATGAATCCAGGCAGTCATGCTGAGTTGTCTCTTCTTGTGATTAGGTACACGCAAAGACAGCACCTGGTGGATGTAACTGAGATCTTCAACATGCTTAACTGGGAAAAGAAGCAACGGCTTTTCAAACTTGGCTATCTTATATTTCTCCTCTTTATCTCCTTATTTTGGTATTGTCACCTTTTAGAAACTATTGTTTGCATTTTCTGAAACCACAAAACAGGATACTTTTATTTAATTTTCTTTTGTGTTGTAGGATGATTTGGAGCGTATTGGAAGAAGATGAGCACTCACACTCTTGAGTTTCATTGACACACTTAATGGAGAAAGTATGGAGCCCTGTCAATTGCTGCAATTTATTCAGTGTTAGCACGGTTTCTGCCCTATTTCAAGACTAGGTCTTCAGTAATTGATATAATTTTAAAAGTTTCAGGGTTTTGAAGTGCGTTTCTCGGGCTTTGGCTTTGATTGTGATACCACATAGATTGTTGTATGATGGTTAGATATTTTGACCAACTAAAGGTTTGTGGCTCGTATTAATTTATCTTCACTTTGCTCTGTTAACGGGTCTCTGCGAACAGCAATTCTATCATCTGCATGTGTTTCCTGTTGAATTATTAAGCAATGTTGGGTAGGAAAGTTACATATTAGTAGTTTGTAGTGATTTGAAGCACTTGATTGGCCAACGTTACTACATAACATTGATTTGAAAGCATTAGATTGATCATGATAGTCGGATACCATTAAATCTCCAGCGCCATCAACTGGGAGTTTCCTCCAAACAAATTGGTGTCACTGCTTATTGGGGTCTGGTTTGAAACGTTAATTTGGTGAAATTAAGACCTACTTGAAGATAAAGGCAAAACACACGAAGAGATTTGAAGAAGTGTAACTAAATCATTAAAAAGTTGTCCTTGCCCTCAAAGTATATACACACATACATGATACCTTTATATATATATATATATAAATCATTGGAAATATTTTATCGCCTTGGTTTCGGAGGTTAATTTTGGGACTCATTGGTAAATGTCACTCCATGTGATATGAGAGCACGCGTGTTTCTTGGATGACAGGTACAATCATTCATCTAAAGGTGTAAAGTGGGTCGGACTGGTCTGAGGACGGCATAGGCTTGGTTGGAAAGACCAGCATGCTCTGGCCCGACATGAATAGCTGGTGGACTGTGCTGTGTTGGGCTTACCTCTCCCAGTCCACAAGCATGGCGCATTAAGGCAAAGGAATGGCCTAAACACGACTAAACTTAATTTGAGAGTTTTTGAAACTCTTTTCACCAACTGTACACACATAATGTGAACACTGACGGTAAAAATTACAATTCGGGAATTTTTTTTTATTGTCTAAGAGCTGTCGGCGATCACCGGTGACGGCCATCTACCAAACCTTCTTCTTTTACCATCCCATGCTCAAAGCCAATGTTTTATCACGTTGTAAACATTTGATCGTCATGTTAACCAGTGCACTGTCGTTCACCTTAGGAACCCCCGACACTTTTGCCAACAACACGCCGGAGATCGTCGGCATCTTGATCAGCCCCCTGAACACCCACCATTACTCACATCCATGCTGCTAGTTAAAGAGAAAAGATAGAGAAAAACAAATTTCTAAATGTTGTATAGAGATGATGAAATATGTTGGTTTTGGACTTCTGACTTTGCTTGGCAACCATCGCCAACAGAAGTTCCATTATTGGGAGTGTTTGGATTGTGAGTGTGGTTGACTGGAGAGAGAGAGAGAGTGTGTATTTGGTTGTGTAAATGTTTATCAAAGCTTAACCTATCGAATGATGGCGAATGTTTTTTTTCCCCCCAAGGAAATCCAATGGCACATACCAGTTCACGGAGATAGATACGATAGAACCGGCAGTGTGCTGTCATTCCTCGTTAAACCACATTCCCTACCCTAGCCTTCATCTTCTTCAGATCGGACCAAGAAGGGTTCGCGACACAGCGACACTGAACTCTCTCTCCGTTGATTCTATTGCCCATTCTCTACATTTATGTTTTCAGATATTTGTTCAATCTTTCTCTCGCTCTAAAATGGCCCTATCTCTTCACGCAACTGGTTCTTCCTCATGTTTACACTCCCAAACTGGAGTGCTTCAGCCTTTTATCAGGTTCATTAATTACTCTCTCTCTCTCTCTCTCTCTATATATATATATATATATATATATATATATATATATAGTAAATGTTTATATCTATTCTTAAAAGAGTAATGCTATGATGACTTTAATAATAATGTACATCAGTTGTGTAAATATATTTGGTAAACTTCCCCTCTTTTCTTTGACAGCTGTGCAACCAAGGTTTTTGTGGGGTTAAAGCTTCAATCTCCAAGTCTTTTTCCCTTATTCCCCGAGACTCCGTGTTTCAAATTTTTTACCTTTAATATATGGGCTTCGCTCGTTTCTTCCGGTGCTTTTTTCTTTCTTTTCTAATTTTTTATTTTGGCAGGTTCCTTTGGATTTGCAAATCCTAATTTGATTGTTGAATTCCACAACAAAGTTCATAGAAGTATCCAATCCTGGTAATTATTATTATTTCATTTTCTGGCTTTCTATTTATTCAGCAAAAATCTCAGGTCTTGGATTGACCTATTCTGTTATAAGTTAGTCTGTATTATCTTAATCTTTTGCAATTAACCCAGAATTGGTGTTGGATTAAGGTACATATTCACTTGGACGAGACTTCCCAATTTGAGAGCGTGTATAGAGATAAATGTACAATATAAAATTCACTTATTTAATTAGAAGTACATTTTGTGGTGGTGGAAATTGGATATTAGGAAATCAATTTGATTAAACAACAATACATGTGTGTGTGTTACTTCTACATTGAGCTGCACCAAATCAATTGAACTGGCAAAGAAATATGCTAAAAAAACTTTAATATATTATTTTGGGCAGTTGACTTGTTTGATTGGTTAAGAAAAGAAATAAGTTATTTCAGAGCAATGAGACAATGATTTGAACAGTGTACTGAGTGGTAAAAAAAATTATATACTCAGAATGTTGCATTATTTATGCTGTATAATATTACTGAAGACATCATAAGCTTCTGTTTTGTTTTTGATTTATCTCTCCTTGCTTTTTATTTCATTTTATTTTTATTTTTAATGTTTGGTTGAGCCAAGATCATGTAGGTTGTGTTTTTCTTTTTTTTCATTGCCTGAAATGCTTGCAAGGTATCCATTTGTTCGAAGTTCTTTAGTAAAATACTTGATTGATTATGTTTTAGGATTGATGTCTTATCTTAATGCTTGCCTTTAAATTTATGTATGATGCCTTCTTTACTCTCAGTATTACCTTGTCTACAAATGCATGCATATGCCTTTTCATTTATGTTATATGTCTACATAAGTGCATTTCAGAGTTGAAGAAGTTATTCACTATAGATTGCAGACTTGAATTGGAAGAAATTATTATGATACAAAAATGGGATAGAGAACTTTTACTTTTTTCCCCCTTTTCTGAACTATAGTATTTATCATTTTATGACACCATGTTGGAGCAAGTGTTTATATCGAGGATGCTTCTTGCTTGGATAACTTATTCATTAGTAATTGTTGTAATTGTTACATGAACATTAAACTGTGTACATTGATTTTTTTCCTTCCTCCATTTTCAGGACTTCTTACACTAAACCCACACGAGCACGTGTTGGAATGATGCCCATAGGGACACCAAGGGTGCCCTATAGAACTCCTGGTGAGGGAACTTGGCAGTGGGTTGATTTGTGGAATGCCCTTGTAAGTCAGTATGGCTGCTTTCTCCAATTAAATGAGTGGGCAATCTATTTTGTGACCTAGGTAACAATATACTAGACTATTGTATTAAGGTTGTGTCCTGTCGGCCCTTTTAGTGGATTGTTTTTTGTCTATAAATGAAAAAAAATAAAACAAAAGACTACTTAGACATGTCACACATTGAAGGTTTGGTCCTCTAGATCTCTGTAACCTAACAGTTGCCTGGACCATTGTCCTAATTGGAAAATTCTATCCACCCATCTTTTTAATAGTTCATATAATTATCTTGCCAAATTTTGGCCTTGATTTGTTTTGTTGTATTTTTATAAGAAATTCACTGAATTCTTGGGTTGCAGTACCGGGAATGTCACGACCCCAAACCCACCCTATGCAGATTAGGGATCCGTGACCCGGGTCTGCGGCCGGTGGACCGTTCCCCGTCAAAAGGATCTGAAATACTGGATAAAGTTTTAGCAAAATATTTTATCATTATGTAATACACCTGGTAGCATAGTCAGGTCATCATTTAGATATATGTCAGAAAGGACATAAGTGTTTCAAAATACAGATCCTCAAAAACAACACCAACAAACAGGACCGTGGTGACATGGGAGTATTAAGACCTGTCAACATTTAACTTAATATAAAACTCGCCAAAACAGCTACCAGTAACTAGCAGCGTCTAAATTTCTTGAGCGCCTGAGGGTCCTGCTAGATCCTGCTGTCCTGAAAAATTTAAGGGAGGAAGGGTGAGCTAATAGCCCGATAAGTAATTTCCTAGCTTTAACATGGGTTAGGGTTACTCCAAGGGAATGATAGAACAAAGAGATAACAGATAGCCA
Source organism: Nyssa sinensis (assembly GCA_008638375.1). Classification (NCBI taxonomy): domain Eukaryota; kingdom Viridiplantae; phylum Streptophyta; class Magnoliopsida; order Cornales; family Nyssaceae; genus Nyssa; species Nyssa sinensis. The sequence continues at coordinate 50,915,956 of CM018048.1, forward strand.
ATAGCCAAATGAGCAACAAGAAATACATAGCCAGTCATCAAGATGCACAACAACATTGACCCGAGGGTCCGAAAGAGGCATATCTCAATATAAGGCAAGAGGCAATAACAAGTTCAATCAAAGTTGGGATCTAGCCTATCATGATGGATTGCTGCCACAACAGAACGTTAGCCAATCAAAGTTATATCATGCTTGCTATAATATGATCATTCACAGGGCATAAAATATGATCATCCAACGAATACAAGAATAAATCATCATCGAGTTCTAATAACCCAGATATGCGTGAATCACCCGGGGCCTGGCATACCCCACTGGAACGCACATTCAGCCTCGCCTCATTATCTCGGGCTTACTGAATAGCGCTAGAGCTCTTTTCTCTACAAGTCCCGAAGGACATACAAGACCCCCAAAGGGTCTTTCCCCCACGCAATCTGTGAATGGATGGGTCATTGTGACTGAGCACAACCCCGGGTACATTCCAAATACCATGATCAATAAAATTTCACACAGAATGTACAACCGTACAAAACAATTGATATCACAATCAACAAAACATAAAGTGTGTGGAATATCAAGATTTCTATGAACAGGATATATCTCAGGACTAGGTCATGGTATGATAGTGCAATGATGCTCAAATATCAATGATCAATTTCACAAAGATATAAACAAGCAAGTCATATCCAAAGATCAGGCATAACCGATAACCACAAGTCGATTGGCTCAAATCAAGTACATTAGGTAGTGATAGAGTACAAATTTGGCAGCATATGAAAACAACGTGACTGGCTGGGAATAACCCATATTAAAGCGTCAGAATTACTTACCTCAAAAATAGCTTTCGGCAGTTCAACTAATTTAAATCTCCTGCTCCTTCCCTTTGGAGGTTCCTATAAATCAGAAATTTAATCGTCATTAACCCATCTCAATTATTCAGGGTTGATGTTACTGTTCGTGATTTAATTTAACTCTCTCGGTATTATTTAATTGCACTCTTAAGGTTGCTAAGTGTATTACATCGGCCTTCAAGATATTTTATTTGGGTAAACGGGCCCTACCGTTGAGTTCGAAACGTCCAAGAAAATAAATCTAAGTCTTCGTGGCTTTTTATTTGGCTTCGGGTACCCCTGAGGGCAAAATGGTAATTTCATATTTTAGGTGACTTAATTTTTCGGAACCCCGGTAGACAAAACGGACCTCACCATTGAGTCCGGAATGCTCGAAATAGTAAGATTACACTATTCATTTATCAAATTTGGACTCCGTTTGACCTATTCAATGTCCAAGGCCAATATAGTAATTAATCACTTTTAATAAAATAATAAAATAATTATTTTATTATTTTTATAAATTTTTCAGGGGCATAATTGCACGAAATTTCCAAAATCTGGGCCATAGTGAAATTCTGTGAAATTGTTGGGGTCAGGTTGCAATTTTTCAAAAGTTTCAAACTGAACCCAAGGGTTCAGTTCATATGTAAGGGAACCGGTCCGGTCCAGTCTGGTTCTAACCGGTTCAGCTGACGTCATGATGACGTCAGCCCTAAGATTTTAAATTAAAATCAGTTATATCCAAAACGACGTAGTTCAGTTTTAAATGGTTTACCCCTTTTCAATTGGGTTGGGGCCCGACCCGACACCCGGTCCGACCCGACACCCGGTACTGTTCATCGTCCCCAACCCCTGGTCACTGTTGCCCTAAAAATTTGCAGAATTTCTCTTTCAATTTTGTGACTTTTGGGACACGGTTTTTAACTGGTTTTGATTACATTCGGTTCCTGCACTTGATACCAACATTTTGGCATCTATTTCAAGCATTGAATCAACCTATAAGTGGTTGGTTACAAAGTGATAACCGTGACCTGCAACTCATCACTACGTCCCCATTTCTCAACCATTTCCCTTGAAGTTTGTTTCTTTATGACCCACGGATCATAAGGTTTAAGTCCCTATTTTCATTTTTCAGTTTAGTCTCGGTTTTTAAAGAATTGGGTTTTAAACCCGTGCCTACCACTCGAAATTTGAGGGCCTTAAACTGGGTTCTAGGGTCTCGGCCTATGGTTTTTGAGATCCCCTTGGGGTCTATTTTAGATCTTAACATGCAAAAGGTCAAACTGCTATGGTCGATTCAGACCTGGTATCTCAAGGTCCTTTAATGGAGGTTGTCTTTGGGTTTCATGGTTTCTTGACCATCTTGACACCTCTAAGCCATGCAACACACTCAGAATAATTCCTAGGCTCAAGAGTAAAACATGCATGCAATCTATACCCGTAGCAAATCTACCAAACAGTTCCAATTTAAAAACCAAGAAATGAAGATAATTTTGAATCTTACCTTCAACGGTGACTATTCTACTCTCTTTGGCTCAGTTCAGTCCTCTCAAAAGCCTTCTCAGGTCATGCACTGCAATCCTCAAGCCTTCACCTTGCACTTCTATTGGTCAAGTTCACTCAAACACTTGCATGCAAATTTCCTTCCTTCTCTCTCTCTCTCTCCACACTCTCCCTCTCAACCAACCCTACGTACACAACAGAACTCACACACTTCTCTTCTGGTATTTTCAGAATTCTCTAAAGAGAGAATTTGATGCAGGTTGTGGTATTTATATATTGTAGGTTTATGTACATATAGGGCTATACACATATACATATATATATGAGTGTATCTCTGCCCTTAGTGGGGTTAGTCGGTGTTGACCTGATGGAGGTGACGGGGGCCATGATGAAGGGAATGCATGCAAGGCCATTGGCCAATTTGGGTGGTGGCTTGGGCAAGATTATAGGTTATATACATTTGTTGGTGTATATGTACACAAAGTAACCGACAGCCTGGTTGGTAGCTTTTTGGAACAAAGTTTGCTTACCTTGGTAGGTCAAGGGTTCAATTCCCTTTGGCCTCCCAAGTGACCATTTTCTCACATTTTTTTTTGTTAAGGCCCTATTTGGTTGACGCGGAATTCCAGTTTCACTGTTTTGGCCCTAACTTTCGTTCCGTAGCTCCTTTTTCGACGCAGTTTCCTTCGGTCACTTTCTATTCAGATTAGCTTTAATATCTAAGGTTTAGTGTCGGTCATTAATTGCTTGGAATTTCTGTAGCTAGCTAATTCGAGTTTTAATTGAGATAAAACAATTCTTAAAATAGCCAAATTACCACATTAATTTCCCAAATGGACTTCATTACATTAATTAAGTAGGAAAATAAATTCGGGGTGTTACAGGGAACGTGTTATCTTCATTGGGAAACATATAGATGAAGAGTTTAGCAACCAAATACTGGCAACAATGTTATACCTTGACAGTGTTGATTCTTCCAAAAGATTTTATATGTACATCAATGGTCCTGGTGGAGATGAGTTATTTATAAATTAAGTAGTTTATGGAGACATGATTTACTCTCTTCTTTAAAATCATCGTCAGGGTCTTGTCATTTTTTTCTAATTACTTCCACTATTTTTGCAGCTCACTCCAAGCATGGCTATCTATGGCACAATGCAGAGCTTGAAAAGCCCTGTTGGCACGCATTGTGTGGGTTATGCCTATAATCTGGCAGGCTTTCTGCTTGCAGCTGGAGAAAAGGTATTGTTCTTTATATTTTCTTTTTTCATGCCGATAAATACGTGGCAGGAAAAATTTGACTTCTGAGTACAATTTAGCAATAATACAACATTTCACGTGGCACAGTGTGTGGAGTTGGGCATACCATTTGAGGCGTTTGGCTGCTTCAATTGATGATATTCAAATACGGAGGACCCTTTTGTCTATTAATATTAACAACTAACTATTGTACAAGCTTTTTCAGGGTCCTCAGTATTTTAATTTTGCATTTAAAATAAACATGATGTTTTGGATGGTATGATTATTTAATTAGGAGACTCTTTCAACTTGGGAGATTGTGGTCCTTTCCTTCAGCATGGGTAATGGGTATTGCTTGGTGGACTCTTACTATGTCCTGTAGAATATGTAATTCTTATGATGTTTTGGATGTTATGATTATTTAATCAGGAGACTCGTTCACCTTGGGAGATTGTGGTCCTTTCATTCAGCATGGGTAATGGGTATTGCATGGTAGACTCTTACTATGTCCTGTACAATATGTAATTCTTTCTTTATTGAGTATGTTGATGTTAACCATATTTAACTAAGATGACTGAAATCTGTATTTCTTCTCTGTCATTCCTATTTCTGATCATTACTGCATTATGAAGGGTAATCGCTTCGCAATGCCTCTTTCAAGAATTGCACTACAATCTCCAGCTGGGGCTGTTCGTGGACAGGTATGACCACTTTTCATCATTGTCATAAAAAGCTTTGTCATAGATAAATTTCAATTCATACAGATTTTTTTTTTCACTCACAAGTGTTCATATACATGTGCAATTCTTTTGACAGGCTGATGACATTTGTAATGAAGCAAATGAGCTTCTTAGAATCAGAGATTACCTTTTTAAAGAGTTGGCTAATAAGACAGGCCAACCTGTTGATAAGGTATAGTCTGGTTGTCAGTTGTCATTGAATTCTATGATGTCTTTCAGATAGATTTGTCTTCTATATGTTAATGTAAATATGCAGGTTAACAAGGACTTAAGCCGAATGAAGAGATTCAATGCTCAGGAGGCTCTCGACTATGGGCTCATTGATCGTATAGTTAGACCTTTTTTGATTAGTAAGAAGTATATATAAAAGCCCAAGAAGGGCAAAGGGCAAAAACCCCCAAAAGCTTTACATCGGTCCTAAAGACCTCATGAAGTCAACAAAAGTGTTGACAGTTACAGGAAAAGCCTCTTTGGCCCAAAAGAAAAATAAACGCAAAAAGGCATCTTTGAAATAAGGAGTAGGAAGCTCCCGATCTTCGCAGACACGATTGTTCCTTTCAATCCATAGGGACCACAAGAGACAAATGGGGGCCAGCCTCCAAATATTCTTTAAATCTTTAGGAAGAGTACACCCTTCCCAAGCCAACAAGAGCTCTTTGACGGAGCTTGGCATGACCCATGAGAACCCAAACAACAAGATGCAGGAACAGGTGTTGGTTAGTGAACTTCTTGATTGTGCACCACATTGGCTGATAGCTGCTATATAAGTCAGACTGTTTCCTGAGTTTATGTATTTATATGGTAGGCTATTCAGTTAGTTATTGATTGATTCAAGTATCTTTTGGTGGCCAGTTGATTAATTTGAGATCAATCTCATTAAGGGCTTCCGAAAAAAAAAACATTTTATTTTGTCCAAAGAAGGATTTATAGAACACTTGCAGAACTGATTTACTCTAGGAATGCTCAATATTTACTCCACAAGTTGACAATTGAGAATGAAGTGATTTTATTAGAAATGTACAGGGAGAGAGGACTTGTTTTTGGTTTGAAGTTTTCATTTTTAATATGATGTTGAAAGATATTTGAGTCTATTTTGGATATAGCCATAGTTTTGCAAATATCTTGAGCAGTTCCCTTCCTCGGGCATTCAGGGCCCGTTTGGTACGTAGAAATGGAGGTAGGAATGGAATGAGCATTCCTGCCCCCCATTCCATTCCCATGTTTGTTTAGCCATTTTATACCGGAATGACCAATCCTGATAGAATCACTAATCCTTCACAACCCGGATTCACCATTCCTTGTTAAAAGAAGTAGAATGCCCATTCCATTCCCAATGTTACTCCCGATCTATTGCGCGTCTCTCTGCGCCTCTTTCGTTCGACAAGCCTTCCGATGACCTGCGTCTCTTTCGTTCCCCCAAGAAGACAACCGATCTGCTGCGTCTAGGTCGTTATCGTTACAGATCTGGTAAGGTTTAAGACTTTCTCTCTCGATCTCACTGATCTCTCTCCCTCTTCAATCCTTTTCCTATTCTATTCTTCTATTCATCTCTCTGATTGATTTCCCTCAACTTCTTATTGATTCAAGACGAGCAACGCTTCCGATTGTTAGCATCGTCATATCCCGAGCCGATTGTTCTTAGGTAAGCTTCCGATCACACTCAAGACATATATATATATATATATATGTATATATAAACACTCACACCCATCTTAGACACTATGCTTTTTGATCGATCTCCTCTGCTTCTCGATATCTCTCTATTCATCTCTCGATCACTCTTTTTTCACTCTCATTCGTCTGTTCGTATTCAAAAATAGGTAAGTTTAATGTTAGTTTTTTATTTTCTAAAAGAATTTCTGGCATTTTGTTCACCTAAATCTATTTTTTTGTTGGTAGATCTGAGTTGGTTTGTTTTCTTCTACTGCAAAAGAAGACCCAGATTGAGGTGCTAATTCAGCTTGAGGTACCTAGCTATCATTTCTCTTTGCTTCATGATTCTCTGTTCATATTAACATCTGGACTTGCAAAAGAAGTAGCATTCTTTCTATTTTAAATTGTATGTGTGTTGCATTAAATTTTCTCCAACTGAAAACATACAAACCTCAGAATATGCCTTATTCATACCAAACGTGCACTTCATTTATGAATGTGTGATGACATTTCAGAATTTACTTTTAGCTTTGTTAAAAAGTTAAAATTTGAATTTCCTTTCATGAGAAAGAGGGAGGGGGAATAAGGAGTTGTTTATAATTTTGAGCAGAAGTTACAGGTGAAGATGGATTGTGACACTGGATATTTAGTTTGAATGTTTACAGCTGAGCTTGTTGTATATGATGTTCTTCTGTCGTATCAGTACAGAAAACCATTTTTAGGTCCTTAATAGGGTGCAAATTTATGGAGGGCAAGACGTTAGCTTGTTTACAAAGGCTTTGGGTGACAGCTGATGAAAGCATGAGGCGAAAAATACCAGTAGTTGTCATGTGTTAAAGCATCATTAACTTGCTGAGAGCCCTTCCCTTGGTGGTTTTTCAGTCAGAATATAATTGACTTGGTCATGAATTTATACATCATAAGTTATTTTAATGCACAGATATGTTTTCACATTATGCTACCTAGATGCCATTGTGTATGAAATTGGTACCAATCTTTGGTTTTTGTGACTTTTGCAAGTGGCTGACATGTGAAATTTGTTGTTTCTGTGTGTTGGTAAGTTGCTGTGTTCTTGATTTGTGAAAGGTTGTGTTCCTCATTATGTAGGACATAGCCTTTTATTCAGAGCCATCCTTAGGTTAGATCTGTTTTCTTGGGCTTCTTCCAGGTTATTGAATTCCCACTCCAAGGACCACTTACCTATCAAAATAAAAAATGGAGTCACTTTGAGGCTTTACTTGGTTCACATAGTTATTGAAAAGGAGGAAAAGATAATGTAAAGGAATTAATTTTTTGCTGTCTGCTTAACAACTAGGGGAAAGAATACGAGGGAAAGATAATGTAAAGGAATTAATTTTTTGTTGCCTTGGATGGTGGCATTTTCCACCATGCTCTTGCCTAGCCCATAGGGATTTTTCTTCTTTTATTTCTTCAGAACTCTTATAAATTGTTGATATTTTTGTATTACAATTTTATATATAAAATAAAAAAACTGGCTGATTAAGTTCATATAGCATATAAAGGTAAATTTGTATATTGATTATTGACATTAACTATATGTTAGTACCTAGAGGATTATAAGATCCTAAAGTAACATGGGATAGGGAGGATGAAACTAATGCAATATAGATTATTCAACTATATGTTTTCTCATCTGTTGTGTATTGAATCTGCAATATGAACTTATCTGTTGTGTTCTGTTTTATTACTTTCTCACTCTTAAGTTTCTGGTTTAGGGAGGATGAAACTAATGAATACATGCTCTAATTTTGCACATTCTTTCATTTTTCATCCTAATACATGCTCTAATTTTAGTACTTTTTTAGGTATATCTCCAAAATTGTTGCCATGATGTTTTAATTCATTGTTGCATATTCTTCATTTTTCTAGATTTATAACTTTTTTTCTTACATGTCTTAAACTATGCAGTTATGGCCCATCTCAATTTAGCCACAAGGAAATTGATGAGGAAGAGGAAAATGATTATGATGTTATTACATAGGTTGCATATATTGTATTTAGTAAATTGAGTTTTTCAATTACTTTTAAAAATTGTAGAAGTGCGTGTTAGAAAGTATTCTTTAAAGGCAATATATGATAACAATTTTTTCAAAAGGAGAGAAACTATGTATCGATTAGTATATGAGAGTGACGTGACTTGTATTGAGCAACTTAGGATGAATAGGCATACATTTAATATTTTGTGTCAAAAGCTTCAAGGCATAGGTCGGTTGAAAGATACAAAAAACACGCTAATAGATGAACAAGTGGCCATATTTTTGTATATTTTAGCCTATCATGTCAAGAATTGAGTTATAAAATTTTGTTTTTTGAGGTCCGGAGAGACTATTAGTAGGCACTTTAATGTTGTATTGAATGTTGTCATAAGATTGAAAAGGGAGTTACTTAAAAAACTTGATCTAGTTCTCGCAAATTCCATGGATGAAAGGTGGAAATGGTTCAAGGTATATAATATTTATTGGGTTGAGGTTTTTTTGATTATCATTTAGATAAAATCTTAACTTTTTTTTATTCAACATTAGAATTGTCTAGATGCTTTAGATGGAACATATATCAAGGTAAAAGTGCCTATAGAAGATAAAGCAAGGTATCGAACATGAAAGAATGAAATTGCCACTAATGTCTTAGGAGTATGCTCACAAGATATGCAATTTATCTATGTAGTGCCGGGTTGGGAAGGGTCGGTTGCTGATGGTAGAGTGCTTCGTGATGCGGTTAGTAGACGTAATGAGTTGAGAGTCCCACACGGTAAGATACTAAAATATCTTTAACATGTGTTAGAATATGACACAATTTTTAAATTATTTTAATTTCCTTGTACTAAAAATAGTGAATTATTTTCTATAAAAGTTATTATTACCTTGTTGATGCTAGCTACACAAATGGCGAGGGATTTCTTGCCCCATATAAAGGTCAAAGGTATCACCTGAACGATTGAAGGGAGGGACACCAACCAACTACTCGTGAAGAATTTTTTAACATGAAGCATTCAGCAGCTAGGAATGTGATAGAACGGTGTTTTGGGTTGCTTAAGCTACAGTGGGCGATTCTTAGGAGTCCTTCATTTTATCCAATTAAGACACAAAATCGGATTATAATTGCATGTTGTCTTTTACACAATTTCTTAAGAAGAGAGATGCCCGTAGACCTACTAGAGGAACAATTGGAAACTCAAGAAGTAAGTAATGAAGTACATGGTGACCCAATTACAACTATTGAGACATCAGATGCATAGAGTACATTTAGAGAAAATTTAGCAGTCGAGATGTTTAATGACTGGAGGGCAAGTAGACAAGGCAAATAAATTTGTTTCTAATGTAATTTCTTAATTATATTATTGTAGAACAATTAAAAAAAGTTTCTTGTAATTTTGTTTGCTTTAATGTTCGAGTTTGTACGAATGATATATTATCCTAATGTATGTTATTGATGTTATTGGATTTTATTTTAGTAATTGTTATATTTTCTTCTTAGTATTTATTTTGCATGTGTTAGAAATGGATTCATCAACACAGGAAGATCGAGGATCGGGAAAAAATAAAAATAAAAAATAGACTGAAAATGAGGATGAGAAGCTTATTGAAGCCATGTTTCATGCTGTTAATACTGGAAATCATAGAGCAGATAATGGTTTTAAGCCTGGGTTTTATAATGTTGTGGAAAGAGAATTGAATGTGAAGTTGCCTGTAGCGGGAATTAAGGCAAAACCACACATAGAATCAAGAATCAAAACAATGAAGAGAGATTTCAATATTGTTTATGAAATGTTATTTGGGCCTATCACAAGTGGGTTTGGTTGGGATAATGATAAGAAATGTGTGGTTGCAGAGCCACTTGTGTGGGAAGAATACATGAAGGTAAGTGTAATTTTTTATTTACATTACATATTTTATTTCGATAATAATTTCTTTATGTGGTTTGTTTGTAGAGTCACAAGGGTGCAGCTATGTTCAAAAATAAATCTTTGACCCATTTTGAAGAACTTCTCATCATATTTGGAAAAGATCGAGCAACTGGGAGGAATGCTCAAACCGTTGCAGATGTTGTGGAAGAACTTGATAAAGAAGGTGCAGAAAATGAGACTAACACAGGATATGGATTGGATGAGAATGATGCATCACTCTCTTTTCCACTAACACATAATACTAAAACTTCAAGTGAAGAATGTTCTAGCCAAAGGAGGAGGAGGAGTCGCAGCAATGACAACTTATTAGAAGCAATCAAAGAGGTAGGATTAGCAATGGGCAAGGAGATCAAAGAGTCTACGATCAAATTGACTGAAGCAATGGGTTATGATGTCATAGTTGCTGTGAAGAGGTGGAGGATTAATGAAGAATTGTTGAAGCTGCCTACTATTTCCATGTTTGAACGCCATAAAGCAACTCTTCAAATTGCTCGTGATCATGAAACAACTGATGTTTTTTTCACTATTGCTGATGATGAGAAGGAAGAATGGGTAAAAGCATTACTTAGGGGTGATATATAGTTGTTGGTTTTAAAGTTTGAACTTGATATTTTGAAACAAAACTAGAAAGTTCTTTTTTTGGAAGTTACTTGCTATTTTGGAGGTTTACATGGATTCATGGTCTGTTCTTTTGGGAATGTTGTTAGTAAGTTTTTTTTTTGGACAAACTTGGTCTTACGAAAATATGAGCCTAGTATTTTGGGAAACTTTATTGCCACATTGTTTGATTGAACTTCTTGGCGTGCTGCTTAGACTTGTATCTTTTTTTCTCTGCGAAAGGGAGGTCATTTGTCATTGGTATTGAATGAACCATACTTTTATTTTATTCTTTTGTCAGAGATGTGAGTGACTTGTTTCAATGGCACTTGGTTGCAAGAATATTTTGTTTTCAATGCCTGGCTTAAGTCCTTTGTGATGACCACCACATTACATGACAATGCTATTAAGATATGGTCATGTTTTGAGTCCTGTTAAAACTTTCCCTTATGATTTGGGCAATACATGGACTTCAGATTTTTTCATGTCTGAAGTTGTGTTTGATGCAGGGAAGAGCCAATGAGTAAAACTTTTAGAACTCGTGCTAGGTTTGTATTGTGGAACAAGAAGAATGATATAACTTGTGAGTAGGAATTTTCTTATCTCCCTTTGTACATTGTAAAGTGGTATTGGTAATTTTGCTCCTACTATCAATAAATAACCTATGCATGCTTCATTCATTTTTATTCTGTGAATAAAGAATGAAATAAAATAAAAAAACTAAACTTGTGGTTGTAATGTTGATATATATGCTTGGATTTGGAAAGCATTTGAATGGCCAAAGCAAACCACATCACTGCATTGTGTCCACATTGCGTTTGGAATGAGTTTAGTATTATATTGCAGTTGAATTAAGCCCATGTCATTGTTTATAAATCTTTTAATATTATGAATTCTAGGGGATGGATTTGTGTCTCTGGCACTGAAACTGACATGGAATCACTCCAGTTCCAGGGTTACAAAAATATTCCCTAGTTGACATTATTTTAGGCTTATGTTATTACATTCTCAGCTTTTGATTGCAATTGAATTAATTTTTAATTAGAAAATTTTCTAGTTAACATGTTGAAATGGAATATAGTGACTTGATGCAGGTTAATTTTTTTTTTTTTTTTTGCCCATAAAGAAAATGCAGATTGAAAATTTTTCTTTTTTGCCAATACTTTTTTTTTTGACAATAAAAAAAAATATAGGTTGAACGCTTTTTTCATTAAACGTACATGAAAGTTTTAAAATTTATACAAATACTTTGAATATCTAACTTGATATTAATTTCATTCCAACAATTTAATGGTTCAAACTAAACACTGGAATGTAATTGTCATTTCATTACTAGGTATTCAGCCAAACAAAAGAATAGAATAATTATTCTCATTCCATTTATGTTCTATTCCATTTTTGATGTTATTCCATTCCTGTCTTATTCTATTCTAACATACCAAACGTACCCTTACAGATCTCTCTCTTTTGACCTCCAAAGACGCCCCTTCCAAACTTCATCCTCTAAACAAGTGGTACTTGCCCACCTGTTTGAAACTACTTGATTAAAATATTAATAGGGAACTTATGTGGAAGTTTAATTTATAAGCCGTTCTTTGTGAGATTTTGTAATTCAACCCAGGGGTAGCTTTCAATAAATATGTAGAAACAAACTAAATGAGCTCATTCATCCACGTAGAAAAGAAAATTGACAAACTAAATGAGCTCATTCATCCACTTTCTATGTTATCATGTTGAATCTCGATTGAGTGGTTGAACAAATATGATTGGTTTTGGAAGTCTAAAACAAAAATTGTGAGCCCCACAATGACCATTAAGTTTTTATTGGTTCAAAAGAAAGTGTCCATGCATGATAGTTTTGAAATTTGAAATCTGTGATTATGATTATTTTATATTAGTTTGTTAGTGGATTTGTATCTTTTTATATTAATAAGTTTATGAATTAGGAATATTTTAGTAATGTCACATTTTTGGGACAAGGGTATTAGATACTGTCCATTTTGGTCAAATTATATTATTTAGGTTTTATTTGAAGTTAATCCTCTGGGTTAGTCCAATTAGAAAGGGTTTTAGAGTGTATTTCATGAGATCTCCAGCTTGAGTCTTGGATCAGTCACCTGGGACACAAGCACAAAAGTTGATAGAATGACTTTCTTTGGCCAAGTGAATCGTACTTAGAACTGGATATGAGATCGAATCTTTGTCGATGTACAAGTTCAAGTTTCCGATTGACACTTGCACGTGTTAGGTGACCTGTGCATGCAAGACCCACCAAAGGAGATTTCTTTGGAGGTCATACCCCCAAGGAGTCTCCTTTTGGGGTTTGGCCGAATGTTTTATTTGAAGCTGCAATTACTCTAGAAATGTCTCTAATAAAGTACTCAGTTTTCTATTATCGAGTTTAATAGCACCATGTAAATATATATAATCTCAATAGAGGTTATTTATTTTATTTTTATAAGTGTCACTAGAGTTGAATTGACAAGAATTTGACATTACGTTTGTGGGATGTGGTTTAATCCGACTACTTCATTTCTTCTAATCTAAAGCATTTAAAACCCACACCAACCATATTTGCATAACCTATTATCTACTCCCATGAATCTTATTTTACAAGCTCAATCGCCCAGTCTCTTCAACCTTTCAACCATGAGATTCAAAATATCACAGAACCAACTCCAAAATAGTATAATTACTGTTCACAGCAAAAGGAATAGGAGTTTTTGATTCAACTAAAGTTGTTTTGGAACAAATTTTCCATTCATCCATCTTCTTACTTATTTTCTAAATCAACGTTATTTAGAAAGAGACATCTTTTTGAAAGATGACTTCTAAATTTTAAAGAATTCAAGACGTTTTTAAAAGTGATGTTTTTGGTTGAAAATTTTTATTTGAAAGCGTTTTGGAAACTGCTTGAGAGTGAGAAAGTTGTTATTGGATGCAATTTGTACTTAAATCACTTTGAAGTCTAGTCTGCATTATTCCAAGCTTCCAATTGCATCAGAATCTTGAACAAGACAATGCTAACTATGATGGGAATGGCTTCATGCTTACATAAATCACTTTTTAGCCTCATCCTCGTCTAGCCCATATATAAATCATCTACAGTGAGGATTATTAATTTGAGGTTGATAACTGGCACAGCTGTGTTAGTTGAATTAACTGTAGAACTTTGTGCTGGAAAGACGTAGAGGCCGCTATTTTTGTGCTTGGGTCCCAAAAAGGCGAGACCGAGGTCCTATTCAAATGGTGTGTGGCCCCATTGCCCACTCACCACACAGTTGGCGTGGGTCCGATTTCCCCTCCTTTATCATATTTTAAAAAATAAAAAAATAGGGCGAGGCTTGTGTGTTATATTCCATTGACCCTAATTAATTTGTTTTATTTATGATGTAACATCCACAAATTACTGTTTTCATAATTAATTCCCAGTAAAATATTTTACTTATTAAATCATAAAAAATGCACATGGTTTTCTTTTTGTATTGAAAGTTGTGTGTATATATGGAAAATTAATACATATACGGAATCTCCTGAGGATATTTGCTGTATGGTTGATTACCACATCTGGTTTTCTTTCTCCAGTAACTGATTTTCAATGACAACTGCATAGTTTGAGTTGGTCATTTGATATGCTTGGAAATGGCTTTCTTGCCATCTTGCCACTGAGAGAAATATTTAACATTTGAAGTTTGGAACAACTGGCCTGGGATCATATATAGTTTTTTACTTCTTTTAGGAATATAAAATAAGGTTACAGAAGGTATCTGGGCAGGCTTCCATTTTCTGAGCATGAGAGAAAAAAAAAAAAAAAAGAATTGTAGTTTTAGGAGTATTCAGTGAACAAGATTTTGGTTTCCCTGCAACATTCAGTTGAGGTTACAAACTTTAGCTTTCACTGGTGGCTTTAGTGGAGGGCAAGCCTTTCCTTGTCGCAACGATAAAGTTGTTTATTATGACTCTGGGCTTCACCATTTTGTTTTTCAGTTAACACAGAAATCAACTTTCTGTGACAATTTGCTTCTCAACATAAATCAAATAAAACAGGAAACTGTATTGTTTATTAACAATGCACTGCTTACAATAATTATTTTGCTAGGTTGCAATCATGTACTTTTGATCGTCCCTTAAAAATGAACACAACCAGTAAATGATAACAAGAATAATGAAACCTAAAATCCCCAATCAAAAAGGGAGAGTTTAAATATGAAAAAAGAAAGAAATATGGGAAATACAAAAAAATACAAATTGAAACTTGTTATTCTATGCAATTTTTTCTTCATACCCAATTAGTTAACCCACATATTTGTTGTGAAGGTTCTCTCTTCCCTCCATCCTCTTTTGACCTTAGTGATGAATTCGTCAAATCTCCTATTTAAATCATCATCTTGTTCTTCTTCTTTTTCATCATCATCATCCCAGCCAACCTCGTTGTCACTGCTGCCATCGTCGTCATCATCTTCATCATAACCATCTGAACCAAAATAATCTTTATCATCATCATCAATATCATCATCATCAACATTGTTGCTAATGCGATGGCTGCTATTGTCATCCTTAGTGTCGCACAGCTCTTCAGTTTGCTCTTCCTCTACGCCATAAACGTAGTTGAGGAAAGGCAAGAAACCATCAGCTTCATCAGCAGATGGTGCAGAACTTTTGGCAAGGATGACAAATATTACAGTATTAAACACCGAAAACACAAAAGCATGACTAGATGAAAGTTTAGTAAGATTGTGATAAGAAGATGATAATGAAAAACTCAGTAGCAGGAAAGAAGTGGCTGCACAGAGGGTGAGCAGCAGAAGTAAGAGTTCCCAAGCAAGTTTCATGCCCTGTGTTATGTAGAAACGGGTGTTGTTGAGTCACCTTCTTTTTAATGAGGAGCTATCCTTTTACAGTTCTCTTGTTTATATAGTAATATCAGCCGCCATAATTGGGTGCTTTCTCAGAAACTTAATTAACGTATGTTCTTAGTAAATATACATTGATATAGAGATTGATTAAGTCCATTTCTTTATAGGAGTTAAAGCTTCCATGCACAAACTAGGAACTTTCCTGCCATGCCTATATAGCCCAAAAAAGAATATTTATTCAATCTACAGTGGTCAGTTCCCTCCACCGCAAGTAACTCGGTTGAAAAAGTTGACATTTATGAATACCTCACCTCTTTTCCCATTTAGAGAGGCAGGAGGAGGAAAAAAAAAAGGTTGGAAAAGAGTCACCATCTCAGGTAGGGGTTAGCAAAACATAACCTGGACATAAGCTGTCTATATTAGGCAATTCGTAAATGGGTGAAATCCAAGCTGTACATATATATACTTTTAACATGTTCGTGATTTTTATATATTGATATCATTGACTCATTTGTCCTGGGTTTTTGTAGTTTGTAGCAGATAAATTCAAAATATAGGATAAAAATCCAGGAGGTTTGGTTACATGATATGAATACAGTTCAGCCTAAGTTTTCTTTTCTTTTCTTCCTGCACAAGCCATTGCAATGTTTTGCCGTGCAAGTTCACTGCCATTGTACTTGGGGGCTGTTTTGAGGTCAACAGATCATTAGAATATTAATTGGTAAGGAACGCGTAGCCACTGATGTAGTCATATTCCAAATAAATTTAATGTGTAAGGAATTCAAACTGTCATCATATAGAAGGCCCAAGGAGCTTGGGAATTTTTCACAGTACCCATGATGTTTTTTTTATTAATTTTCCTCACCTGTATATTTTTGTACTTATTTCTTGTATTTATGTATTTTTAAAAATATCTTTCCAAAAGATGTTTTTCTTAAATTATTTTTTATAAAAATGTTTTTAAATTAATATTAATAAACTTCACTTACAATTAAACCAAGTAATATTTATTAATACTGTCTTAAATACCTTTTTTGAAAAGCTTTTTTTTAAATGCTTTTGTTGTAAAAAAAAGATTTAAAAATTACTTTTAAATACTACGTGGGCGCAAAAAAAAAAAAAAATTGTAAAATTGCCTGATCACAAAAGTTAATAAAATATTAATGTCAATCGGGTCAAAAACTCAAGCTTGGTTTCCATGGACAGCTAAGTGAAACCCTGTTTTCTATTTTTTTTTATTTTAAGATTGTTTGATTACAAAACTAGTCTGTACCTGAACGACAGATTTTTGATGTTGACTGTGGGTCTCACAATGATTGGGGGTGACTGACACCAAACATTAAAAAAAAAAGGGGGTTTATCAAGTTTTACCTTACTGTGCATGATTTTTAATTTTTTGAAAATTTGATGATTGAAGAATAAATTATATAAAAATTTGTTATTTTAGTGTTTAATAAAAAAATGTAATTTTACTTTGAATTTATTTTTCACCTTTTATATGGTATATATTAGGAGATAATGCTTGGTTTTATCTTTGGGTTTGAATAATTTTTTTTTATTTAAGTATGTATCTTAATTATAATTTATTACATATATAATGTATAATAATAAAATTTCTGACTCTTTTCTCTCTAAATTAACTTAGATACATGATTAATAATATAATAGAATAATAAAAAATTAGGATTTGAAATTAAAATCATCTCATTTTCCTTTGACTTCCTCTACAGATTGAAGAAGAAATCATGGTTTAAAATTGAAATCATCTCATTTTCTACCGCTTCCTCTACTATTTGAAGAGAAAATTAGGGTTTAAAATTGAAATCATTCCATTTTTTACGGCTTCCTCTACTGTTTGAAGAAGCATTAAATCGGCTCCCAACTTCAATCCCCCTTGTAAACAATCCTGCTCCCCCCTTGTCCTGCCATCCCAGGGTATAGCCCAAAAAGTTAAAAAAATAAAGAATATTTATTCAATCTACAGTGGTCAGTTCCCTCCACAGCAATTAACTCTGGTTTAAAAAATGTACATTTATGAATTTTTTATTTTCATGCATAAGCCATTACAATGTTTTGCCGTGCAAGTTGGCTGATAGTTGATGACAAAAGCTTCCCAGGACTCGGTGCTGGCTCTAGCACAAGACGAGTAAAGGAGCGATTGCTTTAAGTTTCATCTATAATAAAGATTTTAAATTTTATGTATATTTATAATACAATTTGATTAAAAAATAGAAGCATAAGATGCACAAAACTCTAAATCTTATAAAAGAAAAAAGACTGCATATTCTATAAATATCAAAGTTAAGGAAAAAGTAGATCAAATTTATCTAATTTTTATAATATGTTGACTATCATCATATACTAATATAGCGTATGCTAATATATATGAAAAGTAGAGTTTTTTGTTTTTAATAACTAGAGTAATGATTTAATTGAAATAGAAATTCCTTAATAGATAAGGAAATAAAAATATAAATAAAAAAAAACGTGTGCAAAGAAACTTATTACAATACAACACAATTTAAAAAATATATATTAAAAACTGTGAACAAAAAAAGGAAAAAAAGAAAAATTGTAGGCACATGGAGATAATGTTTGGAAAACAAAAAATGTCATAAATGAAAGAAATTTCATAATTTTAAAACTAGTGCTTAATTTGTTTGCAGAAAAAATAATTAATTTATGTGTTATTTATTTTGCCTTAAGCCTCTAATTTTCATGAGCCGGCCAGCCTGAGCTGGACTTGGGGTTTGATTTGTGAGATTAACAGATCAATAGAATATTAATTGATGCGTAATGCGTAGTCATTGATGTAGTAATATTCCAAATAGATTTGATGCGTTAAGGAATTCAAGTCATTATATGGAAGGGCCAAGAAGGTTGGAGTTTTTTACTTTGCCCATGTATTTTTTTAAATTAACTTGTACACTTATTTTTAAGATTTATGTCGTTTTTAAAAACATATTTTAAAGAAATATCTGCAAGGGTGTTTAACAAGTTTTACTTTACTGTGCATGGCTTTTAATTTTTCTCATTGACTTTAGTTTAGGGCAATTTGGGGAGTTTTTATATCTTGAAAATTTGGTTAATAGAAAATAAATTTTAAAAAATTGATTATTGTATAATTATTTTATTATTTGAGTATTTGATAACAATTCTATAAAAATAATTTTAGATGCGAATTTTATATTCCACCCATCATATATATGGTATATATTTGTATTGTGTAAGTGATGGACTCGGATGTAAGACTTGTTAAAGCCAATAAACTCTTCAGAAAAACAAGTTGTTTTAACATTTTCAAAATTTTGTTTTGCAAACAAAATTTGGTGGGTACTGTTTGGCAGACGGAATTGTGTATAACATGTTGAAAGAAGTGTTAGGTGGTATATACATCTAGAATTGCTTCCATTTTCAGAGCATGTGAAAAATGGGAATTGTAGCTTTTTAGGAGAGAGTGAACAGAACATGAATTTGTTCTAGGAGCCCATGAGAGATTCAATTGAGGTTACAGTTTTTTGTCTTTCACAGGTAACTTTAGTTTAATGTAATCTTAGCATAATAATTGTTTAAGTTCTCTTCGTACCCTTCTTAAAAAATAGTTACAACAATTTAATTGTTTTTTTTTAGCGAATTGTAAATTGGATCGTATTGTGATTTTGTCTTTTAATTTAAAATATAAAAAATTCTAAAAAACTTATACAACAAACCAAAAAAAAATTTATTGTTGAAAATTTTATTTTATAATGATTTAAATTTGTTAAAATTTTTTCAATATATGTATATATATATATATGTGTGTGTGTGTGTGTGTGTGAGTGAATACTATTACAAATACAATCAAAATACATATTACATTTCAAATAAACACATTTCTTTCTAATATTCTTAACATTCCACATTTTATAATAAGTAAAAATTTACATTCTCATTTTAACAAATCACAACGTTTCACATTTCAAATAACATTGTCTTAAACTGTATATTAGGGCATCCATTTTCTTGCTTGTGGGAGCCACGAAAGCATGCATGTTAGCTTATTCCATTCCTTTTTCAGCTGGACAGACTTCAACTTCTCATAACAAAAATTAGTTTTGATTTATTTGACATCAAATTTGCTCCTCGACATATATAAATCAAATAAAACAAAAAACTGTATTATTTATTAACAACCCACTGTGTTACAATAATTATATTGCTAGGTTTCAATCATGTACCAGCTTGGATCGTCCCAAAAAAAATGGACACAGCCAGAAAAGGGTAAGAAGAATAATGAACTCTAAAATCCCTAACTAAAAATGGGGACTTCAAATATGAAAAAAGGGAGAAAAAAAAAGTATGAGAAACCAGTTACAACAAAAATAAATAAATAAAACTTGTTAATGTATGCAAATTTTTCTTCTTAACCACTTGGTTAATCCACATATTTGTTGGGAAGGTTCTCTCTTGACAGCTCTTCTCTCCATCCTCTTATGACCTTAGCGATGAATTCTTCAATTCTCCTCTCTAAATCATCATCTTGGTCTTCATCGTCGTCGTCCCAGCCAACCTCGTCATCGCTACCACCGTCATCGTCATCATCTTCGTCATAACCGTCTGAATCATCGTAATGATCTCTATAATCACTGTCGCGCAGCTCTTCAGTTTGCTCTTCCTCTACGCCATAAACGTAGTGGAGGAAAGGCAAGAAACCGTCAACTTCATCAGCAGATGGTGCAGAACTTTTGGCAAGGATGACAAATATTACAGTATTAAACACCGAAAACACAAAAGCATGACTAGATGAAAGTTTAATAAGATTGTGATAAGAAGATGATAATGAAAAAGTCAGCAGCAGGAAAGAAGTAGCTGCACAGAGGGTGAGCAGCAGAATTAAGAGTTCCCAAGCAAGTTTCATGCCCTGTGTTATGTAGAAACGGGTGTTGTTGGAGTCACTTTCTTTTTAATGAGGAGCTATTCTTTTACAGGTCTCTTATATATATAGTAATATCAGCCGCCATAAGTGGGTGCTTTCTCAGAAAATTAATTAACGTATATTCTTAGTATATATACATTGATATAGAGATTGAATTAGTCCATTTCTTTGTAGGAGTTAAAGCTTCCATGCAGAAACTAGGAACTTTCCTGGCATCCCTTTGTACAGTGGTCATGAGTTCCCTCTCCACCACAAGTCTGATTGAAAAAAGTTGACATTTATTAGATACCTCATCTCTTTTCCCATTCAGAGAGGGGGAAGAAAAAAAGGGTTGGAAAAGAGTCACCATCCCAGGTAGCTAGGTTTAGCAAAACATAACTTGGAGTTGGACATAAGCTGTCTCTGTCTGCCTAAGCAATTCGTAAATGCGTGCAATCCAATCTGTACATATACTTTTAACATGTTCATGACTTTTATATGTATTGATATAATTTACCCATTTGTCCTGTGTTTGTAGTTATTACCAGATAAATTGGAAATGTAGTATAAAAATCCAGGTCAGGTTTTGTATGGCATTGTCTCGACAAGGTTTCCAATAGGAATATCATTGTCAGTGTTGAAAGTGGGGAATACAGATTTGAAAAAGTCATCATTTCTATTATATTTTGCTAAATTCTTGAGAAATTTTTTTTTTGAATTTTCATAAAATGGCTTCAAAATTTCAGATTTTGGTGATTATTGCGTTCAGGCAGCTTGTTAATTTTCTTGGACCAAATCCCCTGCATAAGCCAGAGTACTCCAATATATGTTTTGCCATGCAAGTTCACAGTTGATGACAAAAACTTCCCATCATAACGGAGAGCGCGTAGTTGTAATTGACTTGGTAATATTCCCAATGTATTTGATGCGTAAGGAATTCATTTTGTCACTATGAATTGAAAGGGTCTAGAAGCTTGGTTTATTTAGACAGTTGATCGAAGTGAAATTAACCTGTTTTTATTAGTAAACTAATCTTGAGATGTGTTACCGTCAACTGTGAAGTTCCATATTTTGAAACATAATTAGTGTTTATTTTGCATTTGTGCGAAATACATACCAATTACCTTTCAAAATTTTGAACTAAGCGACCAAGGCTAGCAATTCTCAAATAATTTATATATGAAATGAGAGATTTTTTATGTTGACAGAAGCTGACTTTGGCTGTAACTTACAATGATTGGGAGTAATTGACGCTAAATATTAAAAAAATGATAAATTATACTGACATTTTTTAAAATTTATGACAATTACACTTACTTCTCTTGAAATTCTTGAAATTATACTGATCTTCCTTACTTTACAAAATAGTGTAAATATCTTCTTCCAGTTAATTTTTTTTTCTTCAAAATGATAAAACCATACATTTAATATTTTTTTTTTCAACTTTTTAAATTTTAACCAATTTTTTTTTTTAAATAAATATTGATAAAAACCTTTAATTTATATTTATATAAAATAAAAATAAGTTATTTTACCTTAAATTTATTTTTAAATTAAAAAATTAATTTTTTAAAAAAAAAAGATTAATCAAAATCAGAAAAATAAAAAAATAAAAAGGACAATTTTATCATTTTGAATAAAAAAATTGACAGGATAGAGGATTTGTATATTATTTTGTAAAATAAGAGAGGTTAATGTAATTGTCATAATCTTCAAAAGAAATTCAAGTAATTTATCCTTTAAAAAAGAAAAGAAAAAGAAGTTTAATGAGAATTTAGTTTTATTGTGCATAGTAATGATAAGTATAATTGACGTAGAAGTCTTCATACTTGTGTATTTTATAGCACAAATTTTTTTTTTTTCCAAGTGAATGAGATATCCAAACAGTCAAAAAAACTTGACTAATTTTTCTTTTCGTATACAAGATCATCGTATTATAAGATCGTTTAACACTTGAATTATTAATCCTGACCGATGACAGTCCTATACAAAGTCATCGCATTATAGGATCGTTTAACACCTGAATTATTAATTCTGACTAGTAACATACTCCAAGAATGTAAACAGTGATAATTGAACTTGCGATTTCATAGGAATAATTCCTTTACAAGCAATTATTACTCCACTTGACAACCCGTTTTTAGGGTTTATAGCAGAACACACTAATCGAGGTTTTTAAATTGTTTTTCTATGAACTTTAGCTTTCTTGCTATGTAGCTTTTCAATTCTAACTATTGTTTTAAGTGACAGTCTCACAGATAACATTTCAAGTTTTGAATATTATTGTCTTTTCGACAACTACCATGTGTGTTCAACATGGTGGTGGTGGTGGAAATGAAAATCAGCTGTCTTAAACTGGTGGTAGCCAGGAGCGGGAGCGGCAATGCAGTGGCCGACTTAGACTTTGGACATTGGCGGGGTAAAAATATAAAAAATTAAATTTAAGAAGACATTTTGTAAAAATATATAAAAAAAAATTAGAGAAAAATTCCTTTTTAAAAAAAAAAATTCATATAAAAAAGAGGTAAAAAAAACTAAAATATAAAAAATTAAATTTAAGAAGACATTTTGTAAAAATATATAAAAAAAATTAGAGAAAAATTCCTTTTTTTAAAAAAAAATTCATATAAAAAAGAGGTAAAAAAAACTAAAATATAAAAAATTGGGGAATGTGCCATTGCCCCTACCCCAACACCCCCCCCCCCCCCCAAAAAAAAAAAAAAACCCAAGACAGCCATTGAATGCGACAATAGGGTTGTAACATTGTTGGACTGCATTGGTTAGTGATGGACAAAAAAAGCCCCTCTCTATTACTTTAAATTTTCTTAAAAGTAGTTTAAATGCATGCTACATTATTTATTTTTTAACTATTTAATAACATATACATGACGAGACATGTATTCAAATTATATTAAGAGAAATTAAGAAAAATATATAATGTTGAAAATTCTAATCTGGTTGGTGGTGTGTATTGACTTCGACATAGTTATAAACCAAGATTAAGAGAAATTGAGAAAAATATATAATATTAAAAATTCTAATATGATTGGTGGTGTGTATTGATTTCGACATAGTTATAGAAGAATGGAAGGATGTTGAGAGCTGAGTTGAGCTACAACTCCCTCAAATTATAGATTTTTTTTTTATATGTAAAAGTTTGAGCTTTTGAAAATTAACACATTCTAAAATTTTGGTTCAATCCTATTTTTATCCAAAAATATGAGAGTTCAATAAAAATTAAAAAAAAAAATGAAAAAGGATCGTTCAAAACCAGTTACTGTGAAGATTGCTTGCATGTAAGTATATATGTTTGCATCAAGTAGCCAAAGATTAATATAAAGTTTGATTGTCTAATTGTATTTTACTTATTTTTGTAGCCTTCAGAAGTTCAAATTATTGACCACAAACTCTTCCCCTCCATTTTTCTGTTGATGAACTCCTAAATTCTCCCTTCTTAATCATCATTTCCTTTCCCTTCCAAAGTGCCACCACTGTGGTCATCTTCCTTTCCACCATTGCCGCTGCCTTGACAGTAATGATATGACAGTAGTTGTCATCATTGTCACCATCATTTCCATGATGACGATAAAATGATCATCATCATCATTGACAATGTGGTCGCCATCACCCTTACAATCAAATCCTCTGTTATCCAATTCTTGATGGGCAGAAGCTTTGGAGAAGGATAACAATATGATGTTTGAGAAAAGATAATACTCGGCTCCATCCCAGATTGCCTAGCCACGTGTGTTCAATAGAATTGGTCATGTACGCAAAGTACATCACTATCATACAACTCTATAAAGTATATCTTTATTAAAAAAATCCCTCCTACCTTATTTAGAACAAGTATTTTCCAATGAGAAATGCCATCCAGGATGAGAAGGAAAAACAAAAAACATGCACAAATTTGAGGCAGATTGGCCAACATTTCTTGATAATTTTGTGAATTTAGAAGTATATTTGCTTTCACTAATTAAAATATTCTACGATAAAGAGAATAGGCAGAAGCTCAATCAGACATTTGAGAGACCTAATGAAAACTGAAAAAGGTTAACCCTGACTATTAGAAAGGCATTGATAAATGGATTCTAAGATCACCTTAACTCATTATGCATTAGGTAGTGTCCAGTGAATCTACAATTTCCAAGTGCATTTTAAGGCATTTTTAGGTCCCTAACCTGTGCCCTGATGGCAACTTTTATCAAGTCTCAGTAAATTTTGGATATCATTGCCATCCAATAGGCCATGAAAGTTTCATTCTAAATGTTGGTGGAAAATAATTTCTAGGGGCTCGGTCTAATGAAAAATAACAACATTTAGAATGAAATCCATCAACCATAGAATTGCAAGTATTCCTAGGGGCTTTTATCTTCCAAAAAAAAAATGAATGGATAAGAAGACAACCAAAGGGCTTGGTCCAAAATAGTATTTAGACACCTAAATGAATAGTTCAGATGTTCAAATTGGCATTCTTCAATTTCTAATGGATAGTTCCATCATCACAAAGACAAAAGCAATGTATAGAGATGCCAGGGGAAACACAGAACTTGAAAATTTTACAAAGTTGGACAATATTCAAATCAGAATGCGTAACTCAGATGGAAGCCAACTCCAGGAGTAAATAATACATCGAAATATTCTATAGAACAACAACAGCTAAAGAAGCCCACCTAATGTGCTAACTCAATAAACTACAACACAGAAAGAACATAAACCTCCACTGGAAATCAACATGCCGGTACTAGTAAACAATCATAAGTTTACAGAAAAACGAACAAGGGGAACTGGTGAAGTGAGATTTTCATCAATTAGAGTTTAAAGGTAAATGTGGTCAGTAACAAACCTCAGATGGCATCATTTGCTGAGGACCTTTAGATCACTATCCGGGCAGAGGTATATTAATATCAGTTGGTTTACTCCTTGAGTCTGGAGGCTATGAAGACCAGTTATCTCCAAGGAAGGAAGAGGAAGATAAAAGGTTAGGTTTTGGGGCAGCTGAAGTGCGCTGCCCCTGCCCACCATATGGTTCTTCCATCTCTGCACTAGAAATAGGGATGGCACGCCGCAGTTGGTGTGGCAGCTATTATGGACTCGGTTTTCTGTTTCTTGGATTTTTGCTCATGCTGGTTTCCTGCTAGAAAACTGCCTATAACAATCTGATTTATAACAAAAATAGGAAAGATAATTACATTCATATCAGCTCATAACAAAAACGAACACATCCATAATTATAGTCACTCACTAAACATACATTCAACCAAGAGGGCCTTGTAGGAGACCCACAAGATCTTTCCTGCAATTAGCAGTTTCCAGCACCCCCACCCCCCCTCTCTCCAACAGGGGAAAAAAAAAAACACCCCAAAAAAAAAAAAGTCTGTCTCCCCGTGGAAGAAAGTTAGGAAGGAGGAAATAGAATACCTGCACGGGGCTGGCAGCAACTAATAAACCAGCAACTCCACCCCTACAACGCGTCCATCTGGGCTTGCCAAAGAAACACTCATGCCACCAGATCTGTTCCTTATTCCTCCAGTCTCAGTTGGCATAAATGATCCAGTCAAGGAGAGTATCTCAAAACGGCCCTGAAAGAACAACAATGGGAAGAGATGGGGTTTGAGTCAATGACTATTAGAAAAAAGCTATGAGTGATGACAATCAACAACCAAAGACCACGATGAAGGTTTTCATATTTGAATGTTTGATTCCTTGGGGCAATACAAATGATACACAGCATAACCTCGTAACAATCCAATAGATGAAATAATTTTACTCACTTACTTATAAGGGTTTAGCATAAGAATTTAAAATTACATAGAACATCAAAGGTAGCATCAATAAGTGATGAGAAAGACCCATGACCAGGTAAGATATTCCAATGGTTGGAGATCGGGCTGCCTCAAAAAATTGCATTTTTTGTTTGGGCAGCTGTATGGGGAGCAATTCTGATAACGGCAGGGAAGCAGAGGAACCATTGACCATCTCCTTGTCCGTTGTAAGGTGACGAGGGAGGTGTGGAGCATGATGCTTTCTTTATTTGGTATTAGTTGGGTGATGCCGGCTACAATCAAGGATGTGTTAGGGGGTGGAAATGCAAAAGATTAAGGAAGGAGTCGAGAATAGTGTGGAAAATGACCCCCTCATGTATTATGTGGAGCTTGTCGACAGAGAGGAACCGACGAATCTTTGAACGAGTGGATATTTCTGTAGCTTCATGCAAAAGACAATTTTTTGAAGCTTCATTTTTTTGTAGATAAAAGAACAATATTGATGCAGCTATTTTTGGCTCGCCATGGAATCGCCCGTCACTGTGTACCTGAAAAGGAATGATAGATAAAAAGCTACCGGGAAAGGTTCCGGTGGTAACCTCTCCGATAGTTAAATTAGTCTCTTTTTGTGTTTTCAAAGGTTTTGGCCTTTAATCAAGTATAATTCAGATGTAGACCATTTTTACATACCTTCTTCATGGAATTTATAGTATGGGGAAGCGGTTAGTTTGTCTGACAGGCGGTGGATATTCTGTTCACACTACTTTTCAACGTTCACGGCTCCCTTTACACGTGTACCTGTAGAACTGGGTTTTCAAACATGTAGCTCCTTTTGGCAGGGCTAGGACTCACCGCCTGTCAGGCTATAGCAATACAATCATGAGCCTTTCGTCATTCTTTTTGTCTCTTCTTTAGTCCATCGTTCCGAGGTTGGTATACTGAAGTTAACCTCGGTATACCCTTTCCGATTTTAATATATAAATAGAACTAACCCTTTCGGCACGTGGTTAAGTCACCTGATGTAAGTAGAACCTTTTATGACGTATCAATTACTCCCCCTTGAAGCCTTAGTTCTGTAACATGAACAGAACTTTGGTTTTAGGGTTTTTCTGAGGGATGATGTGTGTAGTCGCTTAAATCACTTTTCGAGGGGTGTGTAGCCGTCAGGTATAATTACCACGCGCATTTCAGTTTCGGGAACTGGAATAATTAATTAATACAGCCGTTTATTAATTAATGGTTTCGAGATTTTAAATGGATGTTCGTACCGTTTCGTGTGAAACATTTAATGATGAATCTATTTATAAATAGTTGGAGTGTTTATTTGAATTTCGTTTTTGCATTTCTAAAACAGTTGAGTAGTTTATGAGAGAAGAGTTGCGATTGCCGGCAAGCCTGTGATTTTCACTGTTCTAGACAGCATTTTTTTCTTCTTTACCTGGTAATTTCCATTTTCTTTCTCTTCTTTTTTTTTTATTATACTCTCCTCGATTCTTTTTCCTTTTCCTTTTCTCATCCTTCGATCATGTCTGATCCAAATGTAGAGGGGATTAGGGTTGAACCTAGGGTTAGTAGTACAGGTGATCCTTTTCCTGTTTCTACTACTTCGTCTTCTCCATCTTCTGTCGATATTTTAGAATCCAGTGATGGAGAGGTTAGTGTATCCACTAGAGAAGAGGGAGCGAGTGCAATGACGAAGGGAGTTTTAAAATCAATTATGAAACAATTCAACTTCCCAAAAAACGTAACCTGTAGGGTCCCAAAATCGACTGATCGTCCTTCTGATATAAAGAGGGGGGAGATCTGTGCTTACCTCGAATGGTTTGAGATGGGCATCCGTTTTCCCTTCCACCCCCTCATTACAGAATTTTTTAGGTGGTATAATATATGTCCGGCCGAACTCAACGTAAATAGCTAGAGGCAACTATTAGCCTTCATAGTCCTAGGTCATTTGAATAAGGTTCAGGTAGATTTGGACCTTATTCGTAGTCAGATGGAAATGAAACATCTGAGTGTAGAGAGGCTATATTATACATGCTTCGATCAGAGGTTTAGACCTCTGACCTCGGTACCTTCTTCTAACAAAACGTGGAAGAAATGGTACTTCTTCGTTGGAGGAGGTTGGGGGCGAGAAGATATGAGTCTTTTTCCTCGGTACTCCGGCCCAAAGGGTGAGTCTTCAGAGGTTGTGAGTTTGATAGTTTCTTATATAAATGTGTTTAGCTAATAATTTTTCTGATATGTTGTTTTGCAGATAGAAGGAAGTGGAAGAAAGCTGAGTTTACTCCCGAGATTGAGGAGAGATACCGACGTCTACTACAACCAATTCTCCGACCACACTATCTCATCTTGTCTCCAAAGAATCTGATGGCTGCGGGTTTGACCAAAGAGGAGGCCGCTGCTATAAAAAAGAGCATTCTATCGGCTTGCATCCCTCCTTCCAATAAGACAAAGGCTGGGGATCCACCTGTGGCCCCAGCAACTCAGCCAGCAAAAAAGAAGAGGAGGCTGATATCCCGAGCTAAGCGGAAGGCTTTCCGTCCTTCTACTTCGACTCCCGAGGAGGTCCCTCAACCCGAGGAGGATACTGGTGCCGATGTCAGGCCGACAACTGAACCGTTACCAACTGAAGAGGTCCCAGCCGCCACCGAGGTTCCTGAGCCTACCGAGATGGGGGAGGCGAGGAATAAGGCCCCTGTTCAGCAATCGGAAAGGCCAGAGAGTGCCAATGCGATCCCTCTTCATCCGTCTGAAGCCTCTTCGGGTACAGAGGCGATGAAGTTGGCGTTAAAGGCGGCCCTCCCGCCTGGGTTCTCTGGCCAAAGTACCAGAAAAGTGCTAGGTGATTTGATGATGGGTTACACCAGGGTAAGTCTTTTTTCATTTGTTTTTTATTCTGTACCCGTGTACCTCATTTCTAATCGTCTTCCTCATGTTGGTAGGGTCTTCGGGCAGTAGGTATCTTAATGGATCGTGATGAGCAACTTCAACAAGTCAGTGGCCTCAAAGAAGAACTGAAAGTAGCTCGGTCCGAGCTAACAACAACCCAGTCGGAGCTGAAGGCCACCAAAGCGGTACTTTCGACGGCTCAGCTGGACCTAAAAACTGCCCAAGGGTCTTTGAAGTCTGCACACTCTGAGCTCGAGACTTCCCGAGCTAAACTGAAATCTTTCGAAGCAGAATGTACAGAACTCAAGAAAGAGCTTAAGTTAGCGAGGAAGGGCACAGAGTCCCTGATAACTCAGAGGACTATGTTGACCGAGAGTGTAGCTGAGCTAAAAGAGAAACTTCAGGAGGCTGAGGCGTCCGGGCTGAAAAAGATTGAAGAGGCTAAGGTGGCCACAAAGGAGGCCACCAAAGCAAGTATGATGGGGCTTCTGACGTCCATGGGAAAGGAGTTGTCAGCTGCCGGTTATCTCTCTTGTGTCAAAAGGATTCGAATTCTGTACCCAGATCTGGATATCTCAAAGTTGGATGAAGTGGAGGTACCTGATTCTCGACCGACCTCTCCCGAAGTACCAACTCAAGATGAAGTTATAGAAGGTGTAGTCCCGTTATCTGCTGTACCTCCTAAAACATCGCGATAGATAGGTTGATTTGATATAGATTATTTTTTTTTTTCTTGGTTTGTACTTAGAAATTTTTGGAAATGAAAAACAACAGTGTTATTTTCGACTTTCATTTTGTTTTACTTAAGTTCTGAATGCCCTTGATACTTGATACCGAAGCAGTGTATTTCAATAAACAAATAACAATAAGTCTATTTTGATTGTTGTTTGGACATAACTCAAAGATCATGTACCAAGATATAACAAACATATTTCTATTTATCATAAGTATTCGAATCTAACCTGGTTTCATTCGAGGTGGACCAAGTCGGTCATGGTTTTGTGTTTATTGAGATGAGGTCGGTAGACCAGTCTCCGTATTTGAAGCCATACCTACAGCAATTATGCTGGTAGGGGCCTTTATGTCTGAGATCAGGTCTGTAGACCGGTATCCTCGCTTTAGGCCATACCTATAGCGCTTATGCTTATAGGGGCCTTTGTTTGTTTTTTTTTTTTTTTGCAACTAAGTCCATAGACCAGTTTGTTCACTTGGAGCCATACCTACAGCACTTATGCTTGTAGGGGCCTATGATGAATCTGAGGTCAGGTCTGTAGACCCGTTTCCTCACTTTGGAGCCATACCTACAGCACTTATGCTAGTAGGGGCCTATGATGAATCTGAGGTCACGTCTATAGACCCATTTCCTCACTTTGGAGCCATTCCTACAACACTTATGCTTGTAGGGGCCATTGAGATAGAACCAGTTGGTAGACATTTTGTGCTGAGAAGATATATCACCTGAAAGATAGGAATAGTTTTATTGATAGTATTTTCTCAGGTGCTCAATGTTCCATGGTCTGAGAATTGGTTTTCCCGCCATATCTTCCAACCAGTAAGTCGTAGGCCTATTAATCTTCACAACTCTGTAAGGTCCTTCCCAGTTTGGGGATAGCTCTCCCATTGTAGGCTCCTTGGTATTAGGGAAGATTCTTCGCAGAACCAAATCACCTAAGTCAAAGGTTTTAACTCTTACCTTCTGATTAAAACTTTTGGCCATCCTTCGACAACATTCTTCCATTCTGATTGAAGCCTGTTCTCTTTTTCCTTCTAACAAGTCGAGGTTCTCGGTTAACTGAAGATGATTAGTTTCCTGGTTGAAAGCTTCCGTTCTCAATGTGGGCATTCCGATTTCTACAGGAATGACCGCCTCGGTACCATATGTAAGTGAGAATGGTGTTTCCTGGGTGGAGATTCTCTTTGTTGTTCGGTAGGCCCAAAGTACACTGGGAAGCTCTTCGACCTATTTTCCTTTTGCTTGTTCTAACCTCTTTTTAATGCCACTTAATATAGTCCGATTTGTCACCTCGGCCTGTCCATTCGCCTGCGGATGTCCTGGTGAGGAAAAATGATGATTGATATGGAGATCGTCACAGAATTTTCTAAACACTTTTCCTGTAAACTGGGTGCCGTTGTCTGATATGATAGTTCGTGGCACTCCAAACCTGCAAACGATATTTCTCCATGTAAAATTCTTTACATCCACCTCGGTAATGTGAGTTAATGGTTCTGCTTCTGCCCATTTGGAGAAATAATCAATAGCGATTAGCAAATACTTCCTGTTTTGAGGAGCTTTTGGTAAAGGTCCTACTATATCCATCCCCCATTGGG
Organism: Nyssa sinensis; assembly: GCA_008638375.1. Classification (NCBI taxonomy): domain Eukaryota; kingdom Viridiplantae; phylum Streptophyta; class Magnoliopsida; order Cornales; family Nyssaceae; genus Nyssa; species Nyssa sinensis. The sequence goes on from CM018048.1 coordinate 50,947,178, forward strand.
CAAAAGGCCAGGGACTTGCAATGGGCATAAGCGCCTGTTGTGGTAGATGTTGATATGCAGCAAAATGCTGACATTTGTCACATTTCTTCACGTATTCTCTGGCTTGATTTAGCATACCAGGCCAGTAATAACCGTGGGTTAACGCTCGATGTGAGATGGTCCTGCCACCATTATGATTGCCACATATCCCTTCGTGGATCTCGGCTAGCACATACTCCGACTCTTTTAGAGATAGGCACCTCAGCAGGGGTTGGGTGTATGACCTTCGATAGAGTTGCTCATTTAGAATTAGGTACCGAGCTGACCTGATTCGTAGTTTTCGTGCTTGATTTCTGTCCTCCGGCAATTGTCCTTCTTTCAAATATCTGAAGATTGGAGCCCTCCAATCCTACGATTGTTCCGAGATGTAAACATTCTGAACCTCGTCAATACTGGGGCGATCTCGGGAGGAGATAGATAATTCTGAATCCCCTTTGGTACCGAGGTGAGAGGCCATATTTGCTAAGGCATCCGCTCTCGTGTTCTGTCTTCTCTCTATTTTGTGAATACAGAAAGTGACAAATGATTGTTTTAGAGAGTTTACCATGTCAGCATATTTGATCATTCTTTCATCCTTTACTGCGAATTCACCCAGAACTTGGCCCACGACTAATTGTGAATCAGAGAAGGCTTCAAGGTCACGAGCCTCCTGTTCTATGGCTAGTTGCATGCCAAGGATTAATGCTTCGTACTCAGCTTCATTGTTTGAAGCTCTGAAACCCAAGGTAACTGCCTTTTCTGAGGTAATACCTTCAGGAGATCTGAGGATAATACCACTCCAAGACTTTTATCAGTTGAAGAACCATCCACATATAGTTGCCATATGGCCATAGTTGGGCTGGCATCTAATTTCTGTTTTAGCGCTGGGGTGAATTCAGCAATAAAGTCTGCCAAAGCTTGAGCTTTAATGGCAGTCCGAAGTGTGTATATGATGTCAAACTCTCCCAATTCTATTGACCATTTCATAAGGCGACCCGAGGTTTCAGGTTTATGTAATATGGCTTTTAAGGGGTATGAGGTTGGAACTATAATTGAATGGGATTGAAAATACGGCCTGAGTTTTCTGGCAGATATAATTAGTGCAAAGGCTAGCTTTTCTACCTTAGGATAACGTTTTTCTGACCCCAAAAGTGCTTTACTTACGTAGAATATGGGTTTTTGAATTCCTTTCTCCTCTCGAAGTAGTGCAGAGCTTACTGCATTCTCAGATACTGCAAGATATAAGAGAAGCTTTTATCCTTTGCTTGGTTTGGATAACAGCTCTGGAGAAGCCATATACTTTTTAAGTTCCACAAAAGCTTTGTCACATTCAGAGGTCCATTCCAAGACCTTATTCCCTCGTAGAGCTTTGAAGAACGGAAGACAGCGGTCCGTAGACCTTGAGATGAAGCGATTCAATGCTGCAATCCGGCCATTCAAAGTCTGTATCTCCTTCCTAGACCTCGGGGGTTCGAGTTCTATCAAAGCTTTAATCTGGGATGGATCGGCTTCGATGCCTCGTTGTGAGACAAGAAAGCCTAGAAACTTCCCACGACTGACCCCGAAGGTACATTTGGATGGGTTTAACTTCATCTTATGCTTGTTCAGGATGTCAAATATCTTCTTCAAGTGTTCGACGTGGTCTTTCTTATGCTGACTCTTGACTAACATGTCATCAATGTAGACCTTTATCGTGTCACCGAGCAGAGGTGCAAACATTTTATTGACCAAACGCTGATATGTAGCTCCGGCGTTTTTGAGGCCGAAAGGCATCACTTTATAGCAGTACAAACCTCGTTCAGAGATGAAGGAGGTTTTTTCTTGGTCGGGAGGATACATTTGAATCTGGTTGTATCCGAAATATGCATCCATGAAGCTCAATAGTTCGTAACCAGCAGTTGCATCAACGAGTTGATCAATTCTCGGGATAGGGAAGCTATCTTTTGGGCAGGCTTTGTTAAGGTCAGTGTAGTCAACGCATACTCGCCATTTCCCTTTTTTTTTTTTTAACCAAGACGATGTTAGCAAGCCATTCTGCGTAAAACACCTCCCTGATTAACTTCGCATTAAGTAGCCACTGAACTTCGTCATTAATAATCTTATGTCTCTCGGGAGCAAATGTTCTTCTCTTTTGTCGTACGGGGTGGCAATCAGGATTTGTTGTAAGCTTGTGGCAAATACATAATGGATCAATACCTTCCATGTCCTTAGTTTCCCATGCAAAGGATGATAACTGAGTTTTCAGAAACTCAATTAGCACTTTTTGGTCTGGGGGAGACAGATCGGCACCCACTTGCAAATAATGTTCTTCTTCCTCCAGACCCACCGAGATCTTAAGTGGCTCTTGGATTGGAGCCGCCATGCTATATACACCGCGTGGGCTCAAAGGTTCATCAATCTCGGTAGGGCATTCCATACTTTCACGTTGGTCAGAGAGGTCGGGAACCATTTGCCTCCAAGGTGTCTGTAATTGCTATTGCTGGGTTTTACCTTTGAGTGCAACAACGTGGCATTCCCGAGATGACGATTGGGAACCTCTAATGGTACAGATTTGATCGTTCTGTATGTATTTGAGGCACTGATGAAGGGTAGATGTGACGGCCCCCATTTGGTGTAGCCATGGTCGACCCATGATCACGTTGTATGGAGATCGGCAATCCACAATCACATATTCAGATATCACTGTTCTTTGTTCTTCACCGATTCCGATCGTTGTTGGGAAGTCAATGCTGCCCATTGGAGAACTCAGGTGTCCATCAAAACCAGACATTACTGCCGTGGTGCCTTTGAGGTCGGACACGTCTAGATTCATTTTCTGGAAAGGCTCATAAAATAAAATATTAGCGGAGCTGCCCGTGTCCACCAATACTCTAGAAATGTCGAAGTTGGCGACACGAAGAGTGATGACGAGCGCATCGATATGTGGACAGTGTAGGCCAGCAAGGTCCAGCTCGAAGAACTGGATTTGTAGTGAGGGTTTCAACTTCTTTTCAAGCGTCATGACTTGAATTGGGATTGGTGCTACCTTTGCTTCTCGAGCATAGTGTTTCCTCGCCCGATTTGAGATGCCAGAAAGAGAATTGGTTGCATGGAGGACGAGGATAACGTGAGTATTTGATTGAGGTGGTTGGCTTTGACTTGTCCCAGGAGTGGACCCTTGATCTTGTCGTTGTGGTTGAGGTCGAGGGTCCTGCCGAGGTTGTTGTGGTTTCTGATTTTGTGTATTCGCTCGACCATCTCGTTGAACGAATTCTTTCAGTCGTCCCCTCCGAATCAATTGGTCGATTTCTTGTTAAAGATGTCGGCAAAATTCGGTAGCATGTCCGTGGTCTCGGTGGAACTCACAATATTTACTACGATCTCGGTGGTCCGGATCACTATATGTGGCTCCGGACGCTTGAAGTTCTCATGCGCCTTGACCTGTTGATAAATCTGGGAAATAGAAGCAGTCAAGGGAGGAAGTGGCACACTCAGAGGTGCATATGATCTGAAACGTCCCGAGGTGGGCTGTTGTTGACATCGGGATGTTGTTTTAGTCTCAGGACTCCGTTGTCGTTTGTTGGTAGTACCAGTACTCTGGGTTTGTAACTTTCCCTCCAGTTGTGCTTGTTCCTTAGCGAGACGAAGGGATGTTCTGGTATCCTCCAAGTTAATATGCTTTCTTGCCCTTTCCATCAGCGATGCCATGTCTACTGGGGGGTTCTTGGTCAAAGAGTCATGAAAACGCCCTGGCCAAAGTCCCGCATGTAAGGCGGCCACCAAAAAGGCTGCACCGCAGTCAGTGATCTCAGTCAGCTCAGCATTAAAGCGAGCAATATAATCCCTGAGGGACTCTCCCTTTCTTTGTTTGATGGATAACAAAAATTCTGGTCCCTTTCTGAGCCTTCGGCTTGTTAAAAACTGATCGAGGAAGCGCCTGCTAAGCTCATAGAAATTGGGAACTGAATTGGGAGGGAGGTTATGGAACCAGCGAAGGGCCGCGCCTTTGAGACTTGTGACGAATGTTCGGCACAGAAAGGCGTCGGTGGCGCCATGAAGAGCCATAGTATGTTGATAATTAGAAAGATGATCACCAGGATCATCCAACCCTTCATAAGGGGTGAACTTGGGAATAATGAATTTGCGAGGGCGTTCCTCGGCTAAGATAGCTGGTGTAAACGGAGTTGTAAATCTACCGAGAAGCTTCGCTATCTCGTCCTGTTGAGGAGGTTGATTTCCTTCTCGAGCAGGAACTGCTTGTCCCATAGAATCTACCACTTCTTCTGATCTTAGTTGTATTCGGGATGGACCAGAATGCTGAAATCCTGGCAAACCAACCTCAAGTCCAGTGGGTTGAGGATTGTTTTGACTGGGGACAATATGTTCGGAGTGTCTTTGACCGGAAGCAGGTGCTGGTTGAAGTGGTGGTCCGGATTGTACCAAATTAGCTCCGGAATTTGCGGGGCTAACAACATGGCCCTGGCTATAAATAACGTGATTAGGTTGTACATTGGGTACACCTCCGGGAACGTTATTTCGAACTGGAGCTATACCCGGGGGAGAAAAGGGACGAGCGCTAGGACCACCTTCCTCATATTGCCTCCTTTGCGGGGGAGATAATAGTGGATATCCACTTTCAGGAACTCCCGAGTAAGGGAGAACCGATGGATTTTGGGTCAAAGAAGCCAAGACTTGAGATATGGCTAAGAGTTAAGCTTGCGTTTGATCAGATTGTTTCTGCATCTGAGCCCGAATTTGGTCCAGTTGTTGCTGTACAGGATCAGAAGTTGCAACTTCCTCATCCTGAGCCAACGGTTGAGTTGATAGTGGTGCAGAGCGACGGTTGGAAGCCATGACTACCAAAACACGTTTGAATGGAGAAAATGATATAAGGAAGAACGATAAACGTTCCCACAGACGGCGCCAAGCTGATGCAGCTATTTTTGGCTTGCCATGGAATCGCCCGTCACTGTGTACCTGAAAAGGAATGATAGATAAAAAGCCACCGGGAAAGGTTCCGGTGGTAACCTCTCCGATGGTTAAATTAGTCTCTTTTTGTGTTTTCAAAGGTTTTGGCCTTTAATCAAGTATAATTCAGATGCAGACCATTTTTACATACCTTCTTCATGGAATTTATAGTATGGGGAAGCAGTTAGTTTGTCTGACAGACGGTGGATATTCTGTTCACACTACTTTTCAACGTTCACGGCTCCCTTTACACGTGTACCTGTAGAACTGGGTTTTCAAACCTGTAGCTCCTTTTGGCAGGGCTAGGGCTCACCGCCTGTCAAGCTATAGCAATACAATCGTGAGCCTTTCGTCATTCTTTTTATCTCTTCTTTAATCCATCGTTCCGAGGTCGGTATACCGAAGTTAACCTCGGCATACCCTTTCCGATTTTAATATATAAATAGAACTAACCCTTTCGGCACGTGGTTAAGTCACCTGATGTAAGTAGAACCTTTTATGACGTATCAAATATCCTTTGTATTTAGATTCCCTAATAGATTTTGGGGGGTCCCTTTTTTTATACATGGGTTCGCCCCTCATTGGGTGCCTTTGTATTTAGATCCCCTAATAGATTTTGGGGGGTCCCTTTTTTTATACATGGATTCGCCCTCCTTGGGTGCCTTTGTTTATATACAAATACGTACATTTACTGATAAAAAAAAATACCACCATGGTTCAAATCAAATGGGCTGCAAGAGAAGGCAAATCCCTAAAAGAATGTGGGTTGAGGTAGAAAGAAGGCCTGCATGCTCATGATAGGAAATCTTGATATAAAAGATTTTTCAAAACAAAATCAATGTAGCCGACTCCACTTCAGCCATACTAAAAATCTTTTCTCAGCTCTTATCAATAATACCTGTCAGAAGGAGATATTGAAAGACAAAAAGAAAGAGAATAGTGGTGTTTGTTTTAAATCAACGAAAGAGCTTCCTACCTGAATTGGGGAAAGACGAGAAACTTCAACTTTAACTGAACTGAATAAATATTAGGCCAACAAGGTTAAATATTGCATATACCATCCATAAAACATCACTTTCAACAAAAATACCAAGCACCAAAGCCATAAATGTCCTTGTACCACATTTCTTTCTGACTGGGCTTACATTGATTGCATCTTGCAACAAGTCCTCACCCCAACCCCCAAAAAAGTGATCTTTGCAAAATGTTTACCCAAGTGGTGACATTGACGAATGATCTGTTTGGCAGGCAGCAAGAGTGGGAGGAAGTGAGGAAAAAAAGGACACGAGTTCCAATAATTTGGTAAGAAGGAAAGGGTAAAGGAATGATTTTTTATTTTTTGTTGGGGGGTTGCCCCCTTTGGCCCACCATATTCCGTCCAAATTTGGGAAGGACGGAGGAGGAAAAGGGTTCCCCTCTTTTTGTTTTATGTTTTCCCCCTAAAAAAACACCCACCTCTGATTTATAAAGGTGTAATGGTGAAATCATACAATACTAATTTCCTCCCTCGTTATAATACTCTATTTATACCATAAGAATTTGTAATATAATCGTAAATCTAGTTGAAAAATGTTGTGAACAGATTAGATAAATTTCAAATGAAATTGTGCATATTTGCTCACACTCGTTTGGACTGAAATTGGTCTTCCATTTCGGACGGGACGATAAAAAATAGCCTTTCCGATTTTTGATTTAAATAAACAGCAAATTTTTTAAAAATTATATTTTTTAGATAATAATATAAATTTAGAATGTTTCAAAAAATTATTGTCCATAAATATATTAGCCTATAGCCAAAATGAAGTCACCTAGGGTCAATTTAACAACAGTAAAACTTTATTTGAAATTTTAATAATAACTTCAGGTATGTATTTAATGCATGATATGCATGAATACGTATATCGAATTGCACGTTTTTTAAATATTGGCATAATTATAAGATGTCTTAAGTTTTTTTTTAATAAAGTAATTAATCACTTGACTCAATACTAACTTAACAAATAAGAGCGGAGCCAAGAAATAATTTTAAGGGCGGTTAAAAAAAATTTAGAAGAAAATTGAGTGGAAAAATTTTGGATTGGACTAAAATTTTGAAAAATTTTAGAGTGGGTCAAAATTTTATGGTGAGAAATGAAATAACTAAAATAAAAATTTTAGATTGGATTGAAATTTTGAGATAAAAAAGTGAGAAATGATGAGTAAAGATTAAGTTAAGCTAAAATTTTGGGATGAGCTGAATTTAAAAAAACTAAAATTTTACGTATAAATTTTGTATTTTTTTTTGTTGGAGGAGGGGGTACAACTCGCCCTAGCCCACCCTTAACTCCGTCATTGCAAATAAATATTGTCTAAATAAATAAAATATTTTTAAAAAAATTATTCATATAAATTGTCTAATTTTTTTAATAACATAACATAACCTCTCTTTTAAAAAAAACAATTATGCTCAATTTATATATTCATGATCATCATCTCTATTATATATACAGAATCCTGATTCTATTTTATCAAGGGGTTAGAATCAATGAAGAGCTAATGGGTCATTTAATATGTACACATCCGTATTTTGATCCCTCAACAGGTAAATCTCTGCATATGCCATGCCACCTGATCATTAATATCTTAGTTTTAAATTAAGAATAATAGATAGAGATAATTATTATCCACGTTTCTTATTTGGGTACTATTAGATCTAGTATTTCATAAACTCTCACCTAGAATCAACTAAAATACAAAAACAATAGTACTTACATTTTAAAAACAAGAAGGGGAAAAAACATTTCATTTCGGATCCAATTTTCACATAGTTCTTACATTTTATTTTAAAAACAAAAAATAGAAAAAATATTTTTTTTTGGGTCCAATTTTCACATAGTTCTTACATTTTATTTTAAAAACAAAAATAGAAAAAAAAATATTTTTTTTCAAGTCCAATTTTCACAACATTGCTTTTCAGGTCGGGTAAAATTCCTCGGCCCTAAAGTTCAGGCCACTTGTTGATTCAATATCAACATGGTACTATAAGAGTAAGTAATATTGGACATGATCCACAAACACAAATTAAAAATGACATGGATTTACATGAATATAACAAATTTTGAATTGGATTTAACTATATTTGAATTAAAATTAAGTCAAACATGATTAACAATATTATTATTCGTTTCGTGTTTTGATTGACCTTATTAATATAAAATTAATTTGAAATTTACACATTTAACATGTTTATTCAAAATTAACTTATTAACTCCAAATTGACACTATTAACATAATTATATCTACGTTTTACTCTATTAAAATATTAAATAACACAGAATTGACACGTTTAGAAAATTTCCTCCTACCCATCCTATGTTTTTACAGTGAAGAAAACAGACACACATGTATTTCGGTTTCAGAGCAAATTACAAAATATCAATCGTGGAAATATTCGGTTCTAATTCAAACAATAGGAATTAGAAGCGAGAAAATATAGCTTCACTGAACAAATATTATTCAAATATCCAAAAATAAAACATTATATCGCACTCAACTAATTCAAATTCATTTTCCAAACCCAAAACACAGATACACAGACGTACATAGACTATGGCTGCTCATCAATTCCAATGACAATGTCACCATCCAAAGTTAACTGCTCCTGCTGGGAATGTTCATCTCCTACAATCTCGACCATTTGGAATTGAGCTGCAGCATGCTCTGTTTCTGGCTGTACTTCTTGGTGGGTGGTCCAGATGATGGCAACAGTGGTGGCCTTAAGCAGATTCCAAATGACATCAACCAAACAACGGAGGCATATTATGATGGGGAAGGCAATCCAGAAGTGTAGTGGTGGCAAAAATATTGAGGCCAGCAAAGAAGTAGTCACCGAAACAGAGAACTCTGTGTAGCCGAAGCGGACTGGCTCCATAATGGCCGAAACACGGAAGAGCTCTCTGTAGCCTAAGCGGATAGGATCCATAGTGGCTGAAATATGGAAATTGAGATTGAATTTGATGGACATGAAGAGGAAGATCAGAAAGAAGATGGAAGGCAATAAATAATGCTCATATCGAGCCCCAAGCTTGAAAATGTAAATATGGGGAAAGAAAAAGAAGAGCAAGTTTAACAATGGAAGGACAGTGTGCCTCCCATCCATGGTTGTCGTGTAACGCAAGGCCATCGATAGCTTTCTTCTGGGATTCAAGCTCAAGATTATTGCTATTGTTTGGTTTGCCTATTCGCCTGCTGACTGCTATACTTACCTGTTTTTTTTTTTTTTTGATAAGTATTGTGTATATAAAGGTGCAAAGGTTGCCCATGGAGAGCAAAAAGGTCAATGAAATGTGAGGACGTATCGTCAACAAGGGCAATGAAATATTGTATATATAAAGGTGCAAAGGTGCCCAAGGAGAGTAAAAAGAAATGTGAGGACGTATCGTCAACGAGGGCAATGAAATATTGTATATATAAAAGTGCAAAGGTGTCCAAGGAGAGCAAAAAGGTCAATGAGGGCAATGAAACGAGCGTAATGAAATGTGAGGACGTATCGTCAACAAGGGCAATGAAATGTGAAGATGTATCGTCGTCAAAGGATTACTGCAAGAATGGATTTGGTAGAGTTTGGTTTTTGGTGCCTTCGTATATCTATCTATTGGTAACATTTAATTCTGTCAGCCTTGTTGACTTTATTGTCTATTGTCTTTGGTCTCATGTGTTCTTCTATTTTTTTGGGATGAAAACCAATAAATTTAGTGTTTGAGACTCGAGAAATCTTGTTTTACTTACAAGTGTTATGTTTTGTCTATCCTATTTTTTAGACTTTTAAAATAATTTGTAAGTGCTTTGGAGTCTTTAAAAAACTTATGTTTTCTATTAGAAATTAACTAAATTTAGGTAGAGCCTTTTTATTTATAAGGTTACTCTTTTTTTTTTTTTGGTCAATTTTTTTACAAATTTCTTAATCTTTTAAGATTCTAAACTTAAATCTACCACTTTTTATTTTAATATTTTTCCTAACTATTTATTTTTTTACACATTCTATTTTGTTTTACAATTCTAAAATTTAGAAGACAAAATAATTTAAAATTATTCCTTAAATATTTAAGTCTATTTTTTCTATTGTTTCTTGAAATATTCATGTTTTTCATTAAATAATAAATACATTTTATTTAATCACGCCTTTTTTCCTAATCGAATAATTTTGTTTTGTACATTTTTTAATTTCTTGGGATTCTAAACCTTGACAAATACCTTCAAATTTATAATTTAAATTTCTTATGTGTTATATACACACATTTTAACTTTTACATATTTTTAAAATTTTTCTTTTTTGGCCATTGAAATAAAATGAAAAATGAGTATGAAAAAGAAAGAGAGACTAACTAATTTAGGTAAAGTCTTTTTATTTATATTGAGTAAGACAAAATTCAAATATAATAAAATAAAAATTACTTTTAAATTAAATAGATATAGTAAATAATGATAGAACACAAAAAAAAATAAAATTATACTACCAAATAATGTTATCATGGTCAACATTTATGTTTTATTTTAATAAAAATAAAAATTAAATGATAATATTAGTTATTCATTTAGACATAGTTAGCGTGTCATTAGCCTTGAATCTCTGTAGAGATCTAAAAAATCAGGATAAATTTTTCATTTTTACCGGTACGACACTATTCATGCACTGTTTGCCGGTAGGACATTATACATGCATCATTTAGGTATAAGTCATGTTTAAAAGCATAATTTGAGTATGTCATAGAAGAGAAACATGCTTAGAATGTTAAAATACATTTCCTATAAAAATTTGAGCATAATCGGAGATAGTTTAAAAAATGGACCCGAAAAGGGCATCCCAGGTGGCTTAGATGGGCCCGGCCGTAACCGCCAACAAGCGAAAATAAGTTTTTTAAAAAAAATTTCATAAAAATAATTTTAAGAACTTTAGTTAAATCAAAATGTCGAATTGAAGCGTTTCGGGACTGGTTGTAATGTAACGGGATCCTAAACTCATTAAGGGCAAAAGAGTCATTTTGCCCCTTTACAATAAATAAGACCCCTTAGTGAAAAAAATTCATATTTTGGTCTGAGATACAGCAGCAAGTCGTGCATGGAGAGAAAAGTGATAGAAACTTAGGATTTTCCTAGTTTCAAGGCACCAAAACTCATCTCTAAGTTAGGATTTTCACAAGATTTTCTTCTCGGAAGTTGTTTCCCACATCAAGGACTACATTCTCATAGATCAGTTTAGCTGCACAGCGAACACAACTCCCTAGGATTGAGAAAAACATGATATTTTGCTAAGTTAGGAATAGAGTTAATTTTCTTTACATTTTTATAAGTTGATTGAGTGATTCATATGTTTATTTGTTGTTAAGAAGTCAATTAGGATGTAGTTGCTTTGAAAACCTAGAGTTGATTTTTCGTACACTTGTGTGTTCTTTGAGTTCTTTGAGAATTTATTAAAATGATGAAGATGTAACTTGAATATATGTTTATATCATTGTATTATGACTTATTTTCATGTGGATGAGTTTTGTGTTTTGGAAGATATGGTTAGTTAATGGATTGATGCTTAGTGTAATTATGTGTTCTTTGAGAATTGGTAAAGTAGTGAACATGTAGCATGAGTATATGTTTTGATTGATTGTATGTGACATATGTTCATGTGGAAGAAGTTTTGGGGTTTGAAAGTCATAGTTTACTTTATGTATGATGTGTGATTTAAGGTATATGCCATGTATTTGATAAAATGCCTCATTAAAATTGTATAAAAAAATTAAGACATATTGGCATGTTATGACTCTTTGAAAACATAGTGTGAGTTGAGCACTTTGGTGCTATGCATTATGAGGGTGTAGATCCTATGGTGAAAAACCCAAAATTGACCATTGCATTGGTGCCTGCTAATCTAACGGGAGCGATCCGTGAAACAGGTGTTGATACTCTGACCCAACGGGAGCGATCCGTGAATGAGACATCGGTGTGGCATGGAGTTGCATGTGTGTGTCATGCATATTGCCATTGCATAGCATTGAGGGATTGGAGGGTTATAGCTTATCAATGTACACTTGCACATGCCACGTCTTAACTTTGTTCCTTGCATTTGCACTATGTCATACCAACAGTTATGCTGACCCTTTATGGGATATCATATTACAGATGTGGCTCCCGGTACTTGAGACTCGAGGAAGTCATCGGATCACGGAGGGAGAAAGTAGATTTGGAAGTATATTTGGCCCTTGGGGCACACTTTGAGTTGTAGAAGGGCATACGCCCTAAGACATATATAATGAACGTGTAAAACCTCATGTAGTATGAAAATTATGGGCAAGGCCCTATATTTGTAATGAGCATGGGATTGTGATATTTTGAAATTCAAGTACATGTGTATATATGATGTGTTGTACATTTAAATGATGTATGTTTAAATTTTCATGAATTTGTGGCCACCGAGTGAGGGTGGGATGTATAAACCCTTATATATATATGGATTGCATCGTGAATATTAAGTGAAAAAAGGCTTAGAAAATAAGGGGAACTATATTAAAATTTGTGAAATTAAAATGTTGGTTAGGTATGTAAAACACCCTATACATATAGGTGGATAAGTGCCAAGAATAGGGGTTTACAAACCTTGAGGAAATATACTAAAAATGGAAGAAAAGTAGCTTGCAAAACTTGGGAAAAAAATTTACAAAACAGAGAAAATTAGCTGCTGGACAGCGAAATTTAGCAGCAGTAAACACACTGTTGCTACAGTGTTTCTGCAGGAAAACAGCCCAGGCCCCCTACCGCGTGCACTTGCCAGCTTGCCCACACCCACGCACGTGCCTGCCTTGTTGCCTTGTCATGGCACCCAGCCTTGACCCTTGCCCTTGCCCACTTTTTTAAGCCATGTCTGGACACCCTTTTAGACCAATGTTGGGCACCCTATTAGGCCATGTTTGGCCAATCCTCGGGCTATTTTTGGCCACTCTCATGGGCCATGTTTGGCCACTTCCTTAAACAAGTTTTGGTAGACTTTTTAACCTATTCTTGGCCTAGGTTTTAGGGCATTTGGGCCGTTGTTCCAATGTACATTTAGAAACATTTTGAGACTATTTTGGGGGCCATTTTTGAATATGACTTAGACCTATTTTGAATAGTGATTGGGGGAGATATTTAATTGGCATTAGAAAACCATTTTGGTTAAGTCTAATAACAAGTTCTCATTTTACACTTTGGAGAAATATGGGGAAATGAACATGAAATCAATTAAATCCATTTAATTACCTTTCTTTCTTTTTTTAGTTCATTTCACTTACTCCTCGGGTTTGTAAAAATTCAGGTTGTGATAATCTCTGTCTTCAAGCAAAATCTATTTGGGGTTACTACATTCAAAGTAGGAAAATATTGAATCTTGTTGAAACATTGGTAACTGTTTTGGTTGAGAAAATCATCAATTGGTTCTGAATCTTTAATTCATAATTTCATTTGTTAGATTTTATGTTGGTTTTTATTTGTCCGTGAAGATTCAATTCATGTTATTTGGGAAGCTGCATTTCACATTGTATTACTGGATTTTACCAAGGCCAAAATCTAATAATTTGAATCCACGTGTTTATGTGATTTGTCATTACCAAATTGAAGTGTTAATCTAATTTCTGGAAAAAGTACAAATGAATCTAATTTTTTGTAATGTATCATGCTTCCATTCTAATTGTAATGCTCTTTAAGAATTCTTCACCTTTTTAAGGATTGAGTTTTATAACGGAGTTTCTCAATTAAAGAAGATTTGGTACTATATTAATTAGCACTTGGTAATGGAATAATATAAATCAGAATCATTTTTTGGTCTTAATATTTTCTTATTTTGCCTATCAAAGTACATCCTTGTATAGTCCATATAGCTTCAACAAACTCATCTTTTAAAACCTAATTCAATGAACCCTAAAGCCTAAGTTCTCCACCTTCCACCTTCCATTCAATTTTCAATCATATTGCTAGAAACTTACAACTTGAAATTAAAAAATAGCTAATGCAAGAACATATCTCCAATATAGCTTCTACATATTACACATGTTGGAAATAAATAAAAAAAATGGAGAAGTTTCAAAAAAGATAATGTTTAAATAAAAATCATAAAATCACATACTATTTGTGAGTTCCTTCTCCTTCGTTGTAGTCATCCTCCTAAGTTTTGCAGCTTGTGCAAATATTGAGAATTAAACTCTAAGCCTAAAAATCAAGATATTGATTAGCTATGTATTGATTAGGATTATGAGAAAGCCTCCCTCCGTATATAAAATTGATTAGCAATAGCCTTTCTGTTAATGTCGTATCAAATTTTCTAAACAAGATCAAGACAGAGATGACGCTTGATGTCTCTTCGTAGATCTAAGGGAAGGCATTTAAGAATATGTAATAATTTATGCCTGAGGTTTATTGAAAATAAGAAACCAGTTTGGTTCTATCGTTAATATTTTTAAAAAAAATTATTTATAATATTAATTATTAGAGATATAAAATAATTATATATGTACTTATATATATATATATATATATCTCATTTATGATATGTTTTGGTAATTATATTTGCTAATTTCACATGATTCAAATCAAAAGTAATGTAAATGAGAACTTTTTTTTTTTTTTCACTTGTATCACACTTTTAGCCATACTACTTCTTGGCATTATTACCACTACCAATTCCAAAATAATTCAAGGCTAGGAACTCTCCCCTAACTTTCATAATATTCTTTCATAGCCTAACTCCATGAGAAGAGATCACATACCTTTTAACACATCCAGTCCATCCACTAGCATATTTACCTTCTACCACCCTTTGCCAAAGGACTTCTCTTTCAATAGCAAATATCCAAAGTCATATATCTCCAATAGAGCTCGATTAAATTTATTGTGAGTTTACTACTCACAACAGTTAAAAAAAATGACCATTTGTTTACAAAAATTGGTTAATTCACGTGTTATAAATATCTAATTCTATTTTTAAGTTTTTTACAACCAATCAATAGTGACCATCTCTATAATCTTTCTTTTGACCTCTTATGTCTCAAGCTCATATTTTTCACAGTTGCTTGTATTTTTTTTTTCTTCTTGGCTTATTGTTTGATTCCAAAAGTCAAAAGTGAAAGATTGTAACAACTTTTTTTTTTTTTCAATTCCTCTTCCATCATACTTGATATATACATATACAATTTTTTTTTTAAAAAAAAAAATTTCCTCTTCAGTTATGCTTGTTATACATTTAGGAGTTAAAATCAACAATCTTTAAAGGTAATAATATCTTTGGTTTAGGATTTTGGTTTAGGCAATCATATCTTTAAATTTATACCGGGCAATTTAATCACGAAAGAACAATTATGAAATTGATATTTTGATAATTTTTTACTTAAAAATTCTTGAAAGATCAATTAATAGCTTGATTTTTCTAAATATTGACTATTTTTATGTGACACCTAGATTAGTTAACTTACTTGATTAGGTGTTCTTAGTATTTATATTAATGTTGCAACTAATATGTGAATTTAAGTTGTAGAACTGTTGGAATCTCTTACCTGATAGTGTTATTGATTATAAACACCCTTGCGTTTCTTGTCTTCTTTATTTTTTATTTTTTCACTTTTTTCCCTAGATTATTCATAAATTTTCCTTGGATTCTGCATGATCTATTTGGGTTTGAAACTCACTTTCTGAAATAATTTTTGAATTATTTTGTTTTACATTCATTTTACTCTTATTTGTAATTATAGGAGTCATATATCAACAGACGTGTGTTAATTAGTTGTGAGAAAATGTAACATACTAAAATTTGAATATTAAAGAATAACATGTATTGTCTTGTTTACCTTAATTTCCTGTTTTATAATTCTAAAAACAAGACAAAAGAAGATATTAACACAAACAAAGCACAAAGAAAGCAATACAATAATCCCCTCACCAATATATGAACAGAGCACACCAAACCCATTAAATGAACCCTAATATGACAAATAACCTAATGTATAAAAAAAAAAGTACTTTCTGAATCTATCCCATTAGGGGCATTAAAGTAGGTATGCATGAACTGGAATAAAATATTAATGCCAATCGGGTCAAAAGTAGAATTGCCTGATCACAAAAGTTGATAAAATATTAATGCTCAGAGCAGTAGAATTTCTAGTTTTTTTAAAATTCTATTTTACAAACGGAATTTGGTGGGCTTCGTAATATGTTTTAAAATTGGTGTTTTCTCACAAAATTAATTAACGTATATTCTTAGTATATATACATTGATATAGAGACTGATTAAGTCCATTTCTTTGTAGGAGTTAAAGCTTCCATGCACAAACTAGGAACTTTCCTGTCAAAGGGGCGGAGGGAGGGGAGGGGGCATGGCCCCTCAACCATTTTGTAAAATTTTTTATTGTATGTATATTTTCTACTTTTTAAGTATAACAATTAATTACATAGGTGGTCCTTCAAGAGTTGATTATTAATCCAACCACCTTTTTATCAATATAAATTTATAAATTAAAACACCTTGTCCCCATCAAATCTTCCACTCTTCAAACTTTTCAAATATTAGGGCTGTAGTGTACTTTTTTTTATCAACAAAGAAGACTTTTATTGATGGAAAGAGTACAAGAGTACATAAGAACATTAATAAAAGAGAGAAGGGGAGAGAGCAGGAATAAAATACAGCAGGCAAGAAGTGGAAATCCACTGCTCTAAACCCGAGCAAGGAAAACACCAAGACTAACCACCAAGCTGAAATCCACTGCTTTAAAGGTGTGCAAAGCTAGCAGCTCTCATTTTAATATTTTATTTATTTCCATGGCAGCCCTTTAAAAAATTTAAACTCTTGTGATAAAAAAATTATAATAGTAAAAGTTTCGATTCTGCGACTCCCTTCTTTCTAAGTTAACTTAAATACATGATTGATGATATAACAGAATAACAAAAAATTAGGTTTTGAAATTGAAATCATCCCATTTTCTTCCGCTTCCTCTACTGTTTGAAGAAGAAATTATAGTTTAAAATTAAAATCATCCTATTTTCTACTGCTTCCTCCGCCGTTTGAAAAAAAAATTAGGATTTAAAATTGAAATCATCCCATTTCTTACAGCTTCCTTTACTGTTTGAAGAAGCATTAAATTGGCTCCCAACTTCAATCCCCCTCTACTGTTTGAAAAAAAAATTAGGATTTAAAATTGAAATCATCCCATTTCTTGCAGCTTCCTTTACTGTTTGAAGAAGCATTAAATCGGCTCCCAACTTCAATCCCCCTTGTAAACAATCCTGCTCCGCCCTCGTCCTGCCATCCCAGTGTAAAGCCCAAAATGGGAAAAAATATGAAGAATATTTATTCAATCCACAGTGGTCAGTTCCCTCCACTGCAATAAACTCTGGTTGAAAAAATGTACATTTATGAATATCTCACCTCTTCTCTGGTAGGGTTAGTAAAATATGAACTGGACACAAGCTGTCTAGGATAGGCAATTCATAAATGGGTGAAATCCATTGTGTACACACACACACACACACACATATATATATATATATTAATATAATTGACCCATTTGTCCTGGGTTTTTGTACTTTGTACCAGATAAATAGAAAATATAATTGTGATATGAATCCAGTTCAGCCTTGGTTTTTATATTCAAACATAAGCCATTACAATGTTTTGCCGTGCTAGTTGGCTGATAGTTGATGACAAAAGCTTCCCAGGACTCGGTGCCGGCTGTAGCACAAGACGAGTAATGCAGCGATTGCTTTAAGCCTTACCTATAATAAAGATTTTAAATTTTGTGTATATTTATAGTACAATTTTATTAAAAATAAAAGTATAAGATGCACAAAACTCTAAACCTTATAAAAGAAAAAAAAGACTCCATATTCTATAAATATTGAAGTTAAAGAAAAAGTAGACCAAATTTATCTAATTTTTATAATATATTGACTATCATCATATACTAATATAGAGTATGCTAATGGATATATGAAAAGTAGAGTTTTTTTTTTTAATAACTAGAGTTATGATTTAATTGAAATAGAAATTCCTTAATAGATAAGGAAATAAAAATATAGGTAAAAAAAAAACGTGTGCAAAGAAACTTATTACAATACAACACAATTTAAAAAATATATATTAAAAAGTGTGAACAAAAAAAGGAAAAAAAAAAAAGAAAAATAGTAGGCAGATGTAGATAAAGTTTGAAAAATAAAAAATTTCATAAATAAAAGAAATTTTATAATTTTAAAACTAGTGCTCAATTTGTTTGCATAAAAACAAATTAATTTATGTGTTATTTATTTTGCCTTAAGCCTCTAATTTTCATGAGCCGGACAGCCTGAACTGGACTTGGGGTTTGATTTGTGAGATTAACAGATCAATAGAATATTAATCGGTGCGGAACGCGTAGTCATTGATGTAGTAATATTCCAAATAGATTTGATGCGTTAAGGACTTCAAGTCATTATATGGCAGGGCCAAGAAGCTTGGAGTTTTTTTACTTTGCCCATGTATTTTTTTAAATTAACTTTTACACTTATTTTTAAAATTTATGTCGTTCTTAAAAACATATTTGAAAGAAATATCTGCAAGGGTGTTTACCAAGTTTTACTTTACTGTGCATGGTTTTTAATTTTTCTCATTGACTTTAGTTTAGGTCGATTTGGGGAGTTTTTATATTTTGAAATCTTGGTTATTAGAAAATAAATTTTAAAAAATTGATTAGCGTATAATCAATTACTTATTTGGGTGTTTGATAAAAATTGTATAAAAATAATTTTAGATGTGAATTTTCTTTTCCACCCTTCATATATATGGTATATATTTGTATTGTGTAAGTGATGGACTCGGATGTAAGATTTGTTAAAGCCAATAAACTCTTCAGAAAAAACAAGTTGTTTTAACATTTTCAAAAGTTTGTTTTGCAAACAAAATTTGGTGGGTACTGTTTGGCAGACGGAATTGTGTAACATGTTGAAAGAAGTGTTAGGTGGTATACATCTAGAATTGCTTCCATTTTCAGAGCATGTGAAAAATGGGAATTGTAGCTTTTAGGAGAGAGTGAACAGAACATGAATTTGTCCTAGGAGCCCATAAGAGATTCAATTGAGGTTACAGTTTTTTGTCTTTCACAGGTAACTTTAGTTTAATGTAATCTTAGCATAATAATTGTTTAAGTTCTCTTCCTACCCTTCTTAAAAAATAGTTACAGGTCTCTTATATATATAGTAATATCAGCCGCCATAATTGGGTGCTTTCTCAGAAACTTAATTAACGTATATTCTTAGTACATATACATTGATATAGAGATTGAATAAGTCCATTTCTTTGTAGGAGTTAAAGCTTCCATGCAAAAACTAGGAACTTTCCTGACATCCCTTTGTACAGTGGTCATGAGTTCCCTCTCCGCCGCAAGTCTGTTTGAAAAAAGTTTACATTTATTAGATACCTCATCTCTTTTCCCATTTAGAGAGGGGAGAAGAAAAAAGGGTTGGAAAAGAGTCACCATCCCAGGTAGGTTTAGCAAAACATAACTTGGAGTTGGACATAAGCTGTCTCTGTCTGCCTAAGCAATTCGTAAATGCGTGCACTCCAATCTGTACATATGCTTTTAACATGTTCGTGATTTTTATATGTATTGATATAATTTACCCATTTGTCCTGGGTTTGTAGTTTTTACCAGATAAATTGGAAATGTAGTATAAAAATCCAGGTCAGGTTTTGTATGGCATTGTCTCGACAAGGTTTCCAATAGGAATATCATTGTCAGTGTTGAAAGTGGGGAATACAGATTTGAAAAAGTCATCATTTCTATTATATTTTGCTAAATTCTTAAGTAAACGATTTTCCGTTCAGGCAGGTTGTTAATTTTCTTGGACAAAATCCCCTGCATAAGCCAGAGTACTACAATGTTTTGCCATGCAAGTTCACAGTTGATGACAAAAACTTCCCATCAAATTGAATCTTATTGATATAACGGAGAGCGCGTAGTTGTAATTGACTTAGTAATATTCCCAATGTATTTGTTGCGTAAGGAATTCATTTTGTCACTATGAATTGAAAGGGTCTAGAAGCTTGGTTTATTTGGACAGTTGAAGTGAAATTAACCTGTTTTTATTAGTAAACTAATCTTGAGATGTGTTACCGTCAAGTGAAGTTTGAAATTTTGTTACACAAATGCGAAATATATACAAATTACGTCTCAAAATTTTGAACTAGGCGACTAATGCTAGCAATTCTCAAATAATTTATGTATGAAATGAGAGATTTATTATGTTGACACAAGCTCTGACTTTGGTTGTAACCTACAATGATCGGGAGTAATTGACATTAAACATTTAAAAAAATGAAAAATTATACTAATCTTTTTTTATGTTTGTGACAATTATACTGATCACTTTTAAGATTTTTAAAATTACACTGACTCTCCATACTTTACAAAATAGTATAGATACCTTCCTCCAGTTAATTTTTTTCTTCAAAATGACAAAACTACACATTTCATATTTTTTTTCAACTTTTTAAATCTTAACCAATTTTTTTTTTCATTTTTTAAATAAATATTGATAAAAACCTTAAATTTATATTTATAAAAAATAAAAATAAGTTATTTACTTTAAATTTGTTTTTAAATAAAAAAATAAAAAAATCTTTAAAAAAAGTTAGAATAAATTGATGAAAATTAGAAAAATGTAAAAATAAATAAATAAAAGGGACAGTTTCATTATTTTGAAAAAAAATTTTGACAAGATGAAAGTATCTATATATTATTTTATAAAATAAAATAGGTCAGTATAATCGTCATAAACTTCAAAAAAGATTGGCATAACTTATTATTGAAAAAAAAAAACAAGAGTTTATTGTGAATTTACTTTTACTGTGCAGAGTAATGATAAGTATAGTTGACATAGAAATCTTCAAACTTTTGTATTTTATAGCACAATTTTTTTTTTCTTGCCAAGTGAATGAGATATTCAAACAGATAAAAAAACTTGACTAATTTTTCTTTTCTTATATAAGATCATCACATTGTAGGATTGTTTAACACCTGAATTACTAATCTTGATTGGTGGCGGACTCCAAAAATGTAAGCAATAAGAATTGAACTTGCGAGTTTAAAAAAATAAGTGTTTTACAAGCTATCATCGTTCCACTCGACAATCTCTTTTTAGGGTTTATAGCAGAACACGCTAATCACTACTGTTGGCAGCATTACTCTAATGTGCAAGGTTTTTAATTTTTTTTCCTAGGAACTTAAGCTTTCTTGTTTTGTAGCTTTTCAATTCTAACTATTGTTTTTAGTGACAGTCTCACAGATAACATTTCAAGTTTTGAATATTATTGTCTTTACAACTACCATGTGTGTTCAACATGGTGGTGTTGGAAATGAAATCAGCAGTCTTAAACTGGTGGTAGCCAGGAGCAGGAGAGGCAATGCAGTGGCCGACCTAGACTTTGGACATTGGTGGGTAAAAATATAAAAAATTAAATTTAAGAAGACATTTTGTAAAAATATATAAAAAAAAAAATTAGGGAAAAATTCCTTTTTTAAAAAAAATTCATATAAAAAAGAGGTAAAAACAAATTAAAATATAAAAAATTGGGGATTGTGCCATTGCCCCTACCTCAGCACCTCCCCCCCCCCCCCCCCCCCCCCCGACCCAAGACAGCCATTGAATGCGACAATAGGGTTGTAACATTGTTGGACTGCATTGGTTAGTGATGGACAAAAAAAGCCCTCTCTATTACTTTAAATTTTCTTAAAAGTAGTTTAAATGCGTGCCACGTTATTTATTTTTTTAACTATTTAATAACATATACATGACGAGACATGTATTCAAATTATATTAAGAGAAATTGAGAAAAATATATAATGATGAACATTCTAATCTGGTTGGTGGTGTGTATTGACTTCGACTTAGTTATAGACCAAGATTAAGAGAAATTGAAAAAAATATATTGATGCTGCACTTTTTTGCCCTGTCACACCATAGGTTCCCTAGCACAATATTGTCTCTAGCACTTTGCTGCTAATAGGTCTTATGGCTCATGACTTTGTTCTTCCAGGGAGTAAAATGCCTTGTGTTAGGAAGAAAGCAGCCTGAGATTTATAAACGACACCAGTGCCCGACTCCTAACCAATGTGGGACTCAAAGTGACACAACATATATAATGTTGAAAATTCTAATCTAGTTGGTGGTGTGTATTGACTTCGACATAGTTATAGACCAAGATTAAGAGAAATTGAGAAAAATATATAATGTTGAAAATTCTAATATGGTTGGTGATGTGTATTGACTTCGATATAGTTATAGACCAAGAAGGGAAGGATGTTGAGAGCTGAGTTGGGCTACAACTCCCTCAAATTATAGATTTTTTTTTATATGTAAAAGTTTGAGCTTTTGAAAATTAACACATCCTAAAATTTTGGTTCAATACCGTTTTTATCCAAAAATATGAGTTCAATAAAAGTTAAAAAAAAAAATGAAAAAGAATCGTTAAAAGCCAGTTACTGTGAAGATTGCTTGCATGTAAGTATATATGTTTGCATCAAGTAGCCAAAGATTAATATAAAGTTTGATTGTTTAATTGTATTTTATTTATTTTTGTAGCCTTCAGAAGTTCAAATTCTTGACCACAAACTCTTCCCCTCCATTTTTCTGTTGCTGAACTCCTAAATTCTCCTTTCTTAATCATCATTTCCTTTCCCTTCCAAAGTGCTACCACTGGGGTCATCTTCCTTTCCACCATTGGCGCTGCCTTGACAGTAATGATGATGACAGTAGTTGTCATCATTGTCACTATCATTTCCACGATGACGATAAAATGATTATCATCATCATTGAGAATGTGGTCGCCATCACCCTTACAATCAAATCCTCTCTCTCTTATTCAATTCTTGATGGGCAGAAGCTTTGGAGAAGGATAACAATATGATGTTTGAGAAAAGATAATACTCGGCTCCATCCCAGATTGCCTAGCCACGTGTGTTCAATATAATTGGTCATGTACACAAAGTACATCACTATCATACAAAGTGTATTTTTATTAAAAAAATTCCTCCTATCTTATCTAGAGCAAGTATTTTCCGAGGCAGATTGGCCAACATTTCTTGATGATTTTGTGAATTTAGAAGTATATTTGCTTTCACTAATTAAAATATTCTAGGATAAAGAGAATAGGCAGAAGCTCAAGCAGACAATTGAGAGACCTAATGAAAACTGAAAAAGGTTAACCCTGACTATTAGAAAGGCATTGATAAATGGATTCCAAGATCCCCTTAACTCATTATGCATTAGGTAGTGTCCAGTGAATCTACAATTTCCAAGTGCATTTTAAGGCATTTTTAGGTCCCTAACCCGTGCCCTGATGGCAACTCTTATCAAGTCTCAGTAAATTTTGGATATTATTGCCATCCAATAGGCCATGAAAGTTTCATTCTAAATGTTGGTGGAAAATAATTTCTAGGGGCTGTGTCTATCGAAAAATAACATTTAGAATGAAATCCATCAACCATAGAATTGCAAGTACTCCTAGGGGCTTTTATCTTCCAAAAATAAATGAATGGATAAGAAGACAAACTAAGGGCTTGGTCCAAAATAGTATTTAGACACCTAAATGAATAGTTAGGATGTTCAAATTGGCATTCTTCAATTTCTAATGGATAGTTCCATCATCACAAAGACAAAAGCAACGTATAGAGATGCCAAGGGAGACAGAGAACTTGAAAATTTTACAAAGTTAGACAATATTCAAATCAGAATGCATAACTCAGATGGAAGCCAACTCCAGGAGTAAATAATACATCGAAATATTCTATAGAACAACAACAGCTAAAGAAGCCCACCTAACATGCTAACTCAATAAACTACAACACAGAAAGAACCTCCACTGGAAATCAACATGCCGGTACTAGTAAACAATCATAAGTTTACAGAAAAACGAACAAGGGGAACTGGTGAAGTGAGATTTTCATAAATTAGAGTTTAAAGGTAAATGTGGTCAGTAACAAACCTCAGATGGCATAATTTGCTGAGGACCTTTAGATCACGATCCGGGCAGAGGTACATTAATATCAGTTGGTTTACCCCTTGAGTCTGGCGGCAATGAAGACCAGTTATCTCCACGGAAGGAAGAGGAAGATAAAAGGTTAGGTTTTGGGGCAGCTGAAGTGCGCTGCCCCTGCCCACCATATGGTTCTTCCATCTCTGCACTAGAAATAGGGATGGCAGCAGTTGGTGTGGCAGTTATTATGGACTCGGTTTTCTGTTTCTTGGGTTTTTGCTCATGCTGGTTTCCTGCTAGAAAACTGCCTACAACAATCTGATTTATAACAAAAATAGGAAAGATAATTACAATTCATATCAGCTCATAACAAAAAGGAACACATCCATAATTATAGTCACTCATTAAACATAAATTCAACCAAGAGGGCTTTGGAGGAGACCCACAAGATCTCCCCTGCAATTAGCAGTTTCCAGCGCCCCCCCCCCCCCCCCAAAAAAAAAAAAAAAATCTCCCCAACAGGAAAAAAAAAAAAAAAACACACCCAAAAAAAAAATAATCTGTCTCCCCGTGGAAGAAAGTTAGGAAGGAGGAAAATAGAATACCTGCACGGGGCTGGCAGCAACTAATAAACCAGCAACTCCACCCCCTACAACGCGTCCATCTGGGCTTGCCAAAGAAACACTCATGCCACCAGATCTGTTCCTTATTCCTCCAGTCTCAGTTGGCATAAATGATCCAGTCAAGGAGAGTATCTCAAAACGGCCCTGAAAGAACAACAATGGGAAGAGATGGGGTTTGAGTCAATGACTATTAGAAAAAAGCTATGAGTGATGACAATCAACAACCTAAGACCACGATGAAGGTTTTCATATTTGAATGTTTGATTCCTTGGGGCAATACAAATGATAGACAGCATAACCTCGTAACAATCCAATAGATGAAATAAATTTTACCCACTTATAAGGGTTAGCATAAGAATTTAAAATTACATAGAATATCAAAGGTAGCATCAATAAGTGATGAGAAAGACCCATGACCAGGTAAGATATACCACTGGTTGGAGATCGGGCTGCCTCAAAAAGTTGCATTTTTTGTTTGGGCAGCAATTCTGATAACGGCAAGGAAGCGGAGGAATCCATTGACCATCTCCTTGTCCGTTGTAAGGTGACGAGGGAGGTGTGGAGCATGATGCTTTCTTTATTTGGTATTAGTTGGGTGATGCCGGCTACAATCAAGGAGGTGTTAGGGGGATGGAAATGCAAAAGATTAAGGAAGGAGTTGAGAATGGTGTGGAAAATGACCCCCTCTTGTATTATGTGGAGCTTGTGGACAGAGAGGAACCGACAAATCTTTGAAAGAGTGGAGCTTTCTGTATGGCACTTAAAAGACAATTTTTTGAAGCTTCATTTTTTTGTGGAGAAAAGAACAATATCCTTTGTATTTAGATTCTCTAATAGATTTTGGGGAGGGATCTTAGGCTTTAATTGATGTAGTCAGTCCCCTTTTTTGTACATGGGTTCGCCCTCCTCGGGTCCTTTGTTTATATATAGATACGTACATTTACTGATAAAAAAAATACCACTGTGGTTCAAATCAAGTGGGCTGCAAGAGAAGGCAAATCCCTAAAAGAATGTGGGTTGAGGTAGAAAGAAGGCCTGAATGCTCATGATAGGAAATCTTGATATAAAAGATTTTCCAAAACAAAATTAATGTAGCCGATTCCACATAAGCACAATTAGGCAAAGATTATATTACACTTCACTAACCATCCCAATCATTTGCCCCACCATGCAGGTAATCATCATTCACTCTTTTTGGGACCATTTCAAGTCTTCTGCCATCATTCACATCCTTTTGGGTTGCACCTTCTTTTTACAAATTACAAACTCTTTTAAAGGTACTCTTTAATGGTGACTGCACACGACAACTACCCAAGTCGGTTTAGAAATTACTATTGTGCAGTGAACTAGAGTTTGTTTCTCTTTTGGTGCAGGTTCAGGTTTGATTATACCCCTCCACATTGAGCAACAAATCAGGTAATTCTAAGTATGATAAAGATGCTCATAAATCTAGTCCTCTCAAAACTGCCTCAAATTGACTATGAGACGGATTGAATAACACGGATCAAGTTGGTACATGTTTACAGAATCAATGTTTTGACATGCACTTATCACTCCTTACTTGTCCCATGAATGGCCATTAATCTGAAATAACCACGTCTTCTCTCTCAACAATCAACATCCTACTATCATAAGCAATTGATACTATCTCTAACCTCTCAAAGATGCAATCATGTCTTTCCCCTTGACTACTCCACTTCAGCCATACTAAAAATCTTTACTCAGCTCTTATCAATAATACCTGTCAGAAGGAGATATTGAAAGACAAAAAGAAAGAGAATAGTGGTGTTTGTTTTAAATCAACGAAAGAGCTCCTACCTGAATTGGGGAAAGACGAGAAACTTCACCTTTAACTGAACTGAATAAATATTAGGCCAACAAGGTTAAATATTGCATATATCATCCAGAAAACATCACTTTCAACAAAATTACCAAGCCCCAAAGCCATAAATGTCCTTGTACCACATTTCTTTCTGACTGGGCTCACATTGATTGCATCTTGCAACAAGTCCTCCCCCCCCCCCCCCCCCCCCCCCAAAAAAAAAAAAGTGATCTTTGCAAAACGTTTACCCAAGTGGTGACATTCACGAATGATCTGTTTGGCAGGCAGGAAGAGTGGGAGGAAGTAAGGACGAAAAAAAGGGATGGAGTTCCAATAATTTGGTAAGAGGGAAAGGGTAAAGGAATGATTTTTTATTTTTTGTTGGAGGGCTGCCCCTTTGGCCCACCATATTCCTTCCAAATTTGGGAAGGAAAGAGGAGGAAAAGGCTTCCCCCTCTTTTTATTTTATGTTTTCACCCTTAAAAAAGACCCACCTATGATTTATAAAGGTATAATGGTGAAATCATACAATACTAATTTCCTCCCTTCCTCCCTTCTTTTCTGCTCAACCAACTATAAACACGAAAAGATCCTTTCCTTTCCTTAAAATTTATCCCTCCACCCCTCCTCCCTTTCCTTCCAACTTTCAATTTCTTGTGCCAAACAAAGCAGAAGACATTTAATCATGTAAACAACTATAAGTTTTTGAATTTCCTTTACCATATTTTGAAGGAATGTGCTGAATTACTGCTGTATTCATACCTAAAATCCCCAGGCCATTTATCGAATGGGATTTAGCATTTCAAGAAGCAGATATCAGAGGAGAGGGAAAATAAAAAAGAAACTATTGATAATGCATATAAGAATTAATCAATCCTGCAGCCTCATAGAAAAACACTAAACATCTAGCAATCACATTATAATCACACTTCTAAGGAAAAAGTCTCATGTCAATAAGACGGGAAAAGAAAGAGAAGAACAGAGATGTGGCATTTCAAATATTATTCAGAATCTCCCCCATTTCATATGTTCAACATGGTTATGGCCGCTCTATTACCTAGAATTGTATTAAAAAAAATTATTAAATAAAGATGTGAAGACAAAATTTGTCAATTTTTCACGTTGACTAATTCTGATTCTAAAACATTGGTACATGTAAGTGTGTCAAGTGAGAACTTCTGACTACATCTATTCAAGCCTCAACGCGATTGAAGATTGAATACCCAAAGACTTCAATTGAGCAACGGATCTCTTGTGTTTAGGAATGGTAAGTGGATTTAGATACCTATTTGTTGAATTAGGAGTTTAGGCACACACTTCATGAGTTCATGTGTTTATATTCATGCATTCATACACTTTACATCGCTTTACTTTTCATGCATAGGTCTTAATTTTAACTTAGATTTAATTTAAAAAACATGTCTATAAAACTTAAAATTTTGTTTTGAAAGCTTTTCAACATATTAGATTGGTCTCATGACTTTTTGAAATAAGGTCAATCAAAATGAATTTTGAATATAATTTCTAGAATGACCAATCTGCACTATTTTAATCATAACTCAAAAAAAACACTTTGAATTTTGAAATGAGACCAAGTTTATATGAAAGTAGACTTCAAGAGCTTCACAATGATAATTAGAACGCCCCAATCCAACTTCATATGAGTGAGATATAACTGTTTGAAGTTGGGGCATGTATGTTAGTGAAGTAATATGCGCCCGAACGGAGAAGCAAGCTGCATCCAATTGCATGTCTAGTTCGTTCTAACAGTCCATATTCTGTTTTTGTGTTTTCTTGCGTCCAAACAGTCCAAGACGTGTCCAAACATGTGGGCCACTGTTTTGTGTGTGATTTCTGATAGGAGAGTGAATTTTTGAC
The DNA here is from genome assembly GCA_008638375.1 of Nyssa sinensis. Taxonomy (NCBI): domain Eukaryota; kingdom Viridiplantae; phylum Streptophyta; class Magnoliopsida; order Cornales; family Nyssaceae; genus Nyssa; species Nyssa sinensis. The sequence continues at coordinate 50,975,457 of CM018048.1, forward strand.
GGGAAACTCTATTCCAACTCAATTTAGGACTTCTCAAATTATAAATACACCTATCTAGGGCTAATCTTTAAGAAAAAGATGAGATAACATAAAAAATAAATAATACTTTAAGCCTCTTAGAGCCGTCATATACATCATATTTGTGATTCTCTCATTGAACTTTGTATTCTAATCATCTTCTTGAGAGTTTTTTTTGCATTCGATGAGTTTTATTCACATCATATCTTGAGTGCTTGAGTGTTTTTGTATTCCATACATTTTGGAATCATCCTTAGAAACCATAAGACTACCTTTTTTATTTCCTACGGTCTTAAATCACACAAGCGATCTCCTACGTTGTGGGTGACCAACAAAAGAAGAACGTACTTCCATTGCACAAGGAGTTACACACTGCTGCAGTGGTGGATCTGAAGATCGTAGATGGTGTTGTGGTTGTAAAAGGCTAATCGAGAAAAAAGCTAACAAAGAAAAGATCAAGCAGACTAGCGATAATCCACTAGTCCATGATAGATTAGTTGTTTGAGATACATATCTTTGTGGACTTGTATTGTGTTCATTATTGATTAATGGGTCTTTTGTAGCCGGTGAGTTTTATTCCACGTGAAGGTTTCCTAAGCAGGGTTGCTCCATTGTGACTTGGAAGTCACAGGTAAGAGTCGCAAAAACAACCTCTTCACTTGTGGGGGTAAGGCTACGTACATCCAACCCTCCTTAGATCCCGCAGTGGCGGGAGACTCGTGCACTGGGTTTGCCATTTTCATGCATGATTAAAATGAAACCTAAAATCAACGCTATTAAAATTGAGATTAATAATCCATAAATATTACACTATTAATATAAACAAATAAATTTTCTTCCATATGTGATTTAATATCACTTAAAATTTATTCCTCACAAAATAAGTAAATGATCTTTACTTATCACAAAATAATAATAATAATAATACAAAAGTAAATGAAAAATGTCTTTAATCAAATGTTAATGATATAACAACCAACAAAAGCAAGGTTATATATATATATATATATATATATATATATATTTACAAGACTAACTTGATTCAACAAAGCTATAATGACCACTACTTAGGGCTGGCTACATGAATCCTTCTTTTCTGCTCTTTGTAGAGCCACATTGCTCTGTGTGTGTGTGTGTGTGTGTGTGTGTGTGTGTGACACAGAGAGAGAGAGATGATGATGACGATATCTCACTGGCACAGGACAAGGAAACAGGACAGCAGGCTGATGTAAGGGATGCATGGACATTCAAGGGGAATGCATGTGCATGGCTGTTAATACATGAGGAGATTTTGACACAATACAATTTGAAAAGGCTCAAAAACTGTCCCTGGATAGCTCTAGATTGTCACTGATATTTTCTTGAATCCTTCATTGATACAAGATGGTAATAATATTCAAAATTCCAAATATCTGATTAGATTATTCAAATTTCAACCAAAAAAATTCAGATGTGAAATAATAACATGTTGGATCTATGCATAGAAACATCTACCATTCTGAAAATGAATCAAGCACAACTAATTATGAAAATCAATCATTTTAAGAAAGAAAGAAATAGATGCAGCACCTCATATGTCAATGTACCCCCAGAAGAATCAGGTTGACGAAGTGTGACACTTGAAATTACACCATTTGCAGAAAGAATACATATTGCCCGAGGCCCTTGTTGAGAAAATGATATGACCTTCATGGTAACATCCTAAAACCACCACAGGGAAAATCACCAGTGCAGTAATATTCAACTTAAACCAGTCTTAGATATAAGAAATGAGGCAATAGAAGTTACTCAAAACAGGTTAATAAAACCCTGATTTTGCAATCTTCTTTCTTGTTGCTCCTCTTTTGCCACATTAGTTTTCCTAGGATATGATTAACTATCAAAGCAATATGATATAAAATGATGCAATGTAGGGATCAAGTTTGCTTGAAGTAAACCTGAATTTACATTTAATAGAGAGTCAAAGATGGCGTAAAATTTTATAGCGACAATAAGAAATGGTGGTCATACTGTGTAAACTTGACCATGTAAACATTGATAATTGTGCATTTTTTTAAGCCTCGAATCTAAACAAACCATTAAATGAAAAGCAACAAAATTTTCCTCTGTTCACATTTCATAGCCACAACAGCAGTTTCATATATTGGTGCCTCCAGAAAGAATAAAAGGAACTTGATGGAAACACAAACGCATAGAAAATGAAAAGAAATTGAAACCCATTTATTCCTAGTCAGTCCGTAGTGGCATGCCAAATAAGATCTTGTTTTTCCTCTACACAATTTTCAGGACAGATTTTTGGCATAAGAAAATAACTGATTTTTGACATTCACTCACAATAACTTCCCAAGATCTAAAACCATGGCAAGAAGAGCCCAGTAAATTTAAGAAGCCTATTTAAATAGAGAGAGAGTATTATTCCACTAAAAGCCACTAATTATGTCAACACTTACCTCTCCAGAATTAACAGTGATGATATGAGGTGTGAAATTAGCACCAACAGAGCATGAAACCCAATCACCTACAAGAAAACATTGAAGATCAGCAACTTTGATATAAAACCTGCCCACCTGTGCAAACTTAAACAACTGAAACATACCATAAAGTTAATTAGAGAGATAAATCCAAGGAATTTGGGAATAATAAGTTTCCTTTTTTTGTGATAAGTGGATAACAAGTTCCCTTATAAAGCTTCCATCTTCTATATATTTTACGGATAACTAGAAAACCTGCACTCCAGACCATCAAATATCATATAACATCACCAAACCATCTAGACCTTTATAATAGCTTCTCCTATTCTGTGTTTACAGGCATTGCTCATTAGTCCCAAAAAAGGAACTCTATTGATTAGAAAACAAGCCCCCAAGATAACCATATACTAAACGCTCAATAGCATAGTAATTAACTTCTTTACTGGATAGTCATCAGCTGAAACTAATAGGTTTCTTTATGTCTACGTTAATGCAAAATAATCTGTTTTTGATGGATGTGAAACATATATGAAGAGATATAAGCTTTTGGAGAAGGTTAAGGTTAAACAGATGGGATAACCGTGGGAATAAGTAGCGGAAAAAAATCTGAGTCATACCCAAAAATCCAAATTGTGTAGTATTTTGATAGTGTATCAAATGTCCATCATGAATTCAAATCAACATATACAAATTATAATTACATATTGGCTAAGAAGTAGGAGATATGACTCGGATACGACATGGACACGGACATGGATACGGCATTTTTTAGAGAAAAAAATAAAAATAAAAAACAAATACGTCAGGGATACGTTGACTATATAATAAAACCTAATATTATTTCAATTAAAATTAGTATAAAAATACACAAATTATAAAAAAATATTATTAAGATATTAAAATAACAAAACCATTAAATACAAATTCAAGAATTTCTTCATATAACCAACAACATCCACGATTCAAAATTTCAAAACAAAATTTACTAACTACTAAATAGAATATATATATATATGTATACATATATATATATATACTAAGAAGCACGGATACAGATACGGGACACGAATACGACACGACACGTAGACATGTAGACACGTTATTTTTCAAAAAAGTAGGACACAGACACGTTAGGGACACGTTTAATATATATAAATTTTTTATATGACCATATAATAAAAACCTAATGTTATTTTAATTAAACTTGGTATAAAAACACACAAATTTAAAAAATATTATTAAGACATTAAAATAATTAAGCCATTAAATAAAAATTAAAGAATTTTTTCATTTAATCATCAACATCCATGATTCAAGTGTTCGGACACGTGTCCGAGAGTGTCGGTGTCCGACACGGACACATAAACCAAAATAGAGTGTCCGTACTTTTTAGTGTATATATATATATATATATATAAACAAAAAGGAAAAATATTAAAAAAAGAAGATTAAAAAAGAACAAAAAACGTGTCCCAAACATTATCAAAACATGTCATAATATGCCTCTAGTGTGTCCATAACATGTCCGGGACGTGTCCAAAATTTAGAATATATATATATATATATATATATAAAATGAACAATCTTTTGTGCATGTCAACTTCTCATAGAACTACATTAACTATTTGTTAAATTCTAAGAAGCACAAATACGGACACGAGACACAAACACGCAGACACGACATTTTTTTAAAATAGGACACGTTGAATATATATTATTTTTTATATGACCATATAATAAAAATCTGAATTTTTTATAAGTAAAAAGTAATATTATTTTAATTAAAATTAGTATAAAAATACATAAATCACAAAAATAATTTTTTTATAAGTAAATTATTAAAATATAAAAATAACAAATCCATTAAATAAAAATTTAAGAACTTTCTCATTTAATCAACATTTATGATTCAAGTTCTAAAACAAAATTACTAACTAATACATAAAATATATGTCTATATATAACCCCCCCCCCCCCCAAAAAAAAAAAAAACAGAGGAGGAGTTGAAGAGGAGAATATGAGAAACAAAATCCACAAAAAAAAGTGTCCAAAACGTGTGTAAAATTCAGAAAAAATAAAAATTTTAAATACTTTTTTTTTTTGATGTCCAACACTAACGCGTAAACCAAAATAGAGTGTTTGTATTTCATAAATTAAATTAGCGGCCAAAAAAATTTAAAATCACACATAACATATTATTTGTATTAAATAGATGGCTTGAGTTCTTAATTTTCATGCAAGACTTGTGAAACACTAGGATGATAAACCAGGGAACTTTAAAAAAAAAAATGTGCACCTTATATCCCCGTCGTTAACTACAAAAAGTATTCAGTAAAATGACTACAAACCTAACCCCAACCAAACAGAGGAAAAAGTCGGATGGTAAAACCGCAAATCCTGATGCTCTCCCAAGAGAACAATAATATCAATCGGATCTCAATACCAAACAAAACGAGTCATCAACAAGTTCCTGCAAAAAAATTTTCCTTTCTCACTAAGCCTTCCACAGTTTTCGTTCTTTACCAGGTAAGATCTGAAATCCAGGTTTCTTTACTGTTACTCATAGGAGTTTACCAGTTAACTTAAGATAGCACCTTTCATAGTTCAGTTCTTTTCCTCTTCTTATTATTATCTTCTTAAAAAGGTGAGAGAAGTGCCAAACAACAGCAAGAAGATGAAGATTCCCTTATTTCCACACCAACCCAAAAATCCCACCTTACTTTCAGAACTACCCATTTACATCAAGATCTGAGTTGGGGCATCTAATCACTGGTCCCACTTCTAAACCAACATTATATACTATAAGTATCATAACTATACACAATTAATTTCAAACAGTAAACAGCAAATCCATTACCAAATCAGATCCAGTTAACCAATTCCGAACTTAAATCATCATATGCTACAGAAAAACAAAAAACTTTTAACTGTATCGTAAGAAAACAACACAGATGACTTAAATTTAAAAGGGTTATAGAATGTATTCTTATTACCTAAATTCTCAACCTCCATCTTGGCATGATGCTTGCTAGCTGATCCTACTGGGCGCACTTTTCCCCGCTTATCGGCCGAGAAGTCGATCACCGGCGGGGGAGCTGAAGACGAAATCGGCTTCGGCGACAACGCCATCGTCAACATCCCATCTGGTCCGTACTTCCTCGGCCTACCTCTCTTCTTCTTCACCGTCGTCGCTCCTGCCACCCCCGGAGCCGGAGCCGGAGCCGGCGGCGCTACGCCTATTTGAGGGGTCACTGCCGGCGTTGATCCACTAGCCTGAGTAGGGTTTTCTGTCCTAGGCGCCACATGGTAGTCCGACGGAGCATCTGATCCCACCACTGTTACCGCACTACTACTGATACCTTCTCTTCCTTCCATTTCAAAACTTCAAAAAAAAAAAAATTCTATCAACTTCTCATCAAAAACCCATCATTTTCCTCAAACCCAATTACCCAAAACCTCTAATATTTTCTGGGGAAAAAAATCAGCAAAAATAAAAAAAGCAACTCAGAACCCAGAAAAAAAAAATTTTAAAAAAAACCTTGAATTTTAAAATCTCGAGAAGCTTTCAAGTCTTGAAATAACCAAAACCACAGTAAAATTCAAACTAAAACAAAACTGAAACTATTCATTTCAAATTTGCAGCTAAAAACAAAGACAGAGCTTTAATGTTGATGATCTATTTTTTTTTCAGAAAAAAAAAATTGGAATAATAAAGAGTGATATTGAGAAGACAAAGAAAGATTTTTGTCGCTCTGTTATCACGTAATGGGAAAAATTGGGTTTTGGTGTTAAACTAATTTGGGTTCCCAACTCTCCCCAAGACTCTCCGAATTGTTATTAAAAAATTGTAACCCAAGGGCGAAAAATAGAAAAAGAAAAGAAAAATAAAAAGAAAAAAAATTTAAATATTGGGTCATTAAATTATTAATTGTTAAAGCTGAGAAATTATTAATTTTGGTTAAGAAATTGAGTGGAGTCCGGTGGGGAAAAAAATAAATTAAACAAAAAGCTTTTATAGGTGGAAAAGTGATTTAGGGTTGCCAAGGCTTGAAGACAACCGTCCATTTCTCTTTCTAATACTAATAAAAAATAAAGAACAGACCCCCCCGTCCATTTCTTTTTCTAATAAAAAACAAAGTTTTGTGTAGTATTATACATATATACAATATATATATATATATACACACACTCTGTATGTATGGATGGATACACAAAGAGTTTTTTTCTCCCGGCCAAAATGGAGACAAATATACAAAAAGAAGTGAAAGGAAAAAAGAAAAAGGAAGAAACAAGTCATTTGCATTTCCTATTTGTTCTTCACCTCATAAGTATCATTGGCTGACACGTGTCATTGGGAACAAGAGCAAAGAAGCTCTATCTGCAAATTGTGAAATATTTATTACTTTAATTACACATGACAAAGTTGTAAATTGGGAGAAGAAATTTCAAAAATTTCTGACATTGTTTCAACGTTTTAATGATTTGAGGGAGAGAAATCATGGGATGTAAAGTAATAATTATTTTTCTTACAGCCTTGACTTGGGGAGCGGGCTACTTAAAAATATGACCTGGGGGAGTAATTATCTCCCTATTTTTTTAATACCTTATAAAAAAAAATTAATTTAATTTAATTATAAATTATAAATTATAAATTTATATATATATTTTACAAATTTAAATTTTTTCACACTTTATTTTTATTTTATTTTACAATAAAACTTTTACAGATTTTTTGAATTTATTAATATATTTTAAAGATATTTTTTTTATTTGACTTATGACTTAATTTGTAAATTAATTTAAATCAATGAATATAATTATTTATTAAAAAAAATATTACTATTCAATGTTAAATTTTTATACTTTTTAAATATTTAGATTTATCATTAAAAATTTATTAAAAAAACTTATCCACCTAAAGTCGAGCTGCCCTTTATATATATATATATATATATATATATATATATATATATATCAATCATTTCATATGCATGTGCTGCTGCTTGATGGAACCTATTAAATACTGAAAAATGAAAAGTTCCAATTGCTCTTATTCCATGCTGATTGTAAAGCTGGGAAATAGATAAACAATTTTGGAGCATTTAACTAATGACATATTTTATTTGTTTTAATTGATTATAAATGCTTTACCCGGAAGGAAATTATTGGAGTGGTTGATTTTGTTACTGGAGGCCATTAAATTTCGATACTTAAAAGTGGTAAATTAATAATTCTAAATAAAGTTTTTTTATTTTTATTTTTAATATTAATATAAATTATTTATTTAATAATAATATTATAAAACTTTACTAAATATATAATACATATATAAATGTTTCTAAATACTTTGTTTTCTACTTGATATTTTAGTTTTTAATAAAAAAAAAATGTATATATTGAATAAAACTATAATAATAAAAGTATTACGTAATAGTTTTATTTAAATAGGAAATAATAAAAAATTTTAAAAATATGGTATAAAATTCTATTAATAGAATTAAGTTTTTTATGAAAATCTTTTATGGAACCTTATTTGTAAAGTTATGTTTTTGTTAATCTTAGATTTTCAATTTGATTATATTATAAACACGTAAAATTCAGGATCTTCTCTGTAAATAAAGTTTAAAGTAATTGCTTTATTGACTCAATAATAGAGTCGGTCCTGTTTCCACGATATCATACATGGGAGGTAAATTTTGCGAAATCAATACGATGAAAATTTAAGTGTTACTATTTTACTTATCAAAAATACGAATTATTTAGGAGTTAATAAAGTGTTATGCCTCTTGTTGATTTTTTTTAATTTGTTTGATATAAAAATTAATAATAATATTATTTACCAAAAATTCAAAAAAATAATCAAAATTTAATTAATAAAAAGAATAAATTTAACAACCTTATTTACAAAATTTTTTTCCCATCGTCTGCTTCTTATTGATGAGTCTATTATAACCTCAACACCATCTATAATTTGAAAATCTATCACTAGTAGTGTGTGTGTGTGTGTGTGTGTGTGTATATATATATATAATATTGGTGCAAAATACAGTACTAATCTTTTTAAATAAGTTTTGCAATAAAAAATTAATATTATTATTTTTGAAAAATGTTTGTTTAGTAATATTTTACAGAACCAGTAATTATCACACCTCGAGTTGAGAAGAAAAAAAATTTTAAATTGGGCATCCACAGGACCACAAGCATTGACTAAGAGAATGCAAACAAATACAAGGGGAAGTATAATACTTAAGAATAAAGGTGCTACTTTAATTTTGATTTTAATAATTTATCAAGAAAATAAAAAATTAAAATAAAATAAACTGAATTAAGCTTAGATAAGAACAAATTAAATTGTTTAATCATTTGTTAAATATGCTGATGAGCTCGATGTAACAATTATATAGCATCCCACACTATTTAATTAATTTTTTTCCTTTTCTTTGGAGTATATTAGCCTACAGATATGACTTTTTATTATTTTTTTATCTTATTTTTTTTCTGGGTAGTTGAACTTGGCTATGCAAGTGGAAACATTATAAATAAATTAATGAAAGAGCACTAAAATTTTAAATTATTTGAGCGCTTGAGAGAGATTACTACACTTGAACTTAAAGCTAAGTGGTTTCATTGGGTGTTTCAATGTTAAAAGTTTTGAGTCTAGTGCAGTTTAAAATTTTGCATTACATATATATATATATACACACACACATACGCACGCACTTGAATGTGTGTGTATATTTTGTAACATTTTTGTCTAAAGTTCCTTGCCAGTATTGGAATAAGCTGCAGGAGGAGGCAATGCCATATATGCAAGCTCTATTTTGAGGGTTTGGATGGAGGGGAACTGGGATTGACTGATTAGATCAGAAGTGTGTGAATGTCTATGCTGTCTCCTAACTTTAGATTAGTCAAACATTAGTGCTGAAAATAAGGGTTGGTACAGACAAACCCAATTATTGATGACGTCCAACTCAAAATAAAGTGTTGAATTTATACTTGGTTAAGAATGTTTTGGGAATGTTCGAAGCGGGCAATGGTCCAGTAACATTATCAATTTATTTTTAAATAAAAAATTAAAATTCAAGTTTACAAAAGAATAAAAGAGGGGCATAGTAAGAATTTAATCTGTGACAGATTTAGAAATTATAGTTATAGAGAGTCAAAATAAAAGTATTAGATTTTATGAGATACTTTTGTGAGTATACAAAAGAATTTAAGGGGGCCAATCTCTAACTTTTTTATAAAAAGAAATCTAACAAATATATATATATATATATATATATATATATATAAATTTTCAAAATTTGGTGGGGTCACAACCCCCCCCCCCCCCACCCTAGTGGCCTAGCTTCGCCGCTGAATTTAGAGTTAGGTTTTTTTCCATCCTGAACTTAATACCATCAACTCTAATAATTATTTAGATTTAAAAAAAAAAAATAGTGTAGGGAATGCTCTAATAAAAAAGAGAGAAACAAATGTTAGGTTTGAGTCATCAACTTCAGATGGCTAAATTATATGGTTCCTTTTTTGAGGCCCATTTTGCAATTCCAAGTCTTCCTACAAAGTTGCAAAGGCCCAATCTTTGTGGATGTAAGTTAAAACGGGTTAGACTCAAATTCAACCTAGGCTTAAACGGGTCAAATATAAGTTGAGTCAAATATGAATTCGAACAACCAACAACTCATATTTGACCCAACTTTTTTTAATTTTTTTTTTACAACCCAAATTCAACCTAGGCTTAAACGGGTCAAATATAAGTTGAGTCAAATATAAATTCGAACAACCAACAGCTCATATTTGACCCAACTTTTTTTAATTTTTTTTTTACAACCCATTGTAATATTAGTGGTGTATTAAATAATATAATTAATATATTACAAATGATACACTAACACATCAGTATAAAACTGAAAAGAACAAATGAGATATTGGTTTTCTGACTATCTTTTGCAAGGCCTTGCAGAGATATTTCTTTGATACTTTTTAACTCTCTTGGAAATTTGTTTTCCAGCATTTAGTTAAAGTTGTCGCATATGAGGCTTTAGTTGAAAATTGTCATCAACCGATCTCAAAAGCATGAATGAAAGAATAATAAAAGTTAATAAACACACCCAATGATGATTTTTAAGTTACTTTATTTTATTTGCCAATGGACCTGAAACTGCTTAATTTACCACCCACAAACAACCCTCTCATGATCTAAACAAATTTCCCTTCTCTCAATCTCCAACTTGATTAATGTTTGTGAAAGATAAGAGAGAGTGGAGAAAAGGGTAAAATAAAAATTTAACAAAACTCAAAGAAAATGGGCTTTTAAACCCCCTTTTTTATTTTTTATTCCATAATAAAATTCTCCCTCATTTCTCCCCTTTTCCTTCCAAGTTCCAACAACCTAAGCACACTATTATTATTTTTTTTATTAAAACACTAAATATGCATTTTAATAATTACAAAAAATTATTCCTCCTTTTAAAATTTGTTAAAAAATTTTAATTACCAACTACTTTATTTTCCTCTCTTTTCTTTTCTTTCAAGTTATTTTTTTACAAATTGTAAAACTTGAATAAAAAACCCAAAAAAGTCCTCCAATAATTTACTCAAATTCATACGAAATTCATTTTTATCACTATTCAAAACTAAATTTAAAACTTTTTGAACAATATGAAAATTATTTTGGGACATGATGGGAATTTTTCCAAAAGATTTAAGTACATGTAAGAATAATGTAACTAATTCTATCCTAAATTCTGTTGCAGGATATCTAACAGATTCCAGCTCAGCTCAACTGCCACTTATTCTATTATATTCTGTCACTTTCTATGAGCTTCCACAATCCTCTAGTTTTGCAGCATGGGATTATGAGTGGCTGCTACAGTTTTCACTCCTTTGTCTTCCAACTGGTGGTTGGTGTGACAGTTGGTAGTTGGCTTTGAGCTGTTGGTAGTGCTCTGGTTCACACATGTAATCATTGGAGAGCTTTGAGTTAGAGCTTTGAGAAATCATGGAGCATCTTCAATCATTACTCAAACTCAAATTTAAGTCAAAATTTACAAAAAAAAAAAAAAAAATTCTCTAACCCTAAACTCAAATCCATGCTAAATTTATTTTTATTCAAATCAAAACCTAAATCTATACGATATTGTTTATTGGCTCAAATTTCTAACGGTAATTAAATGTTTTACTAGAAAACTCATCTCATTATGGAAAGGGAAAGTAAGAGAAAACCATACCATGGAAGAAACCAACTACTCTTCCACGGACAACGACAATGATCTTCATGGACGACAACAATTGGGAATCACAATCATCCTTTTCCGTCAATGAACTTTAACATGGTCGCATTGGGAGAGACAGATCATGCATTATTTTGTTTATAGATAGTTCGGGAGCCACACCACTGGGTCGAGACAGATTAGTATGATTGAGGAAGAGGCTAGGATTATCGTGATTTACAAAAGAGGGGGAGGGGGGGGGGGGGGGGGGGGGGGGTCTTTATCTTTTTACAAATCGACGTGGTTGAACTTGAGAATGATCATCAGTCGTGAATAGAGGGGGCATGGAAAGAACAAAAACATGGAGAGTGACATCTACTAAAAGAGAGGGGGTTGGGTACAGGGTTTGTTTCTGTCAGGACAATTTTAGATATACAAGGCATAGTCGTGATGTATTTCATAAAAGCAGGGTAGGGTGGTAGGGTAAAAAGTAGAGGAAACTAAAATAAAATAACTTTTGGGATAAGCTAAAAAATTTTAAAAATTAATTTTTGTAAAAACTTATGTGACAATTTTTTTCATAGGTAAACTGAGTATTCCATTAACAGCCTGAGGGCAAAATAATCAAAATGAGTCTAACATCATATCCTTAACCCCCCCCCCCCCCCCCCCAAAAAAAAAAAAAAAAAAAACCTACATAAGAATCTATACAAGATTGGTACACTTCTATCACCCTAAAATACAAAAGATGTAAGAACCTATTTTTGAATCTACTAGGGAGAGTAATTTCCCCCCTAAAAATCCTACCATTTTCTCTCCCCATATATTCCAAAAAATACAAAGTGGAACAAACTTCCACACCCTCTTTATATGACAACCAACCCTAGTACCATGCCAACTTTTAATCATATCTCCAACCGACCAAGGCATCACCCATACTAACACAAAAGGCGATGAGCATAGTTGCCAAGTATCTCTAAATAGGGGCAACGAAAAAGCAAGTGATTGATACTTACTCTCTTCCCCATCCAAACACATAACACATCTATTTGCCAAGGAGAAACTTGAGTTAAGATTGCTTCTATAACACGGCCAAAAAAAAAAAAGGCAACTTTTGTGAGAGCATTAACCATCCAAATGGATTTCCAAGAGAAGTTCCTCACACCCTTATTCACCAAGTAAAAGTAAAAGGATCTCATTGAAAATTTTCCTTTAGCATCCAATTTCCACCAAAGAGCCTCCTCTCTAGTTACATTCAAATGGAACCTACGAAGAAGAGCCATCTAATCAAGAACTTCCTCCACCTTCCAATCATTAAGGTTTCTCCTAAAGCAAGGAGCCTATAGAAGACCATTGTCATTGGAGGTGATGTAGTCCTTCACCCACACATCATGATTTGAGTAGATGTGGAATAATCTTGGAAGTGCATTCTAGGAAATTTCATTCTATCTCCTTTTCCAACCACTAAGGAAGTGCATTCTAGGAAATTCTCCAACCCCTTTCTAATACTTTTTCATAGCCCTACCCCATGAGCCCAACCAACTATTTGAAAGCATGAGATTCAAATTCAATTTTTACTCAAATTTCATCAAATGGAGAAGGTTCTATACGCAAAACTAGAACCAAATAATGAATGCACTATTTAACACCACACTCCTAATGGAATTAATATTTGGACCCAAAAAAAAAAAAAAAAAAAAAACCCAGAAACAAGCAAGAACATAATGAGATAATCATAACAGGTCATTCTACCAATACGCACACTATAATTCATGAATAACGAGGAAGTAGCTAGCTAGAAATAATTCAAGGCAGTTACCAAATTTAAGATATTGAAGATAACAATAACACAAGATGATAAATGGGTTTAACCAATACTTGGAAGCAAAGTGCAACCCACAACAATATAATGAAAATAGATTCATACTGAAAGTAAAAACTTTAGCTTCAAGTCATAGTCACTAACGAAAACCTAATGACAGAAAACCCCAAAAGTGCCATTTCCGAAGATGTCTACTCTTCCTCGGTGGCTGATTCACCACTCTTCTTGTTATGCTTCCTTGCGTACCTCTGATTCCTCAGAAACTTCGGATCCATCTGCACACGAAATTCATCAAAGAAAAGAACCCCAATAAATAAATAAATAATTATAAGTATAAATATGTAATCTACAATCCATATACATATACATATACCTATACAAACACATAGTCTTATGACTATAATCGAAAACGTCATTTGGCTAAAGAAGACTGAAAAAACAAAGTACCCCTTTGGTGGAAGCGTGGCGGTGCTTCCTGGGCTTTTTTATCCCGTTCTTGTGGGCCTTGTAGGACTGATTGTGAGCGGTGTGATTCTTCGACTTCGCCATCTCTGCACACCCAGAAGAAACGAAAGCAATTAACAAAATTAAGTTAGACAGCAGTGTTTCATATCTAAGAAAGAACTGAAAATAAATTTAAAAGCAAATAAATCAATCAAATTAATTGAGGGATCAGAGAGAATGAGAAAGCATACCGAGAAAGGGAGCGGACAGATCTTTGTTCGGTCGGCGTTAGGGTTCTCAGGGTTTGGCTTCTTATGTGATCTCTTGTGAAACCCTAATTGTCGCTGCTTTTAAATGACGAAATTACCCTTGTGTGCCTCGTCTCGGCAAGTCGGCCTCTGTCTGAGAATGATTGGGCTTTGAATTGGGCTTCAATGGGACTAATCCAATATTGAAGTGGATCCATTCTTATTCAACAAATAAGCATTTTTGACTTCTGACTGCGCAAGTGAATGGAGTATTAGTCATTTCGAAGTGGCAACTGTAACAACCCAACCCAACTCTCAACCCATGCCAAAGGCCCCAATCTTTGTAACGGTGATCAGTGTGGCCCACTTTTGATTAATGAAAAATGTTAGAAATTTTTATTTTATATTATCAATTGTATTTTTAATGTGATAGGTTAGGGTATAGTGACTTTAAGAATTACATCTCATTAGACTAAAAATCATTGACATATTACATTTAAAATATAAATTGAGAATTTCTATCATTACTTTCTATTAATATATATATATATATATATATATATATTAATAGCAAATAAAAACTATGCATTTATTATATCATTAGCATCTTGTTTGAAAACAAGCGATGAGCAAGTGTTTGGGTTACGGGTTCAGGGCGGAAGGCATGAGTGGATTCGGGTGGACTAATATGAAGAAGAAGAAAAAAATTATACCTGTCAAATTTTAATTATTTTCAAACTAGTCCACTCAAAATCTTTGGCACAATCTAATTTTTATTCATTATTTTAATTATTTCTCATCTCAAAATTTGGACCCGTCTCATTAATTATCTTAATTTCTAAAGTTTAACAATTGAATTTGATGAGTTTTGATGTTTTCATGAGAAGTTTTTTTTTAATCTTTGTTTGGATATTAAAAAAATATATATTTGTTATTTATTTGATGAATTTTAATGTTTTATTGCTAAAATCTCCCTTCTATCATCCTTGTCTTTGAATTTTTTTTTTTTTTTTTTTTTTGTGCATGTAAACTTTTTTTTCAATTTAAGAAAAAAGAATTTCCTCCTATCATCTTGTATTTGAGAAAAATTTTGTTTCTATCACCTTCCTCTTTGAAAAAAAAAATCCCCTTATAATTTCTGTAAACGCCCCCCCCCCCCTTAATATTTTCCCGGCTCCACCCTTGTAGGGGTTAGATATGGGTTGGCTTGACTCATATTTAACTTAACCTATATTTGACTTGTTTAAATGAGGGTCTGATTTGAGTCAACTTGTTTTGACTCGTCCTGTTTACAACTCGCTTGTTTTTCCAGGCTTGAAAATGAGTCTTAATTAAGGTGTATTAACATGCTCCAAATTTAAAAATAACTCCTTTATGTTAATAATGTTTAATTTGTCTCTAATCTATCTTCTCAATACTTTACATTACCTTGACGAGTATTGAATAATGACCTTCTTAAACCCTAACATTTTGCTTGAATTGAGAAATTTGAAAAAAAAAAGAAAAGAGGAAAGGGGAAGGAATGATTTCTTACTTCGTTTAAAATTAGAGAAAGAAAGAAAAGGGGATGTAGGGAGATGGAATGATTTTTTTGTTCTTATTTTATCTAATTTGTTTTTCTCTCAAAAGTAAACGGAGACGGAAAAAACGGAAAGAACATTTTAATAATTTTTTTGTAATACTGATTTTAACTTTCAAATTATAAAGAAAAGAAAAACACAGCATCTATCTTAGGGCATAATTACACTTACTTCTATCTTTTATATATATATATATATATTTAAATATGACGGTAATTAATGTTATAATTTCACAATTTCTGTCACAACTGTTAACTTTATAAGACTGACGGGGACAATATTATTTTAGAAATTCTAAGAGTACTATCCGTAATTATCAAAAACCCTAAAAGAAGTAAGTGTAATTATTTCAAAAATATATAATCAATTCATTTCATATATTTTTTTTAAGCAAGATAAGAGGATTACCTTTTTTTTTATTTATTTATTATTCAAACATGAAGAAAAAATTGCATTCTCATTTTCTTCACAAATAACTAATATTATTCTCTCATTTCATTTACTTGGTACTTATTCCCATGACTAACTGTGTTAAGATACAGTTTGAGATTCCAGCATGACAATTGACATATAAAGAATAATAGCATATACCATCTATGGAACTGTAAAAGGGACAGTATATATACTGGCATATCATATCCACCCTACTAGCAAAATAACTTCTTATTAAGATTCTTATTTCCAAAGCATCATTTTGAAACATTCTATATATATACATATATATATATATATATATATATATATTAAAAGACACATTATTATTGTAGTTTACGTCAGCTGAAACACTCAACGCATGCGCAAGCAAAAACAACTAATAAATGCCAAACACACGCATCACAAAGATTCCATTTACAGTAGCAAAGGGACTCTCACAAGGAGCTCTCTTTGTTTTATTCTTTGGTCAAACTCTGGCGGCAGATCTTCATAATACAAAAGAGTTAAATGAAGAAGATAATGAAATGACATCAGGTTAACAAGAAAAAGCAACATTACCTATTTCAACTCTTAACAACATTGTTTTTTTTTCCTCCCCTTGATGTTTTCTCTTCTCCAACTGTCTTTGTTCTCCATTTTGTATGGAGTGTTCTCCATAGACAAGCCGACCAGTCAATTGTTTTAAAAACAGTTTTAAATGAGATTAGTATTAACAAGAAAAGTAACATCTTAACAAACTGTGGCATTGTTTTTCTCTCCCAAATATGTTTCTTGTGCTCTCTGGTTTTCTTTGCTCCCTCTCCGGTAGCAACGGGTCAATGTGATTTTTTTTTTCTTGCTGATAAATTAAATTAAGTCAACCGGCTAAAGCGGCTATTTTGGCCAATATCATCAAAGCATATACATGATTTTATGTAATTATATGCCCAAATATTTAAATGAATCATCTGACAAATTAGTGATGAGAAAATGTTTTTTTTTTTTTTATTCTTGGAATGGAGAAAATGGTTTTTAGAGCTATGGTTCAGTTCTTGTTTAGCAAGAAAGTAAATTCATGATGGGCTCAAATTCTTTTAATTTTCAGCATGGCAACATTTCATGATTTTATTAGGAACTAAACAACCCTTGTGCTATGATCTTCACCTCTGAAGTACTTTGTTGATGTATATACTTCCAAACTGGGCTCTGAGATATCCAATCTATATCTCCTGTAATTTTTAGGTCATGGAGAACATTTTCATACCCACCAGTAGGGTCAAGCTAGGTTTGGTGGTAATTGGGCTTGGTTTGAATTTGACATGAGAAACAGCATGCAAATAAGAAACAGGCTAAAAATTAAGGGAAATGGATGACATTCTGTGACTAAATAATATATATGAGAATCTACTTATAAATTATAACACATGTAAATGTTGTGTCAGTTGGCTTTTGCTCTCCTTATGAAATATGATGTATTTTTCAGTGAGTTTGGTGCATTCAATAATATGTTATCATCCGTGAATCATAACACATATGATCTGAGAGGGTATATAAGTCACATTGACACATTAATGTACTTGATCCCATTAAAGAATTTTTTGTGAAAAACAACTAAAATTCTATCATATATGTCAGCTTTAAATTAAGGGTTGGAAATCCAGTAATTTAATTAGCAAAAAAAATAATAATCAAATCAAGTTGATGAAATCATACTTATTAGAAATAAAGGTGTCAGATTCAACTCTAACTTCATGGACGACTTACTGCTAGAGATAGTGGCTCTTTTTCTTGTAATATGTAAAACGTATTTGAGTCTTATGGGGGAGCAAGCTCTGTGAGCTCCAAGCGGAGCTTATAAGACCTATTGTAGCTTAATTTTACTTATGTTGTCAGGATTGAATAATAAGTTGGAAGTGCAGAGAATAAAGCCATTGTGATACGGTAAAGGTATATTAGAGTTTTTTTTAATGTACTAGATTAGGATTAACATTTTAACTGCGGGACAATATAAATATATTATTATAACTTTATTTTTTGAATAATGAAAAAACAGTGCACACTCACTCTTGAAAATATAGTCACATTATGAAGTACTTAAAAGTTTGTGTTGTTTTTCCCTCACTCTTTTTTAATACTTTTCAGTTGCTTAGATCTCTAACTCACAACACTTACCTATTTAAAAAAAAAAAAAATTGGAATCTTTTCCATTAATAGTAAGTGTCAATACACACTACATAAACCACAAAAATATCGATTGCCATTACGTGGGTGTAGGATTGTCAACGGATCGGATTTTGATCTGAATTTGATCTATTTATTTAGATATGGTACGAAAAATTTGATCTGATGATCTAATCTGATCCGAATCTGATTATTTCTTTAGTTAAATGGATCGGATATGGATTAAGTAAATTCGATCCTTTAACGATTCGATCCGATTAAATATAACACATATATTAATTTTATATATTAATAATTAAGATATATAGTTTCATATTTTTTATAATATGTTAAATATTAAATTATATTAGAATTTATTAAGTTAAATTGACTTGAATTTATATATTTTAAATTTACATATTATAACATAATATTTTATATACATAATATATATTAGATTGGATCGGATCGGATCCAATCCGATAGTTAACAAATCTAGATATAGATTAAGAATTTATAGATCCGTCAAAAAATTCAATCCAATCCGATAATTTTCTTAATAAAGAGGATTCAAATCACCTCTGATCCGATCTGTTTACATGCTTATGTAGGTGTACGTGCATAATAGAAAAAGATAAAGAATGAATGTATGAGTACATCAAGAACAAGGTACCAGCTTGCCGAGAGGTCATGGACATGAACACGGATATAAATATGACACAACAATAATCATAACAAATTCCAAAGTAACAAATGTTAAATTAATATACAAATTCATTGCATCATCCAAAGTATTGGTTAAAGTTGGATGAGGAACCTCCTTTTACTTAAAAGACTTTGGATTATTCTATAACCAAAGCACGCTTTGGAGAATTCAGATTGGAAGATACTTTCCAACACATTCAGCATAAGCCGTAATCTTAAAGCTGTATGAAAACAAGAAACTAGAAAACAAAAAACAAAAAAAAATTAATAAAAAAAGGCAAAGGCCAGCTAGCTAAAAGCATAAATAAGATTCTGCTAACAAAAGGAAATTGTCTACACTAAGCAAATAAGTTTTATGTTAAAGCAATTGCCTTTGTTGGATTGTCCAAAACCCAAAAGAATTGGATTGATGTTGAAGTAATTAACATAGAAAACAACAACATTTTCTTAATCTCGTAGTGTTTGTTTTTTTTTTATTTACTAAGACGTTCTTCTCCTGACCTATTTTCTGTCATTTATAGGTAAATAGAGGGATCCTAATCATTCATCCACTTATTTGAAAAGATTAACATAAGTAGGCAGTTTAAATATCCTAGTGAATGGATGGTTAACACCAAGTGATTAGACTGAAATTTGACACTTCAATTTTTTTTAATTTTTTTTTTGTGGGTATTTAACCACATTCCACTTCATTTGTTAAACCCATTAAATTTGATACAAAGAAAAGAAATGATCACCTAAATTAAAATAAATCTGAAATTAAGCCCAGAAACATATTAATTTGAGTAAATCTTGAAGTAATCTTAGAGATAATGACACAACGAAGGAGGTAAATAAAAGTGATCCTTACAACATGAAATAAAGTTGCTCTCATGAGTATTTTAAAACTATAAATAGCTTAGTCAAATATATAACTGATTATATACACAAAATTATGTTTAAAAAAAATCATTAAGAAATAAAAAAAGATGAAGAACAGTTGTTAATATTCTATCCCCTCTCTTTGCATATTAAATAAGGTGTAAATGCTAGGGCAGATCTTTGAGATGTGAACTTAAGCTTTGCCCAACTGGTGTTTTTCTTCAATATACATGGCTAAAGGTGATGCAATCGGCATAAAGCATATAAGCTCCAATGGCTTACCTTTCTATTTAAGGCATAAAGTTTGTATACACATGAAACACCCACCTCTCCAAATTATAAGATAATCCCAATAATGGCTTTGTTTTGCAGCTCCACTCGAGTTTAATGGTTGATTATTTAGGAATCAATCTAGAAGTGTGAATAAGAATAATGGGTTGGAAGGTTAATTCACCAGTTGACTTAATGGAAATCCATATGCAATGTTTTGAAACAGATGCCGAATTTAGAATTCCACCCACTGGGTTTTAGTAGATGAAGTGGAGGATTCCAAGCAGACTCTTTTCTTTATATTTATATATATATATATATATATATATTTATATAATGATGGAGCGAGATCTTAATAACTATTGGTGTGTTTCTGTCACGAATTGAATTCACACTAATTAAATGAGCAATGGACACTCGCAGGACTCAAATTCTAGATAGATTCTTAATGTGTTGATAATAGATAAATAAGAGCGTACAATACCTATAAAGATACATAGTTTTTTATTTTTTATTTTTTGATAAAAGGGATTCTCAGTTAGAGAATCTACATTAAGTCAATTATTCAGTTCAAGTTCATTCTTGTTTTTTCTTTTAATCTTAAAAATTTCTTATTATTTTGTGACAAAAATACATTTTAACAAGATTTGCATTACATCCCCCAATCTCTTTTTTATATAAATCCTCCTAAATTTTAATAATTGTTCTTTCAATCCCCTTGAGTAAAATTTTAGGCTCAGTCACCACGGAGTCCATTGCCAATATAATTAATAAAAAAATATGAGCAAATTTAAAAACTTTATTTAGTGGGAAGCAAGTTTAAAAATATTCAAAACTCTGTAAAAAATTTAAATTAAACTGAAATTTTTGAAAAATTTCAATTGGGGCGTGTGACCCACTACCCTCATTTTAAATCCGCGACAGTTAAATAAATATAATTATAAATAGAGACAGATAATGGTTTAGATTGGTTTTTAGCTCAAACATTGACTAGCATTGAATATGTAATGTATAATACAAAAATAATATAATATATATTTTCAACAAGTTGAAGGCTGTTAGTGAAATGGATAGCTAGCCCAATTTATTTTTTTAAATGTATTTAATTAATTCCTTACAAATTGTAATGGAAAGTGGTCAAAGACACAAGCTCCGAGGCGGCTAATTGTCTCCTACCTATGTTTTTATCTACGCTAAAGAAAACACCGCCACTCCCGAAATTCAATCAACCCCAAAAGTTATGTGTGTGTGTGTGTGTGTATATATATATAGTTTCCATTCATCTCCTCTTTCCTCTTCAAGTGAGCCAAGTTGGGTAACCGCCAAAGTCTAAATTGGGTAAGAATTATCTGTAATTTGGGATTAAAACATACCTGAGAGCCAGTTATAGAAATTGGGTAACTAGAAATAGAGTCACTTTTGGAATAGATTAGTTTTAATTTAATACTGTTAGACCTGATATTGTCCCCCTAAACAAAGTCATAGTACTAGTTTATTTATTCTCAACCAAACATGACCGATGCACAAACATCACGAGAGAGAGAGAGAGAGAGAGAGAGAGAGAAAATGCAGCCAATTAGCAGGAAAAACGAAGTCAACCATTAGAACTAATACTTTTAATAATCATCTCATCTATATACAACAGGTGTGTAAAACCAATTTCCTTTCCTTCTACCCACTACTCTTCTCAGAAACAAACAACCTACAACCTCCACCAACACCTTCTTACTTTTTCTCTGTTTTTCCTCTGGTAGTTCAAATCTTCTTAATACAATATTTGAAATGTTGGGTCAGTGACCCCATGTTCCCCAACATGTGTCTCTGTGTCTACCTATTCAACCAACCAAACTCAATCTAATAACAACTACTATCACCATACCCCTCTAATTTCTTCCCTTATGTACACATGCCCAATATATATATATATATATATATGCCAACCGGTGAACAAATCCACCTAACAAATTGCCTTTGTGTTACCTTTAAGAATATGATCTGATCAATCCCAAATTGTACAAATTCTTTCTCACAAGACTCCCAAGCGATAACAAGACGGCCCCACCAACCCCAACCGGGGGTTCATCCCTTTCCGCCTTTTGATGATAGATCAACGGCAATTCCTTCACTTTTAAGTTACTCAATCCAATTTTGTGCCGTACTGCTTCGATTATATTTGGGTCCGCTGGGTTCCCAACAGCGTCAGTTACATAAAAAACATTTAAAGCCGTACCCATTGTAGTTGATATCTCAGCCCTTGTCACATTAAGACCATTTTCGCGGAAGGTTCGGGTAACTTCAGCCAAGAGCCCTTGCCTATCAGCTGTGCATAGTTCTAACCGTACACCCTGTAATTACAAAACTAGCATTAGACACTAGCAAAATAGGCACATATAATAAATTTATTCATATGGTAAAGGTAAAAAGATGATACCTCAGATGCTCTTCTTTCAATGGCAGCTTGGAGGCACAGAATCACCCTTTGCTTTTCGGCTTCAGAACTAATTGGGGTTCCATCTGCGTGCTTAATGAAAAACTCCTGATACAATAATGAACAAATTTAAGTTAATAAACTGTCACATTTGAACTGATTATATTTCTTGAACTTGAATACCCAAATGGATTCACAAATATATACCAGATATGCTCGGTCCTCTGCTGTGTTTATGGTGGCATGGAAGACAACATATTGCATGTCTGTCAATGTGCAGACAACATCAAACAAAAGCTTCGTCCGATCCTTGCATTGAATGTTAACAACAGAGTAACCCCGTTCCAAGCAATTCTGAACAGAGACAATGGGAGAATCATCACTAGTCCTTGTTTTAGGCTTTTGTTCATAATCCCGATCCGCAAACATCATTTGATGTAGTCTCCGTTCCATATGAGTAACCTCCATGGAAACAGATATCTTGGCACTCCGAATATCGTTGTCTCCTTTAAGAACATTCCTTAGCCGGCCTTCGATTCTATCAATTTTCTGAGAGTCCTCAATTGGGGACCCGGAATCACAATCCTTAACATAAATAAGAGAAGCAATGCGGCCATTGTGCGTCCACACCTTAGCATCAACCACGTTGCAGTGCAAATCAGATAGAACTGCAAAAACCTCTGATAGAAGGCCGACTCTGTCAGTTCCAGTGAGTTCTAATGCCGTCAAGCCATGGGAGCACTTTGAAGTCGCAAAATGAATCGTACCAAGCGACTGGACATACAAAAAGGTGAAGATTTTAGCTAAACTGATAAATTAATCCAACACAGTTACAAAACAAAGCTAAAATTGTTATCAGTTTCGTAAAAAAAAAGTTATAACTAAAATCTGCCTTGAGAGTAATTACCTGTTCAATATAGTTGATGACGCTCTCGTCCGTTAATTTATTGCCATTTAAATCAGTCACATGAAAAACTGTAAACAGAAAATTAAGAAACCGAAGTCAATTGAAGTTCCACGAAATATATAATTTGCTAACGTGTGCCTAAGAGGAGCGTAAGCTAACAGAAATTTCCATAAACAGAGATATTGAGTGCTTCATTCTGCATACCATCCATGAACCACCTTCCATCGGAGGATATGTATGCCTTCTTAATTGAAAGGTTCAGATCCGTGAGAACTTGAACGGCCTCTAGAAGTATTCCATGTTTTCTCGCACTGTCAATCTATAAAAATAAAAGAAAAATAGTAAGCGACGATTAGTCAATTTTTCGCCGACTTCTGCCAATATTGATCGCTGCTTTTTTAGGGTTTCTAAAAAGCTTACCATGACGCGAGTTGCGTTGGCAGAACCGGCATTGTCGATCATGACCCTGCGAGAGCAGTGACAAAGCCGAGTCAGATAGACCTTTTGAAATAGGAATTTTAAATTGTAGAATTTGACGCTGTCGTTGATGGACGAAAAGAGAGAGATTGCAGATCATTGAAAAGTCAAGTATGATGTTTAGAAAACTTCTGGAAACGAGACCAGATCAAAGAAAAAGCAGCGAAACTTGAAAATCAAGGAAACAAGATAATTAATTAATTTAATAAAGATGAAAATCACACAAAATCTACTCTAATGTATTATAGATTTTCAAAAGAAAGTGAAATCAGAAGATTTCCACATATATTAATGGTAATATTATCGAGAACAGATTCGGAGGATCACCAAATTGGAAAAAATAGAAAAAAAAATGACTTTTGAAATTATGAAAGGAAAGTATACATTTTAGGAAAGTTTGCATATTTTTTTGGGAAAAAACAAGCGATTTCGAGAAAATACTACGACAGAGCATAAATTGCACGAAATTTGGCTGAAAAGTTGGAGAAAACAATAGATTTGTACTAAAATCACCAAATACACAATAAAAAAAAAACTCCAAACAAAATGAAATGCAAGGACTAGTGATCGAGAACCAAAAGAACAAAAAATCACAGAAAGAGAGAACTGAAAAATCCAGAGAGAGCACTGATATCGGTATGCAGAGGTTAAATCGTCGATATAGAGAGAGAAACATACCTCGGGGTGGTCATCCGTATAACAAGCTTCTCGTATTCATCTAAATAAGCAGGCCACGCCATATGAGTTTCTCCTTCCTTATTTGATTTCTTCAGCAACGAACGGACCAAACACCACACTAACAGATCGCCTTTTAATAACTCCCTCTGCGAAAGACACAGTACCACAAAGAACCAGCAAAGCAAACAAGGGCCCCAAAATTAACGCACTCTTCGTATCAAACGATGCAAATGCCAGCTAATCCCCAAAGCTTCACTTTATCGACCGAATCGCCATTAACAACCCTCACCAAACACCTGTGTACTCTTCCCAGGCCTTTCTCTCTCTAGCATAAAATCTTCTCTCACTCTGAGAGCGTTAGTAGTCTCTCTCTCTCTGGCACAAAGCACGCCTTGTTCTTGCCCCCTCTTGTTATTTGGGTCGTATTTATATATGTTTTTTAATATTTCAAACCAAATATATTTATAATTTCAAAACCACGCCTCTACGCAAAGGGTGGCGGGTCACATGGGTGTGAGAAATGCTGCCCGGGAGGCTGCCCGCGCTGACCTATTTTTCCCCCTCCTATAGTTTTATTCTGCCAAGTCAACAAACCTGAATGGACACGCGTCGTTTGATCCATGCTTTTGGCGGTTCGAACGTCCAGCTCGGATGCCACGTAGGTGGGGAAATGTCCCTTGCTTGCGTTCGACTCAATAGAGTGGAGAGACAAGAGAGTGCTAAAAGACTCGAATATTCTTAATCAACGGAAAGAGTAATTCCACGTCGCATGGTGGGCCTTCGCCGGCCCATGTCTTAATTCTTTTAAATGTTTCGGGTAATTAAGATGGCTTGTTGATTAAGTTGAGATCTGCCGACCCAAATTATGACGTTCACACGTGACAACACCGCTCGTATCGGCTTTTCTGTTGTCAAATTGTTTCCACCCGTTTTAACGAGAAGTTTAAATGATAATTGCCCTTACTTATAACTAACTTTTTTCACTCGTGCCCTTACTCAACTTAATCAACTTTTAGGGGTAAGTCTGTCACTTAATTTTTTTAAAGAGACATTGTCATTAGGAAGATTCGAACCTAAAACATTGTATGAGTTGTATTAAATGAGGTATTAGCATATTCCTCCCGCTATGTCATATGTGTCAAGAATAATCTAGTCATTTAGATTCTAACAATTGCATAAAATATGTGAGTCTTGACATATAACCCAATAAAAAAATACCTAGTATCGAGTTTTTTTCGAGTATCCAAACATTTGGATTTTTTTGAATTTTTGCAGGCTTGGTCAAGTTTTGGTTTCGAATTTTGTGTATATTCTAAAGACAAAAAGGTAAGAATCTTCAATAAAAATAGATTTAAAAAATTAATACAATTAAATAATAAAATAAATATTACAAGTTTGAAATATTAAGGAAATGAACGGTCAAGATGATTCATATTGATTGAGATATAAAATATATGATTTTAAGTAATGAGAATTCAGGCTCGAGTCAAGTTCAGGCACCCAATCTTTTTACCAAAACCTGATTTAAATTTTTGAACTTAAATATTCAAGATAAGATCATACTCGAATATTATATATTTGAGATAATTACACTTACCTCCCCTGAAGTTTTTACCAATTATAGACACCTTCCTTATAGTTTTGAAAATAACACTGTCCCCCCTATTAGAAATTGTCTCCAAACGGCGTTAACGAAATTGGTCCATTTACCAAATTACTCTTATATTTTAATAATATTTTTTTCTTTTTTCTTTTTAATTTTTCCTCTCTTAACTCTCTATCTCTCCCCACTCCCACTCCATTTCACTTCCCTCTCTCTCTCATTTTCTTTACCCAGAACAATACCAGCCAAAATTGTCGTTGTCACCACCACCCATGGCTGCTCCACCACCACCGTTGATTTGGGTCACTCGATGGTGTATTTTTAATTAAGGAGGCAGTGATAGAACGACACGCAGGCAGGGTCACGGAACCGGGCGGCGCAGAGGTCGGCGACGGTGGTAGAGCTTATTGCCGAGGTGAAACGAGAAGGACCGCTCGAGCGAGGAGTGAGAAAGGATGGTTGAGTAGAGGTAGCTGGCAAGCGCCGGTTCGGCATCAGCGTCTCGGCGAGCCTCTATCTGGATCTGTGACCATACCCACGCCTCTTCGTCGTCTGACCCCCGCGCCCGTGTTGGCGATGCTAATCGAGAATTGCCTTGGGGAGGAGAACCTGGTGTTCTCTGGTAAGGGTTAGACGGTCCCACACAAGAAAGGGTATTCAAAAAATCGCCTTGTGGAAACAATTCTTGATGAATTTGAATGGGTATTCAAAAATTGGATATGTGATAGTAACAGAGCTTCGATCATGAAGATGAACAATTGAGTCTTGATGCTTTGGCACGTATTTTCTCTTTCTAACATTCTATTGTTTTGGCTAGTTTCTCTCTATTAACCTTTAATTTTTGCTTTTTTACTTTCTCTCGCCACCCAATTTCTAAGGTAGTAATTGTTTGAAGTGGTAAAGGCAGTAGGGGATATAATGGGTTTCTGCGATTTTTTGAATTGGCAATGGTGGTGTAATAGAGATGTGAAACACACACACACACACACACACATATATTTATACATGCATGTACATATATCTAACAAAAAAAGATCCAGGAGGTTTTTGATCTTTTGGGTCCTAATCTGCTAGTGCCTTTTAATTGTTCCTTCCTCTGCTATATGCTTAGTTTAGGAGGTTTTCTAAGGTGGTTTTGTTTGCGGCTGGAGGAATAATCAGTTGGTTTTACAAATTTGACTTAATTTATTTTGTAATTATGGTATAGTTAATTCATACATCAATACAATTTTTCATGCTTTTGTGGGACATAATATTTGGCTCGACAAGATTTAATTTTGTTGGATATTTTCTTAAATTCTTATTTTGTTCGAATGAATTGGTGGTCGCCCTTTCCTCTAATCTTTTGTTGGTTTGATTTCTGTTTAGCCTCAGTTTGATTTTTGTAGTGATTTCATTTTTCTCTTAATGGACGAATATATCTCTATCTCCATCTGCTCGACGACGACGACGATCTGCTCTTCCCCATTTCTATAATCTTTCACCACTCTTTCTCTAATGTTGATAAATTTGGATTTTGAAATAGAAATCTTTGATTTAAAGTTAATTAAAAGGGAAATGAGGACTTATGTTCGATCCCACGGTGTCCGACAAGCGTAAAAAATTTCTTTCTTTCCTGCTGGTGCTAATTTTGGTAAGATTAGTGGGATGCTTCAAGCGTAGGATAATGGATGAATGTTGAATTGAGTTTAGGGTTGAGGATTTAGACCAGAGGCTAAAGGAGAAAATTGTGCAAGCAAAGGAGGAGGTGGGGTTGGAATTTGCTAATGTTCTTAAGTCTTTGGGTTTGCACATGGAGCCATCATTATTCTTAGATGTTGAGGGTAAGGTGGAGGAATTTAATGAAAAAGAAGTGTAGAGAGATTTAAGAAATAGAGTTGTAGAGGACAATGGAGCCACCATCTTTGGGTTTGCACATTGTATCACCGGAGCTTCTATTGCTTAGACAGATTCGCCAGAGCGCCATCCTCCAATAATGGAGCATGGTTAGGCCAGAGAAATAGAGTGAGATGAAAGAGGAAGAAAGAGGTGAGGGTAGAGAAATTGAGAGAGATTATTAATTAAAAAAATTAGTAAAAGTGAGGGTAGTTTTGTTATTTAATCATGACTTGTAAGGAGTAAAATTGATATTTAGACAAAAAAATTACTTACATCATCAAACTCTGTTAGGTCAATTAACGATCAACTAATGGCAGAAAAAAATCAGTTATAAATATTAAAACTAGAAAAGGGGACAATATTATTTCAGAAACTATAAAAGAAATTCTGTAATTGTCATAAACTTAAAAAAAAATAAGTATAATTATTTTTATATATTTTTATTTAAATTTATAATTTTTAAGATCATGTTCGGATTGAGATTTATCCGTCGAACATGTGCCTTATATGTGTCTTTATTTGATTGGTCGTGGCGCACAAATTGAGGAGTATGACTGAAACAAGTCGTGCGTTCACGCTTTCGGACTTGTTATGTTTTTCCGTTAAAAAGCAGCGCTGTGAATTTGTTGTAGCGCCGACAAATGTCATAAAAATAACCAGAGTAACCCAGTGGGCCCCGCTGGGGTGGCCTCTCCGTGTGACTATCGCCTGCAGCGCCTCAGAAAACACGTTCGATGGTTGGCCTCCGTCTATTGACACCGTCGCCTACGTGGCTTAGCCAGATGCCATTCATATAGTAACCTCATCCCGGCACGATCCTCAGCACGTCGCTTCATGATCTCGCCAGCTGTCATGCATATTTGCCTTCGGACGTGCGCCGCACTAACTGGAAAAGCCGCAAGAATCCCCACAAACGGCCGTTAATGTCTGTTCAACGACAGTTGTAGCGGTCCCTCATGGTTTGAATGTTTGGCGGGAAAAGTGTGATCAGATCGTCCCGCCAAATCGGACGGTGGGGTCGCGTCATCAACATCGATGACGGGAAGAAAAGGGCAGGGAGGGCCCACACGTTTGACGTGGGGAGTACGTTGGGGCGAATTATTCGAGAGGCCTCCGATGGCTTTTTGCAGTAAACAAAGGGTTCATATACGAGGAGGTAGGGCGGATGACACGTGGATGACAGCTCAGACGTCGGTCATTGTTCCCTTTGCTATAATTTTATTTTTTTTCTAATTATTGGAAAACCCGCCATTTGTGGGCTTTTGCTTTTTTGACCGTTTAAACAATGGCGCCAAATTCGAAACGGAGAAAAACGGTGCCGTCTTCACACAGAGTACAGTGGGTGTGGGGGCATGTAGCAGCGCCGCAGATCTCTCCGCGAGACAAGCGAGGCATGTTTCATCTAACGTGACTAAACATGCTAAACAAAATTAATTAAAAAAGATTTCTTGCAAATCTTAGATGATTTCAATTTAATTGTGTTTCCTAATCTAAGTATTACATTATTAGCCATGTCTCTGGTGGGTCCCGTGGAGAAGAATTTAGGATCACGAGACTCAGAATTTATTGGCCGTACAGAAGTTTCCCCTTGGTCAAAGTTGTAGCCCTCGAAGTCAAGTCATTTTTTATTTTTGGAATAATTATTTATGTCTAAATTACATTACGTTTAATAGATATTCCTGAGAATTATTGTGACTTTTTACAAAAGTTTAAAATTATACTTATTTTCTCATATTTGAATAGATATTCCTGAGAAAATTATACTATTTTCTCCTTCTCTTTAATTTTTTTTTTCAAAATAACTAAAAGAACCATTTCATATTTTTTTTTGAATTTTTTTTTTATTTTGACTAATTTTTTTTAATCTTTGTATAAAAATAAATTTTAAAAATACCTTTGATTTTTATTTTTTATGAAGAATTTTTTAATTAATTTTTATTTGAAAATAAAACATAAAAACAGGTCAAAATTGAAAAAATAAAAAAATAAAAAATATATATAAAGGCACTTTTGTTATTTAAAAAAAAAAATAGACTAGAAATAAATTATGTGTAATTTGTCAATAAAAATAAAAAAGATTAAGAATATCTTTATAATTGTTATAAATTTAAAAAAAATCGGTGTAATTTATATATTATTTATTTATTTCGATACAATGTATCCTAATTATTGAATATTTAACGCATTAGTGAATTTATTATTAAATTTATACATTTTATTAATATAGCGTATTTGGCTAAGTAAGACATGACATGGGTCTAAAAATTTTGCACATGAGTTCGGTATGATATGCTTAGTGAACTGGACTAATACCACTCGTTAGTTCAAATAGACTGACTAAAACAAAATAATTCGATCCCTTGAACAACTCTATCAGGACTAATGAATATTTTCTGTAGAGCGTTCTTTTTCCTCGATGTAAGCATGAGACTCAATCTTTATCTGATTTAGTTTACATATCAAAGACCCCATAAATATATTTGACAATTGTGATTAAAACTATGATGGATAATTATAACACTTAAAGTATATACTTATATTCTTTGGAATATCCTACATGGCGAGGTAAGGGTGTTGGGTCCCAGTAACTGTGACTGTGACTATGAAATGTAACACCGTTGGATCACAATCAGATGGCTATTATTTCCACTTAAGGGCAGGCATAAGTTGTTGATGGGGCACTAAGATGAGAAGCCAAACAATCGCTTAAATTGGCTTGCAAGTTTGGTTTCCTCTTCTAGTATAAATAAAAATCAATTATACAATTACATTGCTATTTTGATTTATATATTTATGACGCCAGCTTGCTACTTATTGCGGGGTACTCATTCAAAATTCAAATATATTAGTAAAATGTAACTTAAAAATGGTAGGTGCAAAAATCATAATGGTGGATGAGAATGTAGCTGAAGAGGAGCCTCGTGTGCTAGCTGGAAAAGTTGAAATCAGTTGTTCAACAACCAAACCATTTTAATGTGCAGTGCCATACACATTGAAGGGAATTTCTGGATGGCGACTGACTTGCATATTTTCCATGTTTGATGAATGGAGGTGTGACCTATTGTTTCTAGTGATTTCCCATTATTCAGCCAATTAAGTTACATAAATGTTTGTATTTAAATCAGTGTTGTCTCAATTGTACCCCGTGCTTTTTTCTTCTATGGTTTGGCCAAAAATAGGAAATAAAGAAAGTAGAAGATGTATTATGCTTGTTAACTCATGGGTTCTAAGTAACCAGTTGGGTTAGTCCAATTGTTACTCATATTCTCCCTTTAAAAAAAGGGTCAGGTCATAAATTCATATCTCATTGAAAAAAAATGCTGAGTATTCATATATCGCTTTCTTTAAAAATATATCATATAATAATATATATGTATAATTAACTCACTAATAATTAATATTTAATAACCTAAAAATCTCAATTAATTAATAAATTTAGAAATTTGATTTTACCTTCTTATTTTCTATAGATTTTTTTTTAAAAATAAGGAATAGCTCCCCCGAAATTTTCCATTTTTTTATGAGACTCTTTTAAATTTTATTTTTTTGCCCCCTAGATTAATGGTTTGGATCCGCCACTATGCATGCAATATTTTTTTGAATAAATAACACTGACTTCTCCTATAATTTTTAACAATTATACTGATTTTTCTTGAGATTTCTGAAATTACGTTGATTTCTTCTATTTTACCTGACAAACTACAAAAACTCTTCCCGCTAGCCAAATTTTTTTTAAAATGAAAAAATTGCCCCTTTTATATTTTTTATTTTTACATATTTTGATTTTGACCAATTCTTTAGATTCATTTTCTCATTTTCAAATAAATATTTATTAAAACCTTAAATATATTTTTATAATAAATGAAAATAATTTATTTACATTAAATTCATTTTTATATAAAATAAAAAATTCTATAAAAAGTTAAACAAATGGTTAAAATTGAAAAAAATGCAAAAATAAAAAACTTGAAAAGAACAATATTGTCATTTTGAAAGAAAATTTTGATTGAACGGAAGTATTTGTCGTTTGTTAAGTAAAATAGGAAAAGTTAGTATAATTTTAAAAAACTCAGAAAAAGTTGGTATCATTGTTAGAAATTTTAGAAAATGTTAATGTAATTTATCATATTTTTTATGTTAAAAATCGTACATTTAAAAGAAAATAATTTTATTCTTAAAAATTATTTAAAGATTTAATAATTACAATAATTTTATTCTCAGATTATTAATACACAGTAGAAAGAATGAGTTAAATGCAATAAAAGTAGTGCGAAATGTATGATTTGCGTTTGTTTTCAAGGAAATTACATACTCTCTTTTTGAAGGTTAATCGTTTAATTTCTTACTCTATAAATGCACATTTAATTTGAGAGATTTTCTTTTCATAGGTTAAAATAGCACGTTTCATTTTTAAAATGCACATTTAATTTGATCAGTAATACGTCATCCTACACCTAAAATAGATTTTGTTTCTCTTTTCTTTTTTAAATGTAAGCAAATCAGTCTATATCTTCATTTTGTTAGATAATGTTTGGCTTCATACTGGATATGAGAAATCGTCTCTTATCTGACTATGTGTCATTATCATAATTTATCACATATACATTATATATGTATTTATAATTTTATTTAATTTATATTTTTAAGTCAAAACTAAGTAGTCACATGATGTACACGTGATTACATTTATAACAGAACAAAATTGTGACACGTACATAAATAAGAAGATGATTCTTCTCTCTAATATAGAGTTAAGCACTGATTTTTTTTTTTTTAAGTACGAGAAGAAGAACTAATCTAAATACATGTGCACGACATTGAATTCAAACTTTGACATACTATAAAAAAAAAAAAAAATTATTTAATTACCTCATCACAATATGCTTTCCACTACCCTCGTATTTAATAACTATAAAGAGTCACCAAAAAATACCCGAAGTAGGCAAGACATAATTCTATGACGTTACACAATAAAGAGGGGCCACGTTGGAGAAGTTAAGGTATGGAGTGCAAACGTAAGATTCTGGTAACCCTCAAGTGGGCAACACATTAATAACAAAACAGGGTCGAAGTCACATGCAACAACTGAAACGAATATAACCTCCCTCCATCTCCGTGCTCCTTAAAATGTGAATTAAGTCACGTGAAACCGAAAATCGTTTGTCGGCGCTTCCTCACTCCTTAAAGTTGTTAGGAGCCCCGCATCCATCACGCCAATCAAAAGCTGGGGCCTTCTTTCGTTGTGTGATGGGTTAGTGAAAGCCAAATTGATTCTCTGTTTCAATTGATATATCCCCTACAGCATGTGTATTTCGTGATCATTGTCCATGTTGAAATCAATTACCGATCATCCTTCATTTTCCCAATCTCTTTGTTCTTTAATTTCCAATGTCTTAATTGGATCCCCAATCTCCATCTCTCCTTTTCATCAATTCTAAGCAAGGTTACATTTGGATTCATTTTAACGTTCTAATTTTTAATCACAACACTATTTTAAAAAGTTTCATATGAAAACATATAACAAAATCTAAGGGGAATAACTGTTTATTTATTTATTTATTGAAATTAGTGATAAAAAGTAATTTTAAAAAAATTTGAGAGGACGTTTAGGATTGTTTTCGAAACCGTAAAATTTTTGTTATTTGTGCTTTTTTTTCTTCTCTTCTACAAGGGCTTAAACACACACACGCGCGCACACACACACACACACATATATATATATATATATTTTACATTTTAAAAAAACAGCTCAAACCTCATTTTTCACTATACATTTTGAGAAATTAATTTATTATAAAAAAAAATTTAAAATTTTTATCAAACAATCAAGTATGCTTACTTCAAAAAACTTTTACAAACATAAATGCAAAGATAAATGTACAAGAGTTGCCTCAAAAACGGACGTTACAACAAATTATGAGGTTTTGATCTATACATCGCGATATTAACAGCCCGTTTGGATGGAAGGAGTTGGAAAGAAAAAAAAGGGAAGAGGGAGAGAGAAATTATTTCATGTTTGGTCTATAAATTAGGTAAGAGAGGAAGGGATAATTCTTAACACTTATTTGACTCATTTTACTATCCATCCAAAAGTGGATGAAAACGAAAAGAGATGAGACAACTCTTTAATAAACTTTTTTTTATATCAATAATAATTCTCTTAAAATTATAAAAGTAAAAATAAAATAGAAAACTCTATTATAGAATATAATTGTAAAGTAATATCAAATCCTTTTTTTCCTTTTATTATTTCCAAATAAAATTGAAAAAATGATTATACTACCCTTTCTTCTCCTCTCTCTCCTCATTAGTTATCTCTTCCTCCAACTTTTATCGAAAGGACTGTAAAGCAGCTTAATGTTGCATCTAAGATGTAACTACCCCTTTTAATGTTGTGCAGAATGATGCCATGCATGGGCTGTGAAGTTATGTATATACAAACCACATTAGTGATGTAGCTAGCTGGTGAAACTAATAATTACACATGTTCTCTTAGTTGAATTTATGCTGTTTAAATTAATTTTATAAGAACAAAATTAAGAAAGAATATCATGAAGGAAGGCGTAGCTACATCAATCCATGGAAGTTGTTGGATTGTCCCACATCGCTTGTCTCTAACTCATATACGCTATCTAAAATAGCTGACTGCCCCTCTTCTTAACGCCATAGTTTTAAGGAGCTGAATAGGCTGGACCTTCATTTTAATATAATATTAGAGCCAGGTTTGACCTAGCCCACAGCGGCACACGTAAGCTCCGAGCTTCGGGTCTCTGCGGTTCAGGAGGGGTGTTGGATTGTCCGACATCACACCATTCAAACTCCTTTGTGCTGGCTATAAAGCCTTCTGACCACTCTCCTTACCGCCATGGTTTTAAGGAGTTACATGGGTTAGACCTTCATTTCAATATGGTATCAGAACCAGACGGGGCACACACGGGGCCGCTCATTAGGCCTGACCACAGCCAAGGGTCGTTTCGGCTGTTGTGGTTTAGGAGGCGTGTTGGATTGTTCCACATCGCCCGTTTCAAGCCCCTCAATCCCCTCTGAGTAATATATAAGGGCTCTCTCTCCCTCTCCTTAACACCTGGGTTTTAAGGAGCTGACTTGAGTTTGACCTCTAATTTCAACATGGTATCAGAGGTAGACAAGACACACACGGGGGCCGCTCATTGGGCCTGACCATAGCCAAGAGCCGTTTTGGCCGTTGTGGTCCAAGGGGCGTGTTGAATTGTCCCACATCGCCTGTTTCAAGCCCCTCTGAGTAATATATAAGGACCTTCTCTCCCTCTTCTTATCACCTGAATTTTAAGAAGTTCACTTGAGCTGGGTGACTTGAGCTAGGCCTCTAATTTCAACAGAAGCAATGAAAAGCAGGAGACATCTACCCTTTGGGTCACCACAATGCAACTTGTGATGCGCCATTAAATTGACTCCTCTCCTACTGCTTGTGCAATTCGTGAAGAAAGTGACTATCTGCAAGTTAAAACTTCTTTAATTCTCTTTCCTACAATTTCTAGATGATAGCTATGGAAGAACTACTTTTCCTTTCCAAAAGAGGTGGAAAATAGAAAACTACTCTTGAAATTAATTGGCTCAACCTTTTGCACCAAATTTGCATCTACTGTAACATTCAATAGGTAAATTACATTGATATTTTCTGAAATTTTTAACAATTATATAGATTATTTTTTAAGTTTTTAAAATTATATTGATCTTTCATATTTAATTAACAAACTACAAATATTCTCTTTTCTTCAAATTTTTATTTAAAATGATGAAACTACCAATTTCATGTTTTTTTTTTTTTTGTTTTTACAATTTGTTTAATTTTGACTAGTTTTTTTCTATTTTTTTCATTTTCAAATGAATATTGATTAAAACCTTCAATTATTTAAATTTGTTATATATATATATATATATATATATATAATGAAAACAAGTTATTTACCTTAATTTATTTTTATATAAAATAAAAAATTCTTTAAAAAATAAAAAATAAATGGCCAAAATTTTAAAAAATGTAAAAAAAAAAAATATGAAAGGAATAATTTCATCATTTTGAGCAAAAAATTTGACTGGAGCGAGTATTTGTAATTTGTCAGATAAAGTAGGAAAGATCAATGTAAAATCTTAGGAAAGGTCAACATAATTTACCCACATTCAATCACTATTTGGTAAGGACATGTAAATAGTTTTCACCCATCTGATCTATCTTCTTTAGAAATTGCTTAAAATGAATATATTTATCAGATAGTAAAAGTAATTCCTATTGAAAATAAAATGACAGAAAATTGCCTGACATGATTTGATCACGTATAATAAAGTGCGAAAGGTGAATCAAAATTCAACCAGCCAAACCTTAATAATTGGGGTAAAAGTTGAGTTGGGTTATTTGAAATTTTACAAAATACAGAAGAGAAAAAAAAATTCTGGAGGTTGTGCATTTCTATACCAAATTTGAAAAATATGCTGTTAACATTGACATTCCTACTACTTGAACACTATTTCTTTATCCTAGGTTGTGGTTTAAATGTTAATTTATAAACTAGTTTGACAAAATTTAATAAACATTATATATTTGAAAATAATGAGAAAACTAATGATCATTTCGATTTAAAGGAAAAAGAGAAAAGGAATGAAATAGTCATTGTGATTTTCATTAACACTAATCATGTCTTTCTGATAAAAATAAAAATCATGTCTTGCCTTTTCCTCCCGGTAACTCAATTATTTCCAGTCTTTTCATGAAAGTGATTGAACAGAACATAGAGACGTTCTATGTCTCTTGAGGAGTAAATAGATACATAGTATATAGCAACATGTAGATGTTATATTAACTTCACAGTACATGATGAATATAATTAAGTCCCTCTTTAGCGATAATCATTTGTCTAAAGCAATAAAGATTAATCAGATATTAGCACAACTAAGTCAATATTTGGCATGATAAAAGAAGCTTCATTTGATCAAATGTCAACCCAAAAGGTACTACATGATTAGGACATACTGGTACAACAACTAATTGCATGCACAGGATCTAAAGTCTAAACACATGTTTTACATATCAATTAGCTGAACTGAAAATAACCTAATTACTTTAATTTGGTTGAGGTGATAAGAATGCACAAGTGTTAGTTTGCTTTATGATTGTAGGAAAGAGGTGTGGTTTAAGATATTTTCTGTTGATGTTAGGAAGAAGAGGTGAGGGTACAAACCAGCTTTTTTGAAAGCTTCTGATGCAAACATGTCCATGTGTTTCCATCATTTCATTTAACCATCAAAGTTAAGCAATGTCATTTGAACCACTGAAAAATGGGCCATGTTATAAATGGAGACTAAAACAGATTTATACCAATTTGATTGATTTATATATGCATGTGTTTTTTATTTTTTTTAAATTTGTTTATATGATCCAAAAACTATTATAATAATAGTAGGGGTGTCAATTCATGTTATCGTATCGTGCCAATGCATATATATTCGAAAATATGTGTGAACCCTAACCCGACACTATTAACTAATCGTGTCAAGTTTCAAAATCCAAACCCAACCCATTTATTAAACAGGTTACACGTGTCGACACACTTAACCCGTTTATTTTAATTTTTTTATTTTTTAAATAAAAAATTTACCTATCTTTTAATATGTATAAATAATTTTCAAGTTTAGTAATTTTGGATATGGACTAAATCAAAGTAGAAACCTCTTTCATAAATAAAAAATCTCAAAACCTTGATAAATATTTGATGCGAGACGAATTACCTTAACTCATAATATATTTTATAATTAAACATGTTAAATCGTGTTAAACGGGTTGACACTAGTAAAATTCAAACACGACATGTTTATTAATCGTGTTATACGTGTCAACTCATTTATGACCCAAACCTATTTATCCTAAACCCAAACTCGTTAACTTCGTGTCGTGTTCGAGTCGTGTTGTGTCGTATTAAAAATTGACACTCCTAGATAATAATAATTGAAATATTATTTATATAAGTTTTGAATCAAATTTATTACAGAAACTTGATTCAAAAACTTGTAGATAATTCTGTAGATGTAGTTTGACATGCTTGCGCATGTGATAATCGAACTGCATACAAATCTTGTAATCAAGGGTGGATGTACATATAACATTAGAGCATTGGCTACTAACTAATATGATGAATATAATTTATATATATATATATATATATATATATTTTAAAAATACATTTTAAGTTTAGAATGGTTTTAAGAACAAAAACTTTTTAGAGCATTAATGTTAAAAATGGCTATCAATATTGAAAAGCAAAGAACAGTAATAAAAGAGAGGGGAAGCAGGTGTTATAGCAAAACCTCACCCGTGAATTGTATTAAACTAGAAGGATTTAAGAATCTTATGGTTGACAATTTGACATACATGCCAGTTTCCAACATTGGAGATATGGTAGGTGTCCATCCACATGCAAAGATTTACACGTCCCTAAATTCCTGTTTTTGAAGAGATGTATCAACTTCCAAACCCTACCATTCAGAATTGCCAGCGTATCTTGTAAGCCTCCTCAAATCCAATCAATATATATATATATATATATATATATATATATATATATTTATATATATTTGTCCAGGAAATGCTATTCCGACTTTTGTGGACTAACCTACTTCCTACTCGTGAGTTAGGTTGAAAATCTTATAAATCATACACATAATGGATTAAATTCAAGACTTTTAACTTTATGATATGTTCTTTAAACCAATTTGTCCATCACCCAAACTCTCCTCAATTACAATATTTGCAAATAAGACAGTCAAATCACATAGCTTGAAATATATATATATACCATTTCTGATGTAAAACAAATCACGAAAGAATTTACAAAGTAATGAGAAGGAAGGAAGTCTAATTTCAATTTGTGAAAGCGTTTTCTCAAAAAGTTTTGGGCTGACCCATTAAAGTGATGATATTATGAAGTTGCTAGGCCACTCTGGCTTGTAAGGCTTTGCTGTTGAAGTGGGTACCGCCTCCTGCTTTGCATAATTTGGGCCACATTCCATTTCAGGTGATTTGGACATTTGGGGCCTAGAAAAACTTTGGAATTTTGGGCTTTATCCAATTAAGAATAGGTCTAGTTGCTGTATTCAACAAAAGGGCCTAATCCACTTGAATTTGATTTCTTGTGTTCGTGTAGGGGTAAATGAGGCAAGTCAAATTAACTAGTGAATTATTTAAATTTGATTTGTTAAAATAAATTAGTTTTAAATTTTGATAACGTTTAATTTATTTAATTTTTGAAATTAATTTTAAATGAGTTTTTAATCAAAATTATCATGAGTGAAATTTAAATAGTTTGACATTTTATATAATATAAATTAATTATTTTTTTATGACAAATTTAAATTAAATTTAATAAATTAATTAATTTTAAAATATATTTAAATTTAATTTATTTATTTTATATGTCAAATTCGAACGAGTCTCCAAACGATTAGTAACTAATCGAGTTTGAGTAGCTAGACTCGTTTGTCTGTGCAATTGGTCTGTTTGGCTACGGCGTCGCTACAATATTCCATTTCCCTTCCTTCACTTCAGTGACTTGACGTCTTCACCTACCCAAGACTCCATGTAGTGTGTTTCCTCATCCAAACAAAACTATTGCTACTTTCTTCGAAAATGGCCGCTCGCACACTTTCTCTCTCTACACCTCCTTCGACCCCAGCTTTGCAATCGGATTGCAGACGGTTTAACCCGTTTCGTTCATCTCTGTCTCCGAGTCTCAGACCACAGAGTTTACAGAGTCCATGGCTGGGTACTACCAACCTTTTGCTTCGGTCCTCCACTCTCGGACCCCTAATGCCAAAGCATCGACCCATCACTGCCACAGTCTCGTTCAGCCTCCCAACTGCGTATGTTTATATGTATTTCTTTCTATATTATATATGTAAATATAGTGTATATTAGAATTTTTGTTTAGACAAGATTATGGTCTAAATTTAAGATTTTTATGATTTACGATTGCAGAAAACCAGAGAGGGTTTCTTCTGCTGAGAAAGTTCCCAAGTGAGTTTTCTTGGGATTTGTTTTTTTAATGCTTTATTGGTTTGATTTGGTGTAGACGTGTACTATCTGGGTTTGTTGGGATTGAGATATTTGAATTGGGTGAGTGAAATTTAGATGGTCTTCGAAGGCAATCAAGTCATTTACTATGGCTGAATTGGAAGCAAGGAAGCTTAAGTACCCAACTACTGGAACTGAAGCTCTTCTGATGGGGGTCTTGATTGAGGGTTAGTGTTTTTGCCCATAAATAACTTATTCCTTTCCTGTTTCACTGGTTAATTGTCTTTGCTCAATAACAGCACTCACTACACACACATGCGTAAGCTCAGTAGTAGCCTTAATATGGGAAAACATAAATGGCAATTTTTTTACCATTAACAATTATAAATAATGCACAGGCTTTTGAAAAGATGGTGAAGATCACTTGCCTTTTGGCACTCGGAGAAAGACAATCCAAGTGCTGTATTTGAGAATGAAGCCTCACCACATGATTAAGTTCTGTCCACTGTTGCCAACCTGGTACAATCAGTTTAGGGTTAAGGGTGACAAAGAAAGAGCCATAAATGTGAAATTAGAAGTTTAGAGAGACGGTTTAAGGATAGGTTGGATGAAAAATGTATTTCTTGAGTGTAACTTGAGTAAAACTAGAAGACTAGAAACGCAAATGAGGATGTAATGAAGATTGAAAAATAAGAGTTAATAAAAATAAAGTAGCATGGGTTAAGTGGAGAAGTGCGTCAAGCAAATTGTGTGATTGATATATACCTTTAAAATTGAAAAATAAATTTTATAGAATAACTACTAAATCAACAATGTTGCATGGAACAAAATGTTGGGCAGGAGAAAAAATAACATGCTAATAATTGGGGTAAGACTTTGTTGAGTTGAGTTGAGTATAAAGAACACAACAATGCAGATGTAGTTTAAGTAGTATAAGGTTTTTCCAATGAAAAAGGCTGTTTGAAGCAAGGTTAACCCAGCCATTGTGGCATTACATGACACACATGGATATAGATACGCGCTATATGTTAGACATGCTTCCCAGCGAATATGTTCTCAACTAAAAAATTCAAAACAATAAATAAATAAAAGTAGACATTTATTGTTGGCCTGAATGCGCCACCAAACTTTCTTAATTTGCGTTGTTGCATCACGTTTATGTTTTAAAATGGGCAATATACTTATGTTGCAAACACTATATTAGTATCAGACAAATATGAAACCTAGACATTCATTCACATTGTTCTCGCACCTGCATTCGTGAAACAGAGGTTGCCGAAAACCATATTATACTTAATTGCTGAAGGAACTAGTTGGGAAATACACACACACACACGTGTGTATTTTATATACATTTTCTCTCCTGGTTCCTCAAGTCGTATTGATTTAATCTATGATGACAGAGCTTAATCGCTCTAAAATCATTGGGGTCTTAATATGACCTTTCTGGTACATAGGTTTGCCTATGTTAAACCCAATGATTACTGAGGCATTTATCTGTTTTATGTTTTTATTAGGCAGAGGTATTATAGATTATTCTGTAGTAAGCCTGCAATCAATAAAACGTTATTCTGGAGTATTATTTATTTATTTATTTTTGATAGGTAAGTAGCCCTTGGGGTGTGAGTTGAACCTAGGACCTTGGTAATATTATCCAAACCTCTTCCCAACTCATTCAACCCCATGGGTTCCCTATTCTAGAGTATTATAAATTTATAGTAACTATGCCTTGACAAAATCTTATTCTTTTACCCTCTATTTTTGGCAGGAACTAATTTGGCTTCAAAGTTTTTGCGGGCAAATGGAATTACACTTTTCAAGGTGCGTGAAGAAACTGTCAAGTTACTTGGAAAAGCTGACTTGTATTTTTTCAGTCCCGAGCATCCTCCTTTAACTGAAGCAGCTCAAAGGGCCCTTGATTGGGCTGTTGACGAGAAGCTGAAATCTGGTAAATTCAGTCATTTCGCTATACTTTATCCATTTATTTGCTTATGTAAACTTTATATACTAGAACTTCTTTATTGCATGTCTGGATAATGTGTTATTGAGTTCTCAGGGAATGCATGGATGGTCAGTCATGTGGTTTTCTGACCATGCAAATAAATTTGTAATTAATTATATTCAAGCATACAAATGGTTGTTAGCGGATCGTAACCAGATGAATTGCAAATTCTGGAAAACAGAGTTTATGATACTCGGCATGATTATTTCTCGTTGATATGACTTGCAAAATTAGAATTGTTGGGATGCCTCGTGTATTTGTGGTTTACTTCTTGTTGTTGTTGTTATTATTATTATTATTGATATCATCATCATCATCTAAAATGCTAGCATGGATTTCATCTTACATTAGGCCATTATTATTATCATCTTCATCATTAAAATGCTAGCTAGGATGTTATCTTACATTAGGCCATGAAGTTTGAATTAAAGTTCACTGTGGATTTGTGGAAGGTAGCACATTTGATTTATGGTCAAGCTGACAGCTTCTTGTGTTTGAAAGTTCTGCAGCACTCGTGTGGGATTGAGTCACTGTGGCTTAGGAAGGTTAGATCAGGAACAGTGGCACATGATCAGAATCTTGTCTTCTTGCTTAACTCCTAATTTCTGCCAGAGATGGCGTCCAAAAGCTTTTGGTGTTCTTTGATAGCATACTTAGTTGCCCATTTGATAAGCTTAAGATTTAATAAATTGGTTGTGTTGGGGAAAGCTATTGTTGAAATACAAATTATGTGTCACTGATAGATTTTTAATTTAGGTTTGAGTTTTTAGTTTTCCCTATCTTAAGGATTTTTTAAAATTTAGAAAACTAGTTCGTGAATTGTTTATATGTATAGAAAGATCAAAAGCTATCACCTCTTTCAAACATCCGATAGTAAAGTATCACTAGTATGAGTCGAGTCCAAATGCAATGGGACCATTAGCCAAGTAAAGTAAAAAAATCAATATCAAATGGATCCTAATACGGATAGAATTTTTTATGGATAGATGGACATTCCGTTGGTTCTTAGTTTTGGGGGTGAAAAGGCTGGTTGATCCAAATGAATCATGCTTCTTGCCACAAGTTATGGATGAGTAAATTATTTGACCTTCATTGGTGCAGTGGCTGTAATTTTATGTGTGCCCCATTCATAGTGACAGCTGCATTCAGATGCTATGCTAGCAATATGGACCCGTTCATATCTGTGGGATGTTCTGATGCACTTTTCAAGTGTTCCATTGTCATTGAACTTTGTTCTTGCTTTTAACTATTTTGACAATTTAATGCCTTAGTGTGCAAATTTCTCACTTGTTGAATGAAAACATTAGAAAAAGACTGTTCTGCTATCTGAGAAGCATCCCTAATGTTGTGCATTGCTGGAGAGAACTGCATTTCATAAGAAATTCCATTTCTGGAGTCATTTTAGTTAACTGCTATGCCAACAACAAAATTACCGTTTTCATATCCTATTTATGTGAAATGCAGGTGAAAGTGGGGAAGTTACAACCGCTCATCTACTTC
This sequence comes from Nyssa sinensis, assembly GCA_008638375.1. Classification (NCBI taxonomy): domain Eukaryota; kingdom Viridiplantae; phylum Streptophyta; class Magnoliopsida; order Cornales; family Nyssaceae; genus Nyssa; species Nyssa sinensis. The sequence continues at coordinate 51,019,175 of CM018048.1, forward strand.
TTGGTGTGTGGTCTGAGGAGGAAGCACCGGGTCACAAGATAATGTCTTCCCATGGCTTCAGCAACGAGAAAGCAAAAGAGCTCAAATCTTTAATTTCTGAACCTGGTTTTGTTGAGGACTAACAGCTTCTTCAATTTCCAGCATCGCCATGGGTGGTGTAATTCTTCTATTCCAAGATGGATTAATGATGCTGTTCCGGGATTTTGATAGAAATGTTTGATTAAGTTGCTAGAATTGCATGGCCAGGAAATCTCCACAGAAAAGTAGAAATTTGCATTTGCTTTGTGGTTTTAAGTTCGTTCGCAGCACTTAATTCAGTGTATGATAGATTTCCAATTCAAATTTCAATGCCAGATGCTTGAGTGTTGGAAACTGGATATTTTGAGTTCTGTAATGTTTGCTCTCTAGGCATTAACTGGACTTCAATTCGCTGCCGCCACCGGACTTTTTGGTTGAAATGTCATTGTTATGGGACGGGCCTCTCCAAATTGCTTCATTTTTCCAATGAGACTAGATATTATTCAAAATGGGTAGTTGCCTTTGAAAACCATGCTAAAATTGAGTTGCATCATATTTTCTCTCTTACTTAAACAAATTTTAAAAATAAAAAATATTTCCATTATCATTTATTTTCCTTTACAAAATTCACAAAGAAAATCAAATCTTAATCTTTAATTTTATTTAAGTAAAAATTATTTTAAAAAAAAATTAGTTTTCTTTTCTCTTACTAAGAGTTATTTCGATACTTGTGTTATTTGATGTGTCAATTTCAAAATTGAATATTGATATAAAAAATATTTGCTTCAATAGTTTGTTATTTGGCTTGTCAAAAAATAACGGTGCTATTTTTAATATTATATTTGACATTGAAAATAGTTAGTGTCATTTTATGACATTCATAGAATACAGTTTGCATATGCTAAATAAAAGTTAAGTTCATGCCAATTTATTAAGTAAATATTAAATAGAGATAAGCTTCATGCTACTTAATTAAAGAAAAATAGTTATTATTGTTAAAAAAATGACATTTTAGTATTAAAATATAATTGTTAAATTTTGATGTTTTTATATTATAGCATATAAAATTATAAACTTTACATAGATAAAAAGAAATTTAGCATTGAAAAATGCTCTAACTTCCCAAACCAAACAGAACTTAAAGACAAATGGAAGAAGGATTCTATTATTGAATTAAAAAAAGCATTCCTTTCAAAGTATTTCAAGCAATAATTTAATTTAAAATTTACAGCATAAGTTCATAAGAGGAAAGGAGTTTAAAATGGCATCGTTTGTAAATATGTCGCGTTATGAAGGGTGATTCTGACCAAAGAAAAAAGCGAAGGACTAAATTCTGGTTTTCGCTAGTCCGTTTGTATTTGTTGAAGGAAAATCGATCGATCATTGATTCCCCTCAATGGCAACGTCTGTGCTACTCAGATCTCTCCGTCGAAGTGGCCTCTCTTCCGCGTCTATTTCTTCTTACAAATCCGTAAGTCTTATTTTCGTATACTTTACTTGTTTTGTTGTTCTGGAATTAATATACTTATACTTGGGTTCTGGTTCTAATCGTATGTTTGTTTCCCGAGAAAACTACGGATAACTGAAGGGATTAATAATCGGAACAAAATACTATGTTTTATGTGGTTTTAGGTTTTTTTTTTCTCGGGTTCCAATCGACGGGTAATTTAGGGTTTGTTACTTCTCTCTTGGTAAATAAACCAAAGGAAAATGAATTACATTTTTCTTTGAATTGTATAACTACATTTCCATCCGAGGAGCTCTGGACTATGTGATTTTTTCATGAATTGTCGCTCTTGCACATCTGCTACCGCTCAGGGTGCAAAAAATCTTGCCACACAAGATGTTAGGGCATGCCATCTCTCTCTCTCTCTCTCTCTCTCTCTCTCTTGCATGCCATCTCAAGGTTTTTAAACGTTTCTTAGCTCTTTTCGCACTGAATTCTCTGGAAAATGATACTGATGCGATTTATATTTTAAAGCTATTAGCCTCACATACAGTTTTGGAACTTTTTGCATTAATTTGTTGGAACTAAATACATCAGCTTGAATTGTTGATTGAATACCATTTTTGTGTAAGATTCCAGTGGTTCTTAAACTTGGTATTTCAACATTTGGTTGTCAAATCATCAAATACTCGGCACTTATTCCTTTTTGTTATTAGTTTTCTCTTTCTATATAACGAGAAAGTATGAACCAATTATAAATAAATAAAATAAAATGAAAAAGAATGAAGCCTCATGCCTTGAGTCCTGCCCCGCTTTCATTTGACTTTTCGTTATTTTTCCAATTGATAACGGCGATGAGGACACGTGCTACTTTATTGCTTGGTTGTCTGTCTTTGAAAGATAGTGAGTTAGCTGAAATTTCTAGATTGTGTGAGCAAAAACAAAAAAGGAAAAGAAGAAGAGGAATGAAAAAAGAAGTTTTGATGCAATACTGTCAAATTTAAAGTTGATACATTGGGTTAAATAATTCTCTTTTTTTTGAAAAACAAATCTTGCTAATTGATTGATTTTTGATTTGAGATATTTGACTATTTCAGTTGGTCATTGTGGGTAGATACATTACTCGCTTTCAAAGTTAACAAAAAATTCTTGCTGCTTCAAATTTATCATCATTCTGGCCTTTGTAATCCAGTGTTTATCCCACACCCTTTTATGGGAGATAACTAGATCAAGTCCTGTTGAGTTTAGTTTTTTTCCCTCCCTCCCCACCTCCTCGGTAAGGGGATGATTACTCAAATTTTAGTGTCTTGATGAGTTTGTGCATGTGATATTTCCTTAGGGCTTGGCTTAATACTAAATGAGCATGTGTTATCATGACTATTTCGTACAATAATCTCAGGCATTGTGCCAAATCATTGTTTTATTCATGCTGTTGTTTTGTTTTTTGATTATACCTCTAAAAAAAATGCTTGATTTCTGATAGGATAGACTTTAATTTCCAGGGACAGGCTTCCTTGTGGCGAAAACTGTCAATCACTAACTTTGAGTCGGATTGCACTTGGAGTCTAGTTATGCCCATATCTTTGGCCACAAGAAGTCCCCTTTCAATAGCAAAAACTCATAAAATAAAACTGTAGCACCTTGAAGAGGTTTAGTTCCTGTTCTGAGCAGATCTCCATAGTGATTCTGCAGAATATATCCCGAGCCTCCAATCCCACCTTGGAGGGAGTCATCACAATTTAGACTGATCTAACCAGAGGGTAGGGGTTCCCATTTGCAGTAGGTAATCTATGGGATACTGAAGGTGCCAGTGGTACCTCATACCCTAATAACCTTTCTATTCCTTGAGAATTTCCTCTCAACAAAATTGGTAATTTCTTCAGGAATTTTCCAGGGATATTTTGACTTTTTCCTTAAAGATCTGTTTACTTCTTTCCATCCAAATGAAATAAAAAGCAGCTGCAAAGGGTAGATTTTGAATGCGACCACAGATGATCTTAAAATTTATAGTCTGGTCCTGAGTCGTGTATTGGATTCTTTTTCTGGCAACCATAAATTATGTCTTGAACTGTGCAGATTATATATACTTGGCTTGAAGTTGTACAAAAGGTAGTACTGGTCCGACTTCTTTTTTTGACTTTCATGTATTTTGTAACTTCTTGATAGGCACCCATTAAGGGAATTCTTACTTTGCAAAGAACAGCTTTAGTTGGGTGTTACAGTGAGGGGTGGGAAATTGCCAGTAGATTATTCAGTACTCAAGCTGCAACAGCGGCTGGTACCCCTCAGCCTCCCCCACCCCCTGAGAAAACCCATTTTGGTGGCATTAAAGATGAAGACCGCATTTTCACCAATCTTTATGGAATACATGACCCCTTTCTTAAAGGTGCCATGAAGCGAGGTGACTGGTACAGAACAAAGGACCTGGTTCTCAAGGGTGCCGATTGGATTGTTAATGAAATGAAGAAATCTGGCCTCCGTGGACGTGGTGGTGCTGGTTTTCCATCTGGCTTAAAATGGTCCTTTATGCCAAAAGTATCTGATGGCCGTCCTTCCTATCTTGTTGTCAATGCTGATGAAAGTGAACCTGGAACATGCAAGGATAGGGAAATAATGCGGCATGATCCTCACAAATTATTAGAGGGCTGTCTGATTGCTGGGGTGGGGATGAGGGCTACTGCTGCGTATATTTACATTAGGGGTGAATACGTGAATGAACGCCATAACCTTGAGAAGGCTAGGAAAGAAGCTTATGAAGCTGGACTGCTAGGGAAGAATGCATGTGGATCTGGTTATGATTTTGATGTACATATCCACTATGGCGCTGGTGCTTATATTTGTGGTGAAGAGACCGCACTTTTGGAGAGCCTTGAAGGGAAACAAGGGAAACCGAGATTGAAGCCTCCTTTTCCAGCTAATGCAGGGCTATACGGTTGTCCTACAACTGTTACAAATGTGGAAACAGTGGCTGTTTCTCCTACCATTTTACGACGTGGACCAGAGTGGTTTGCTAGTTTTGGCAGGAAGAATAATTCTGGGACAAAACTATTTTGTGTGTCAGGTCATGTGAACAAACCTTGCACAGTTGAAGAGGAGATGAGTATACCATTAAAGGAGCTGATAGAGAGGCACTGTGGAGGTATTAGAGGTGGATGGGACAATTTACTTGCAGTAATACCAGGGGGTTCGTCTGTTCCACTGCTTCCTAAGAACATATGTGATGATGTACTAATGGACTATGATGCACTCAAGGCTGTTCAGTCCGGGTTGGGGACTGCAGCTGTGATTGTGATGGATAAATCAACTGATGTTGTGGATGCTATTGCAAGGCTATCTTACTTCTACAAGCACGAGAGCTGTGGTCAGTGTACACCTTGCAGGGAGGGTACAGGATGGCTTTGGATGATCATGGAAAGATTGAAAGTCGGGAATGCAAAATTGGAGGAGATTGATATGCTTCAGGAGGTGACGAAACAGATTGAAGGGCACACAATCTGTGCTTTGGGTGATGCTGCTGCTTGGCCCGTTCAGGGTCTTATCAGGCACTTTAGGCCAGAGCTTGAGAGGAGGATCAGGGAGCGAGCAGAAAGGGAGGTACTGGAGGCTGCTGCTGCTTGAGTTTTCTACTCAGGTTAGTTCTTCCACCTTTCTGGTTTTGTTTTAATTTGACTATTTTCTAAAAACCCCTATTATCTGGGTGATTGCACTATTCCTTATCTTGTGGAAAGCTAGGGGAATCCTATTCTGTAGTTTAATGCACATGTAGAGTTAGACTTACTAATCAGCTGGTCCTTATTGACTGTAAATAGAAATTGGTCCTAATGAAATAATTCTTTTATCTGTAATCACTTTTCTGGACTCTCATATGAAACAACTACAGATCAGAAAAACATCTCCAGATGGGAGGGCCAGATTGACCTTGATATGTTCAGAGAATCAGATTCTGGCTGCCCTTGCATTTTGATCGCATAGTCATGCATTCTAGATTAGGCTCCAGCACAGTGATGTTTTGAGGAACTCTTAACTGTTTTGAGCATTTTTTTTTAAGCAAGCAATACTTTAAATCAAGTCAGGTTTTCTATGTTAGTTCATTTTACGAGGCACACTAACTTGGATTGAACATGTTGATGTCCACCTCCAAAATGATAATCTGAGTGATCCTTTTCAAAACATTGTTAGTTATCTACAAATTTCTGTTTTGATGTAACACTTGTTTTATCTTGTGCTGCGTAGGAGAATGTCTTTGCTGCTGGATACTATGTAATAAGAATGCAGAAACTACTCCGAACATAAGAAGAGGTGACTGGGACAGTTGGCTGTTCCAATGAGTAGCATGTTTATTATTGTTCTTGTACCAATTGTAACTGCATTGAAGATTACTCTGATTCTGATTCGGTCTCAAGCTGGGCCAGGATAATATATGTTTTTCATTTGTTTGAGGTTACAAAATCATCCCATTATGTTTTTGACGGATTGAGGAACCTTGCTTTAAGTATGCCTGTCTAATCAATAAAATAGAAACGCCATGATGCATGTTTAAGACTCATCGAATTGGAACAAAGCATTAACCCTTGTTGTCTTAAGGGATATGTCTTTCTGTCATGTGCTTTGATCATGAGCAGTGTTAGCAATGAAAACTGTTACTTTCATTCTTTTCTTCAAATATATTCATTACAATAGGATGCTTATATTGATTTTTCTTCTTTCTGGCAAGTAAAAAATGATAAAAATGAAAGCTGTTACTGTATTCTATTCTTCAAATAGATTCATTACAAGAGGATGCTTATATTGATTTTTTTTTTCTGGCGAGTAAAAAGTGATATTGAACAGAAATACAAGGCTCCATTTGGACGGATGGATTTGAAACAAAGGGATGAAAAGTGCAAATTACAAATATATACTGGAAACACTGATCTAATACTTTTTCTCAAGCAGTTACTGGAACAATTTGGTGATGGGCCTTTTTCCATTGAAATGACATTCTTAACAGCCTCTTGAAGTTGCTTCGTTATATAAATTAATTGACATTATATATGAGCTTTTTTAGAAGAAGCGATTGTATGAAAAGCTGGTAAAATTTACACAGATTGAAGAGGGGGAAAATATCTCTCTCCCATGCAAGATTTTTCAGGTTGTCAACCTGCAGTGTTCTCGACTGTTGCCAAATTCTTGTGATCTCCATCTTCCTTGACATCCTCCATGTTACCGGCAAGTTCTTGGGCCTTGCTGGCTTCTTCAACCCAATCAATCCTCGCAACAAACACCAACAGCAAAATTAAGCAAGCAACCATCCCAACCAAGAACCCTATCAGCAGGCCACTAAGCCCCAAATGGACCTTGAAAGCCAAGATCACACACAAGGGCAAAGCCAGCAAGTAGAACCCACCGAGATTGGCATACATCCCCAGCAACGGCCTGGCTGTCCCGCGGACTATTCCCCCACAGACTGCTAGTGGGAAATTTGCCACCTCCACCAAAGCCATTAACAACAACATCTTTTTTACGCCTCTTATGATCCCCTTGTCATGGCTAAATAAAGGCCCCCAAATTCCTCTGGCTGCTACCATCACCATGCCACTGATGCAACCTGAAGCTATGCTCATGGCTAATGACACGCATGCTGACTGGTAAGCAAGGCCTGGGTGGTTGGCGCCAAGCTCATTTGACATGCGAATGGATGCACTTGTGGCCAGTGAAAGCATGACTGAGTAAATCAAGTAGTCAAAATTTAACACAATGGCCAACACTCCAACTGCCTGTTGGGCATTCGCAAGCCACCCTGTTAGCAAGACTAGGATCTCGTAGCACCACCATTCGAGGCATGTGGTGAGGCAACACGGGCCACAAAGTTTGAGCAACCTGATCCAGTCTTGAACTCCTTGTTCCCACCACCCTCCTTCCTTCCACCTCCCTCCCTTCCCTATTTCTGCCATCAAAACATAAACGGCAAGCAAAATCACAACTACAAGATCAGTAATCCATACTGCCATGGAAACTCCCTGGAGACCTTTAGCTTTTGAAAGTAAGATGTTGACAGGCACATGGAGCGCTACGGCGAGAACCGAGCTAAACATAATAGGTAATGTTATGCCTTGTGAGCTCAGGTAGGCTTTTAGCGGGCATAGGAATGAAGTGACTACCAAATCAGGGAGAAGAAAAAAGAGGTATTTCTTCGCGATGATTGAAATGTCTTCCTGTTGGCCAAAATGGACAAGGATCTTGTCAACATTAAGCCACAAGAAAGAAATAGGAAGTGTTGCTAACAGTAACAAAAAGGTTGCCATGAGAAGGGTTTTGTGAAGGAGTCTAAAATTTTTAGCTCCATAAGCCTGGCCGCATATGGGTTCCATGGCACCACAGAGCCCACTCAATACTGAAAAACCCGTAACGTTTGCAAAGGTGAAGCCAAGTGTGCCACCGGCCAATTTGAGCTCTCCAAGCCGGCCTAGAAACGCAGTGGTTATGGCTATCTTGGCAAACCATGTGAAATTCATGGCTATTAGAGGAACAGCTATTCCTCTCTGCCTTTTTAACTCGGAAAGTGTCATATGCATGAAGTTGGCAGGCCATTTCTGTGTGACTACTGGAGGTGAAGGTGGCATCACTGGCATGGTAGGGATGTTTCCTATTGGGTTCTCTTCCAATCTTGATGTTGTTATAGACATTATTGGTTGAGTTGCAATGGAATGGTGAGCTTCTTTTCTGACTTAGAAAGATGATAAGTTGAGCTCTATGGATAATATTTATAATGTGTTGAGTGCATGGAGAGGTGTTTGTTTCTAAAAGAAAATCAAAATGGTGCCTTTTTGTAACAGCCAATTAAGGAAGAGATTGTGGTGGAGGACTTGTAGTGCGTGATGAGAATGCAAAAGGGCTAATCTTAGTGAGAAATGGGTGTGAATTGAAAAGTTTGGAACAAATCTATGGTGGAGAACTAACTTCCAAAGAAAGTAGTATAAATTGCTTGATACTTCAACTTTTTGTCTATTGACCATAATTCTCAAATCATTCTAGAGTCAATTTGTTTCTCAATGTATAAGATAAATCCCATATTCATCACATATATTCTAATTATTTCTAAATGTTCTAAATATCACAAATTTTATAAGTATTTATTAATCCCCCAAAATTATGAAAAGATCAGTTTTTTTTTTTTTTGGAACCAACAAATAACTCTTAAATTTGTTAATGTGGCAGAATCCTACCACTTTCACACACACACACACACACACACATAAATATATTACTATTTCGAATCTTGGCCAATATATTGATTGATAGGACATGTAAAAGAGATCAAAATTTAAACATGAGATAAAATAAAATAAAAAAAGATCCCATAAAGGTCTGAAAGGGTAGCATACATGGAGGGAGATCTAATATCAAAAGATGGGCAATAATGCTGTGGTCCTGCACCCCTTCTCAACCCTAAGGTGTCTTAATGGGTTCCAATGTTCTGAGCTTTAAAAAGAAACAAAAGGGGTTACCCACCTAATCTACTGTCTACCATGAGAGTGATTTTACTTTACTTTTTCTAAATTAATTTATGATCTATCTAACATATACTTTTAGCATAGTCTGTTTACTAACTGTAACTGGAAATGCCCAAATTATAAGCCACGTAATTTCTTTACATACTTTTAGTATGCAATTAAAAAGAGAACAGAGACATATCAAACCATGTTCATTGTTTCTGTTTCACCATGTTTGGCACTTAGTTAAGGCCTTAGAATGGCAAAACAAAGTTTTAGAAGGGAACCATTACACAGATCTTATCCTCGTCCATTGCTGTTGCGATAACGAACAATATCTATCGTAATATATATTTCACTTAAATAGCGTGTGGTCTAATTGAAAGTATAACTTTAAATGGAATAGAATGTAACTAAATAGTTGGGATACAAGAGGAAAAAACTTTGTTGAATTAAATTATACTGATACTTGATGTTCACTTCAAGTTCATTTGCAAGAAATTTTAGTTGGGTGACCAAATTATATGTATATAACTATTTATGTACAGAAATTTCCACAGTTTTAATCTTTATTATTTTGGCTTTAGGATTTAAACCTTACGAAAACTCCAAGAATCCAAAACACACTAACGCAATGAAAGTAGCAGTGAAAGTATAGGAAAGAGACACTCATGGATCCACCATCTTTCATTCTCTTGTTTTATATTATGAGCACTTTACATTCCACTTGTTCCCCATTTCTAAAGCATGCACACACATCTCTCTAAATCCTAGTGAGTATTGTCTATTTTGTTGTCTATTTTATGATGCCTCTATGATTTGAGTATATCTACACACACACACATACATGCACAGAGAGAGAGAGAGAGAGAGAGAGAGAGAGAGAGAGAGAGAGAGAGAGAGAGAGAGAGAGAGAGAGAGAGAGACAGAGAGAGAGAGAGAGAGAGAGCTCTTAGAGTGAGAAAAGAAAGATAGAGTTGGGGACATCAAGGTTGTGACATATAGCACCCATCTACTCGACTTGGGCAATCAGTTTGATTCCGTGCGATACACGAGAATTGAAAAATTGACCCTGAGTGCTTATCTATACACATTGATTTTGATTGAAATAATTACTTGTACAAGAAGAGGTTCCAGTTTCCACGATAGTCTACTGTAATGATGTAAGATCAATGGATTAAGAATCATGAAAAGGCAACATAATCTAAAGATACAGAAACTATTTTTAAACGCAAGGATCTAAATATAATTCAACTACTTTAATAGGAATGTACTCAGAATAATTAGTCAGAATATATGGAAAAATGAGTGACTTGTACCAGAAAATCACCAAACGAGATACCTGGTTACATTTTAACCTTGGTTTTAGATACCCAAGAAACTCAAGACAACTGAGAATATATTACGAGGAATGAATAACAAACAGTGACATATATCGAAACATCAATAAAGGAGATTCCGATAGAATTAAAATATACATACATACATACATACACACACATACATAAGTTATGAGTAAGTTCCATAATATGATCAATCAATAATCAATATATATCTATATATATATATATATGCTATTTTTTTATACAATGAAAATATACACTAAAGAGATTAGAGGATATGCAACCCATGCACCCTGGACATATACACAAAATGTAGAAAAAAACAAACCTGACACCAAAAACCATTTTTTTTTTTTTCTTTCTTAACAAAAAAGTAGGGGCACTTGCTTTAATCAATCATTCCCACTTTCCAATGGAAAGATGGGGACACTCCTTTATGCATAATGTGGCAATGCCTCTGAGTGATAAACCTTAGCAGTAACAGAGAGGTTCCATTAAGGATCTGAGCAGTCAAAAAAGAAGATAGGAAGTTTAGCTTGTCAGTAACTGGTTAGGCCACTATACAATCTTTTGGTTTAAACAAAAAAATTGTTTACAAGAAATGTTATTGTCACTCCGCCATAATCTCAATTTGCAACACCAAGATATGTATGGCACTGCATCATTATAAGGTGGGTTGAATCCTTGTAATAAATCACAACGCACAAGGCCTAGCCCATAGATTCCAAGTACTTCACCAGATCAGAAATCTTGAACCCACTAGTTTCAATTTGTGGAAAGAGACATATCTTGTTTGCCATTTTATGGGCTAGTTTTTACTCACGAACAACATAGTAGTATGGGAAAAAATGAATTCTAATATACTATTTAAGTCGAGAAAAGAGGCAACATGTCATACAGTATTTCATAAGGTATTAATTATTACCCATGATAACATAACAAAATGGTACAGCTGAGCAAAAATTATAAAGGTCATTATCAAGTGTTAGTTCCCTTAATCCATAGCACTAGGGCGATGAATGGGAACAAAACTTACCTCTTAACTTTATTTGCATAAAGTGATTGTTCTCATACTCAAACTCGCATTTTCAAGCTCGACAGCCCAAGCTTTTGCCATTGCACCAAGCAAATAGGTTTTTAGTTTTTCCATAATTTCATAAGCTATCGTCAAACAATTGCATTTTTAGTAGCAGTTAATCTAATTATGAGTACTATGCTGAGGGTAGTTATACATTAACGAGAACCTAAAAGCACTCCATTACTTGCTCAAGAACTAGATCGCCACTTAAAATTCTCCTACTACTCTTCTTTGTTTTTCAATTCTCTCACTTCCCATTTAATTCCCCACAAAAGTTTTAAAATTATAATGCTGCATCAGTTCTCAAGACAAAACAGTGTTTTGGAATCCGTTATGTGCTTCTCTTCGATCTATGAACATGCCAACTCGATTTTTCAGTTGGAGTATAAGTCAAACTTAGAGAGTGCATATAAATTCAATGTCTAAGCTTTATATCCTAAAACAACATTTTTAAAAAAAATATTAAATTAATTAAATTGGGACAAGCTCATGAGCCTAATTCAATCCCTTTTTCATCACTCACTACTTTACCTATGTAAACATCCAAAAATCGATTCGTTGATTTCCTTCCCAAGGCAAGACAGTTAAGAAGCACGGATACGGACACGGGACATGGATACGACACGATACCGACACGCGAACACGTTATTTTTTAAAAAAGTAGGACACGGACAAGGACACGTTGAATATATGTATTTTTTTAAATATTTTTTATATGATCATATAATAAAAACTTAATGTTTATTTCAATTAAAATTGACATAAAAACAAGCAAATCACAAAAATATTATTAAAATATTAAAATAACAAAGTCACTAAATAAAAATTCAAGAACATCTTCATTTAATCATCAACATCCATGATTCAAGTTTCAAAACAAATTTACTAACTATTAAATAAAACATACATATGTATATATATAACCAAAAAAAAAAGACCAAGGAGAAGAGGAAAAATCCAAAAGTAGAAGAAAAAAATAGAAAACGTGTCCATAAGGTGTCCGGAGGTGTCCAAAATTAAGAAAAAATAAAAAAAATTGGACACTCTTTTTTCGCATGTCTGACACGTGTTCGAGAGTGTTTCATAGCAAGACTCTAATGAAAGTTTAATGCAGTTCATCCAAAAATTAATGACCAAGTTTCATCCACACATTCACAAGCTGTGGAGAAAATAACACATTTCTTATGGCTGCTTGTGTATTGCCACTAGATCGTATATAGGCTCCAGATACTAAGAATATACTGAACAATTTTTTGTCAAGGGCAGGCCAGTCTCCATCCAAGCCCATGATTACAAAAATTAAGTCAAATTCACCATAACTTATCACAGCATTGAAAAAAGGGGGTAAAGAAATGAAATGCCAACATGACCCTCATCATTGTTGCAACTGGTGCATTAAGCCAGCAAAAACAAAACCAGACTTACCTGGAGCACCTAAAAGAGGACTCTGTCCACCATACCAACCTCTCTCTCTCACACACAGACACGTAGTTTTGCAGAAGTTGAGACATGGAGAGACCATCCACCAAGTCCTAGTGGTCTATCTGTAGGGCCTTTGGCACCCATATAATCATTGCAAGCTTAGAAGCTACTAAAAAAAATATATTTTACCATACCATGCACCAATCATTTAAAGCTCTCTTTCCTTAATCAGAATTATTTCAAGTACCAATTTGACCATAACTAGCATCAACATCTCTTGAGTCCCCACCAGTATTATTCTATCACACTTGCTCTTTATCTATTAGCCAGTCATGTCCAAATTTCATAAACTTTTCCTAAGCCATTTAGGCAAGTGGGTAAGAAACTTTCTTCTGCAATCAAAACTTTGATCAATGTTCTGGGATGCAACAGAAGAGACCCAAGATATTGCTTTCTTGATTGTATTTCCTTTTCATCAGTGCTAATGATGATGGGAAATATCTTCATTTGATCTCAATCTGTTAGGGACACAAGAAGATGGCAGCCAGAAAGGAGGCAAAATGAATGGTGAGAGAATTGGATTGTAATGCTGATAGTTATATTCACTTGAAGGAATTCATAGATGCTGTTGGTGGAGATTTCCAAATCAGGTGCAACAGTAACAAAGATGGTTTGGATGCTTTTCTTATCTATGATTCTGATAAGGATGGGTCTATATCAGCAATAGAGTGGTAGCATGCATATATAGGCTGGTGATGGACTCATAAATTTAAAAGAATCCAAATTAAAGATGACAACATGCTGAGGTTTTGTATAGATTGGGATATCAGTGGTGTACACACACACACACACTATCTTTCGAGTTATCAACTACACATTCAAGGAGAAGTAAGGCTATTATAATCATGTGGTTCTTGGACACAAGATCATAATACCGATAGGTGTGGGACACATATTGTGTAAAATAAGTCATTCAGAATTTGGTATTTGCGTGAAATGCTCCCTGAATCCATACATCAACACAAGGAACCAGGAAAAGGAGATTCTTTTGAGAGAAGTTGGAAATTGATGTTCAAGTGCATCATGTAATAATGTTTCTTTAGTGGAATCAGAGGTGGACCTTTTTTTCTTTGTCCAGGAATGTATACGGGTGCTTGGTGACATTAGACTGAACAAATTTCCAACTGAATCAAGCAAAGATGGAAGAATGGGGAAGTCTTAGAAAATATGACATGACATTTGCAACATTTAGTGCACCTGAACAAAAATGTTCACGGGTTTCTTTTCACTATTACAATCAATTTGAGTTTCGTGCCAAAATGGATTTCCATTGCATGTGATAAGTGGCAACATCCTAGCCTCACATTTCACTCTTTTGTTCTGAATTGACCCTCAATGAGGTGTCAATTCTATAGTGAACCCCATCAGCATGGACGAATGACCTACAAACCCTTGCCATGTTAGCATAAAATGAAAGTTGCGAGTTGTGACAATTGGATTGGTCCCACTTAAAAAATCAATGTATGAATGATCAGCTTGGCATGAAGAGCTTTGACCATCTGAATTGATTTTTTTTTTCCTGAAATTCATGAGCTGTTCTATCATTCAATAATTGAAATAATGCATTCTTTTTGAATGCATAATTTAATCAGGAGGTCCATAAAATTGCAAACCTTTATCCTTTTTCGATGTTAACATGGAAGATTCAATACCCCAATGGTCTATATTGATCTAAACTAAATTGAAGTGTGCCCAGTACTGAATTTTTTAAGCTCAAGACTCTTTTTCCGTAGAGTATTTTGGAACTTTTTATTGGGTAAATATTTTGGAACATTGGGCACAAGGAATAAGGAACATGTTTCAAGCACCAAGATATATCTCTTTAGAATTGTATATGTCAGACACACCAACAACAGCTCCTCTTCAGAATTGTTCATTCCACTTTGCATGTTGTGTACCACTTGAAGCACATAATTCAAACCTAACGGTATCAATATCATTCACTGCATCAGTCATCTTAAAAGTTGACTTGAACATAAATTTAACCATCATAATAGTAATGGGAGCCTAAGGATCTTCATGCTTAACTCTAGAAAGAGTCTTCATCCTCAGAGAACAAAGATGAAGGCCTCATAATTTTATGTTAATAAAACTATAAAAGTAAAGCTGAGTAAATTTCTGCTGCACTTTTTTCTTTTTTGGCCACAATTAAATCACTAAGACTCGAGACACTAGACGACTCTATTAATTGTTTAATCTTCTAAAGTAGTGATACAAGTAGTGGGAAAAGGGGAGAAAGATGACACCAAAGCAAGAATCATTGGTTAAACAAAGCATGAAGGAAAGATAAACTTCTACTGTAGAGGCTGATGGTGCTTGAGAAAGTTCCGATAGAAAAAGCACCACTCTTAATGATGCAATGGTCATTGTAAAAATCAAAGCATGTCAAATCACCAAGCTTGGGGGATGAAAAGAGTTGTGCAGCAGGAGGGCAACATTTAGGGCTAGTAAAAGGGATGGAGGAAGCAAAGAGCATGAAGAAGAAGATAAGTCCCTCTCATTTTAGGAGGATAGGAAGCATAAGTGAATAAATGTTAGTTAGAAGATGAGATTTTCTAAGTAATAGCAATACCAACTGTCATAACATGATTAGCAAGTGATAGCCAGAGTTGTGTGGATACATGAAGTACTACATATCAGAACTCAAAAGTTTAAAAAATGGCCAGACTATGTTTTGAAATAACCAACTCTATCAGAGGAATTAGGTAAGTCTTCCCTTCATCATTTTCATTATCCAATGAAGATTTTTTCCAAAGATCTTCGACATAACCAGCAACAATCAAGCGTTAATTCACGTAAACTCCTAGCACAATCTTGAGACATATTTCAATATCCATGCTCACCTCTAATTCTATATTGCATGGTCATATATAAATGGCATTGATTGGATAATGCAAACAAGTCAAATAGTAATATTTGGGAAAAAAATACTAACATAAAGAGGCATTCGGGCAGTAAATAGTCACTTCTGGCAAAGGTTATAGAAAAGGCTGGCCACTACATAGAGGGACCCATATACCAATTACGAGCATTAGCAAACTCTAGAGAGGTAGAAGCAATAGCTTATAGGAAAAACCCGAGCCAATTCGATAGGTGGGCAAATAGAGCAAGATCACATTCGAGGAGTGACAAAGGAGGCCTGCTATACTGTATTAGCAACCAATAACACCAACATCAAGAGGACACAACCATCTGCAAAGTGCACAATTATGATGACTCCTCTCCTCTCCTCTCCTCATCTCCATTTATTCGTTTGATTGAAATCCTCATGAGATGTCACTTCTTGTTTCTTTAAAAATGATTCAAGCTTTTGATCATTTTCAATAATTAACTTTATTTTTTCTATGCTAAGAACAAGCCATATCCCAGTGTTTGAAGGCCATGGTTAATTGGCTTCCCCTAACTGCTAGACTTATAAAGTAAGGAAAACAGCTAATACCCGACCAAACTGGGAGCTTTGCTTGAGTCTAGGCCTTCCCATGTCTATATTCAAATCTTATCCTTTTTGCTTTCTTTTGTTCTGTTTTTGTCTAGCCCTGAATGGGTTTTCTAATCTGGTGTGTAGCTTTGGCCTGGCTGTCTCTTTGTAAGGCTCCTGGGGCATTCCCCTTGTATTTTGTATAGTTCCTGTGTGTACAATACATCAATATCCCCCTCCCCCCCTCAAAAAGAAAAAGAAAAAGAACTAGCTTAGCTTTAGCAGACTGATTTCAAATTCTTGTTTTTTTGGGATAACAAATAACTTTTTTACATAAAGGTGCCTGACATAGGTTAGGCAGCAAATTCATACTATCATGGATAATTCTTCTTCATCCTACTGGTTGGAATGTGAGGGGATAAACAATTTCAATAAAGCTCGCTGGATGCTTACCAGTCTAAGACATGTTCGCTGAAACTTGTGTTTCCAGCCCCCCTTTTCTTTTGATCAAACAAACAAGCTCTACATTGATTTCAAAAGAGTCAATTTCAAACTCATCTTTCTTTCCCCCCAATGCAAATAAGATTTGGATTTTCATCTGACCAGGAGACTAACTAAATTTACTTAACTTTTTTTTTTGGGTGTGTGTCTATGCACGTTAGTAGAAAGAAAAACTAGAAGTCTAGAACTAGGAATGACCCAAATTCAAGCTCAATTTCTGAAAGAAGTGTCTTTCTTCAACACAATAGGTTTGGATAGCCTAAACAAGCCATTTTAGATGTTACAGAAAAAGTAAAATGAAGCAATGATAATCGAGCTGTTTCAATACTCCAGCAAAGGTTTCAAATGTTGCTATTAAGGAAAACATTAAGACTACAAAACAGAGTATTTGGATAGCAATGTCATGATGTTTATATCAAGGTAAAAACATGCAAACTTGCATATCACAGTAGACAATACCCAAATTTATATACCATTAGACGTCCCTGTATTACCTTTAAATTTTATTTAAAAAAAAAAAGAGAATCAAACGTCTAACATTGTCCAGCACATGCCCAATCATGTGTGTTATATATACACACATACACATACATGTATTTATCACATTCAGTTTCCAGTTCGACATAGATACATACACATGCATATATTTGAGATTGTTGCAGGGGTAAAGATGTTACCTTTCGTCTGATCTGTGCCCTAATATTGGCGGGAGAAGTGAGGACCTAACAATATTCAAGAACTCAGTCGCCCTTTGGAAAGAAAGTGAAGGCCACTCGCTGATTCGGTTATGTTTAATATGGGCCCATCTAATAGAGCCCAACTTTTAATGGGCCAAAACCTGATTGGAATAGTCAGTGTTTCAATGACACAGAGCTGAATAATTAAATGAAATGAAGGTGAGCAATGGACAAATAGTGAAGCATGCAACCATACTTCCCATCATATTGATGGGCCACAGAATGTGACAAAAGGAATCGAAGATGTTAAATTTGTGAATAAGAGAGCGTGTAAGTGAGTGTGAAGTTGTACTGAGAGAATAGAAATTTGAATTTGAAACATTTTAAAAGTTTTTTTAAATAATTAAGTTATTAAACAGTGGTATGATAATGTGTATCAAGCGCTAACAATATTAGATCAATTACAAATACAAGAAAATAAATTCTCTAAAACAAAATATGGAATATTATTAATGAAAAGTGAATAATAGATGTTTCTTACATTATATTTATATGATTAGAAAATCACAACTACTAAGCAAATCGTATTTGTCACATCCCAAAACACACCCTATGCGGATTAAGGATATGCGACCGGCCAACACGTACATACATTCCACACATATATATATATAATACTGTATACACATGTATACATTACACACATATAAATACCATATACACATGTATACATGTTTTTATATATATGACTTCACATGTATGTGTGTGTGTGTGTGTGTATATATATATATATATATATATATATATATATATATATATATATAGAAGCGTATTTTTTCAGTGTCCATCACCTTATTTGTTTTTCGCACGTACATTTGTCGAATTAGATCCATCGGCAATTTAGGAAAAACTTAATTTAAATTCTTAATTTTTCGTTGTACTATTTTAGGTCCTCGTAAATCATGTATACTGAATTATATAAGTCAAAAAATTAAGATATTTTATTTATTTCAGATTTTCGGGGTATTACAGTATTGAAACTAGTAAATTATAGAAAAAAAATCCAAAAAATTCAAAATTGTGTTCATAATTGAAAACTAAATAGAAAGGGAAAAAAGTTTTTCACAAACATTAATTCCATTGAAGTTTTCTATGCCAAGTAATTGAAAATTTACTATTTTCCTAAAATGACAAAAATATGAAATTGAAGGCTTGAATTTGTAACTTTGGGTAAATAGTCGAGGCAAAGCAGCAATTTTTGTTGATTAGGCCGTTGCGGGTAAACAAATTGGGAGTTTTGGGTATATTTATGTTGAGGTAATTGTTGCCAAAATATTTTTCAAAAGTGTTTTTAACCACTGCCGCAAGACAACTTGACATGGAATTGGACTTTCTTTGTTCTCATTGCATCGTAAATTCTTTCACCACTTGTACATCACATATGTTGCTTAGAAATAAATGGAAAAAGAAAAAAAAAAGAAGAGAAATTGTAGGATCATTAACCAAATTTGAGTAATTATGCAATGAGGATATTATTCCATGTGAATCTATCCTATTAATTAACTCTATCCCCACAGACATTGGAGAAAAAAATATTTAAAAACAAACATAGTTTCAGGATATATATATATATATATATATATATGGGACAAGAAGAGTACTAAGAGTCTTATTCTTGCTTCATACACAAACAACAAAGAACTTCCAACATTATTAGGTGATTTTGTACTCCTCTCTCCCACTCTCTCTTCACACACACACACCCATGCTTGTCCATGGTATATTTTTTTCTTTTGGTTTTGAATAGCCTTCTACTTAAAATATATATTGGGTTAGAAAAATATTATCAATTCCAATTCTCAAAGGATTGTAAAGTGGATGATGATTAAAAAGGAAAATAATTTTTAACTGGGAGAAGATATAAACTACAATTTTTGGGGTTAAGATACAATA
The DNA here is from genome assembly GCA_008638375.1 of Nyssa sinensis. NCBI lineage: Eukaryota > Viridiplantae > Streptophyta > Magnoliopsida > Cornales > Nyssaceae > Nyssa > Nyssa sinensis. The sequence continues at coordinate 51,038,564 of CM018048.1, forward strand.
TTTTCACTTTATCAAACATTAATTAGATCTTCTTCTACATTAAATAGTAGTGCCCCCTACACCATTGGTGGAAAAAAAATTCTGAGCATAAGCTTGCAATTAAACAATATTGTTGAATTCTTAAAAGTCCTATAATCAATTTGTTTGTCACAATACACCACCACGTGTACCAAAACTGCTGAAGAACACCTCCTATACTTCACCTAAATCTTTCATTAGGTGTGAATTCATTGTGGCAAACCATGCTAACTTCCTTATTTTTCTCTCTATACCCCCCCCCCCCCCCCCCCAACCCAAAATAAATAAATAAAGAAAACTTACATTAGGTATTTAATTGAAGACTTGATGGAAATGGATTCTTACATTAATTAACTTCCTTATTTTTCTCTTCTATATTGACCCCCGACCCCAAAAAAATAAATAAAGAAAATGAAAAAAAGGATTAATCAATAAAAATGGGAAGATTTCATTTCATGAGAAAACTAAAAATGATCTATTCAAGTGTGTGAAGAAGAAATACTCATGGTAGAACCAACAGAACACATTATATATATATATATATATATATATAGGCTTCATGGGCTTATATATAGCAAGGGATTCTCTTGCTGGCCTTTTCCAAACAAATTAAATACAATCCACAAATATGCTAATCTAAACCACAGTAGAGGGATTTATTTTCCATTTAGCTCTTTTGTTAGAGTACTAGTTAATTAATAGCCAAGTGAAAATGACCGGCACAACAAAAGGATATTCCAAAGTGATGAAATGAAACTCTACCTACCATAAAACAATGAAGAGACAATTGAAGGTCATCAATGAGAAACCTAGGAGATCGTTGACACAATGCTAGCAAAATGGGTTGAAGTCTTTTTTTATATATATAACCAGGAGTCGAGTCCATCAATCACAATCTTTGTTTGCGTGGCCACAACCATTTCACATAAGTTTGTGCTTGTGGAGAAGGTGATTCTAAGGATATCTGTGAAATATTAAACTAGAGACCTTATACTCTTAAACTCTTATTTTTTATGGTGTTTCTAACTGAGCTATCCCTCGAGATTAAATAAGGTTGAAGTTTTGCGGTTAACAAACTTATCAAATGAGTTAATTAGCGATAACTAACATGATTCCAAGCCGATCACCACCATGTGGACACTTCATTTTTGTCGTTTGTTTAGTCTTTAAACTAATCCCAATACATAATGTAGCCTTAAACAATTACTAAACTCAAATATATGTGAGACCTTTCAAATTGGTCTTCCCTGGAGGATAAGTAGATGACGACAGCCTCAAACCGGAAAGAGTGGGCTAGCTTGTGAGAGAAAGCAGAAACATGCAACATTGTGCCAGATTATATGCTGTAGGTGACTTTATCACATGGGAGTTGGGACTTGATTTAATTTTGTTTTTCTTTCTTCCTTCCTTCCAAGTGGTCCAGCATTCCACGGGTTTGCTTCATGTTTATAATTATTTATAATGAGATGGTAACAGATTGATTTCTTTAATGAAAATGACTTTATATAATTAAGTTTAAGATATAACCTAAAATATTATTAAGTCATGACTGGCATTAAAGCTGTTGACATTATCTCTAAACTATCATCTCTTCCATCATCATCTTCTACTACTACTTTCCTTAGGCAACACCCTGCTTTCGTTGAAGACCTCAACTTTTCTATGTTGATCAAACTCCATAAATTTGCTAGGGAAAATTTCTTTGGATTGGTGTGAGATCACTTGCAATCATTTATGATCGATATTTTAATAAAATTATATTATGTTCTTTTCTACAACATCTAAAATCATATTTAGGACTATATTTTTTAATCAAAATGGGACAAACCGTAAATATATATATATATATATATATATCTGTGAACATGAAAGTCTTGATCCTCGGACAAGCTAACTAATTGATTACCAATGAATCCAAACATCAGGACAACATTAAGGGAGATATATGTTGGAAGAGATCTAAACTAACCTAGGGGTTCCAAAAGCTTCAAATTCAGTTCTACAGGGAATAAAGCAATGGTATTGCAAACATAATGTCATTTGTTTCATTAAGTTAATTACTGACATGAGCATATATAGGATATGGTTTGGGTAATCCTTGAACATGTATGTCCACCAGTTCTCTACCTTTGTGGAAGCAAAAAAAATCTCATGAAGTAGCATACATATATATATATATATATTGATTATATAAATGGAAAAAAATATTTCCATCAAAGTAAAATTTTTCTCTTTATGTCAAAAAATTAGTGATAAAAGCATTTTTGTCCCAAAGAAATAAAGTTAATTTTATTTTCATTATTATCCTTTGGAATGAGAGGAGGGGAAGCAAAATTCATATAGTTTTCATATGCTTTTAGTCATTTCTTGGGCTGAATGTTCTGCAAATTAAGAGAGTGGTATGGGTTGGCTTGGGGTTGCGTCAAACAAGGCTTAAAGGAAATAGTTGAATAAGATCTAATCATTTGTCATTCTCAACTCTCTCATCTTCCAAATGAATTATATATAGCTGAATATAAGACCTAATATTAAAAGGTAATATCCATGGTTAATTACATGCAATCACTGTTGGTCGATCATGGCATCATTATAGATGCTATCTAATTTTATAGGTCAACGCAGATGGCATCATATATACTTGTGTTAATATGTCTGCATTATCTGACCATCATGAAGAGCATAATGTAAGGGACTTTGAGCTAGGATTTGAAAAAAAAAAATTACACGAGGAAGATCAGGCTGGTTGACTGCAATGTTTACTCACATGAGAAATGATTCAATGACCAAATATTCGGTGTCCAATACTTTCATAGGATGAACCCATCATCATAAGTTGTACTAACAGTCCAACCTCACATGAGTGTTATATATTATTTAGATACCAAATATTTGGACATTCAAATATTACTTTTACTCGTATTAATCAGATAGTTTGTCTTCTACATAAAAGTTTAAAATATGAATTTGAGATTTTCAGCGATGTTATAGTTCCTAACACTTTTTTCTCTTCCTAACTAATGTATTAGGGCATGTTTGAAAAATATTAGAATCGGTTATGCTAAATACAGATAAATTAATTTTAAATTTTTTGTTATTTTGTAAGTATTTTTTAACAGTATTTAGTTCATATCTGGTCATAAAAAAATACTTAAAACCTGAATAAAATCAAAACAGAGAAGAATTGATTTTCTTAAAAATCAAATAATTTAATAAGAATAGTTCTAACTTAATCTAATTTAATGAATATCCAAACAACTCCTTAACTTATCATTGAATGCATTAAACGAACTTCATTTACCTGCATTCAATGATAAGCTGTCTAATAGCGGAACCAATAATAGGCTCAGCCAAGCTATAGTCCTCCTAAATTCTAGATTTTTTTTAATACATATAAAATTTTAGTTCTTTTAAAACTATCTCACTCCAAAATTTAAGTCTGTCACAATCTAATTTGACCATGAAACATTGCTCTACCGTACTTAAAGACATAGATGAGAAGTCATACATATTCTTTTTCACATGATGTCATACGGATAAAACTTGCTGACTTGGCTATAACCAAAAAAAAAAAAAGGAGTATTTTTTTAGCATTAGAACAGCTGAATTGGTTTTGGCTTTGTGATGCAAATGAAGCAGTGAGAGCGGTAGGAGTGATGGTGGATTCGTTTGCTTAATTGAAACCTGAAGTAAAGACTTGATAATCGAATCTACAAAATTTAGGGACCACATCACAGTGAGCTTGAATCATCAGAATGCTCACCGACAAAGAGCATCTTTAGTGTCATGGGTTTTCGCCCGCGGGTCATGCGAGAGAGAGAAAGAGAGAGATGATCAGTTTCAGGACCAGAAAAAGAGCAAAGAGAGAATCCCAACAACTAAAAGAGCATGCAAATGCAACAAACAACAAACGAAATTTCTTTCTTTCTTTCTTTCATACTCACTCAGGAAGAGTCAGTACTCATTGACTCATCGAAATGGTAAATGAATCTGAATCCCCGGCGCTCGTGCTGTGCCCCTGTCCCCGCCCACCTGGCCTGTCAGCGCCACCCACGCGTCCTTTTCCACTCTCCCACTCTGTATTATGCGGTCAAACCCATCCATATATGCATACCTGATGCCTCGCAACAAACTACACCCTGTACCCTCACATGTTTTATTTTATATCATTATGGTGGCTATGGCTGTGATTTGAACTCCTCATGGTAAAAATAATTTCCCATAATTTTTTATGTATTTTCTTGTATTATACTTAACTTCTCTTCTTATATTGATTATATATAAATTCTTTTTTTTTTTAAATTAGAATATACGGGAAATATTCATATAATTATCATATTTTACAAAGAAAGTTAGTATAATTATTCTTAAAGATAAATTAGTAAATTTATTTTTTTCATTAATATCGGTCTCTCGATAACCCTAACAAAGAAAAATTAGTGCAATATCATAACTTATAGGGAATTTTTTTGTAATTATTAAATATCAAAATAGAAGTTAATATAATTATTTCAAATAATTTTTATCTCCATTTGTATTTTAAGTACATATGTTATTGTGCAGTAATTTTAAGAATTATATATCATAGCTCAAAAAAGCACTGCATAATACCACATCACATGGATAAAAAAAGTTTGACTAAGATGGATCTCACTAAATATACTTCCACCCTAGTGTTAGTATTATTTAAAACCCGTTTTTGTTGATTCTACATGAATATTTAAATTTGAATGACAATTTCACTAGCACACTAATATTGTTTTCATATTGGAGATATAAATGAAGATAAATTAAAGATGTATTGTATATTTTCCAATTGAATCGGCCTATGAGAGAGAGAGAGAGAGGGAGAGTTAGGTTATCAATATATTTTTGAGAAAAATATTAAAAAGTCTCTAAAATAAATTTTTTAATTCAAAAAATTTATGATACATTAGTTCTATCTAAAAAGTCAAAAAAAAAATAATACAAAAAGTCTAATTATTAACTTACATCTTAAAATCGTTAAAAAATATTATTAATTATACTAAAATGACATTCAAGATACATTTTAAAAAAAAAAATACTAAGAAATATATAAAATAAAATTTTTAATCCCAAAAAATTATAACATTTTGTAAAGTAAAAACTTATTTTTTAGGCATTTTAGATAAATAAATTGTATGTATTATTTAGTATTTTTTAAAATTTATCTTGAAGATTATTTTGGTTTAATTAAGAATATTTTTTAATCATGTTAAGATAAAAATTAACAATTAGACTTTTTTGTATTAATTTTTTTTTTGGATATTTTAGATAGAAAAATTATATCATGAATTTTTTAGATTGAAAAAATTATTTTAAAAACTTTTTAATATTTTTTCTCTATATTTTTCTTTTGGATAAAAAATAATTTTCTCTTTCTCCCTTTCCCATTTTACTATGTAGAAAACACAACTTGACTGCAAACGAGTATAAAACATTTTAGCTTCATTAATATATTGTTAGAGCATTGATCAACTCTTTATTTGATGGCTTCCTTAATCACTCCCTCTCATGAAGGACACTGATTCATGCATCACAAGACAACTTTTTGTTAATTATTACGCCTCCTTCCATCACCAAGGAGCTCAGGAGCTGCATATATAATTTGCGTTTATTGTGCGAGGATTATAGGCTGATCTCACTTTTAAATTTCAAATTAATCTAAATAAATAAATTAAAGCTAACCCCCCTGATGTATAGGGTAAATTACATTGATCTTTTTTGGTATTTTTGACAATTACACTGACATCTTTTAAAATTTTTTAAATTACATTGATCTTTCTTACTTTACTTGATAATATACAGATAAAGATTAATGTAATTTAAAAAATCTTAAGAGAGGTCAGTGTAATTGTCACTACTTTACCTGATAATATACAGATACCTCGTTCCAGTCAAATTTTTTTTTCAAAATAATAAAATTGTTTTTTTTATTTTTTTATTTTTTCAATTTTGACATTTTTTTTAAAAAATTATTATTATTTTATTGAAAAATAAATTTAAGATAAATAACTTATTTTTATTTTAAATAAAAATAAATTTAAGGTTTTTATTAATATTTATTTAAAAGTTGAAAAAAAAAATTGATCAAAATTTTAAAAAAAAATCATATGAAAGAGAGAATTTTTGTTATTTAAAAAAAAAAATTGACTAACGAAAAATATTTGCACATTATTAAATAAAATAAAAATATTAATATAATTATCAAAATCTGAAAAAAAAGATGGTATAATTTATGGCAAGATATATTTATATGCACACATGATGCAAAGTGTACCACCTTAAAATCTGGCTGATCGAGTACTTTGGGATTTCATGTTATTGTGTACTTTCAAGTCAAATCAAGAATATGGAGCTCCGTATAGGCTCTTTGCAATTGAGATGTCAGGTCTACCAAAAGAGTAATGTCAGCTTTTGCAATTGTGATACACGAGCATCAAAATGTTGTAAGGGAGGTTAAAAGTTATCAACCTAAATTTCTTCTTCCTTGTTTTTATATATATATATATATATATATATATATATATATATAAGCAGAATATGTTGTGTATTTTTATTTTTTATTTTAAATTATATTTTTTTGTGATATATTTAAATATATAATGATTTTGAATATTATAAAATATGATTTTAAATTTTTTTTTTATATAATTAAAAATATAAAATGAGAATTGACAGGTTATAATTAAAAGCAATGACCCGCAGTTAACCCAGTTGAGATACTTGAGGGGCAGCAAGAAGATGAACTTGAAAGAATAGACCCGCAGGAAGCCTGGGGAAGAGACACGTGTCAGGCTTACATACACATGTGGGACCCATAAATGTTAACACTAAAGAGATAGAGATAGGAGTTTGACGGTAGTGGTGCATGTGGGTCTTTCGGAAAATTGGAACAGCCCCCCTCCCTCTCTGCTGGCATATGTTATGTTATTACATTACATGACAGTCCAATTTAATTATGCCAGCTATATATCTCTTCTTTATTACACAAATGCCATCTATCTTATCACAGCCTAGGTATGTTTTTTCCTTTTTTTTTTTTTTTTGATAACTTGGACTTTTCGAATTAATTAATTTAGAAGTCCAATCTCATCGTCTTTTAACGAAACGTTTGATTAACGTCCAAATAACGCCACTTATGAATTGACATAAAAAAAAATGTGACATTAAATAAGTTTTGACCTAATAATTTTAAAAAATAAATCTTTTAATTATTATCCATCACACGTGTTAACAATAACATCACCACAGATAGAATGGTTTTCAATCATTAGGATTTTGTTAATTACAGTTTTGATCAGTTCATAATTAATACAGCAATCTACAACTATAAAATTGTATACCTAGCTACACTAAAAATTTCTAACATGCCCTTTTGAAAAGTTAGTGTAGAAAAGAGATGAGAGAGACGGTCATCATGAACATATAAGCTAATGATTGAAATATCAGAAGAAGAAAAAAATGAAAGTTTCAAGCAATCACAAGGAGTAATTTGAGTATATATATATAGAGCTTATATTAAAATGCTAAAAGGAAGAAAGAAAGTTTGTGTCTTGAAAGGTAAATGGAAAGCAGGGAGTTTGAATTTGGAGAAGGTGACATAGCACTATATAGTCATAAATTACTGATAAATATTAATATATTAATGGCAATGTTTACCAAGGTAAGGTGATATATATAAACGAAAGAGAGAGGGAGAGAGAGAGGACCCATCCACCTCCCATAGGCACGCTGTCTTACCAAAATCAAACCCGTCTCCGATCTATTTTCTCAATCTAACCCTAACCCAACAAAGAAAGAGACCCCAAGCCAGACCTATCCCTTCCATCTTCATCACTCCCAAACCTTCAACAACACCATCAACAGAAACTGAAAACCTTAGAGAAGAGAAATATGGTGTTTTCAGCTGTGAATTTGGTGGATGACTTCCCAATTATCCGCTCCTTTTCTTCCTTCCAGTGAAGGCTAGCTATTAGTACTACTTTGATTCATTAAACAAAGACAAAAAAGCAAAGAAAAAGAGAGAGACCCCCAAAGTCTTCTTACTGTAGTTCCTTTTTTTTTGTTTCCACTTTCTCCCCTTTCGAATTATTGCTGCCTTTTTACTTCCTTGTAGTTTCATCTGTTGGTCTCACTATACTTGAGTTCTTAATTTGCCTGTAAATTAAGTTAAGGTTTGAGATAAGAGAAATTAAGAAATGGATCCAGTAACGGCTTCGTCGCATGGGCATTCTCTCCCACCTCCTTTTCATACAAGAGATTTCAATTTGCAGCACCACCAGCAGCAGCATCAATTTCACCACCACCAGCAGAATTCAGAAGATGAGCAGAGCGGCACCAGTGGCCTCAACATGGGACAGAAACGAGATCGCGATGAGGCCAACACCGACAACATAAACATAAACGGTGGCGAAGGCAGAGAAAGTCTCTCGGGAAGTGGAGATGGTGAGATGTCGAGAAGGCCCAGAGGGAGACCAGCTGGATCCAAGAACAAGCCTAAGCCACCGATCATCATCACTCGTGATAGTGCCAATGCCTTGCGCACCCATGTGATGGAGATCGCCGACGGGTGTGACATCTTAGAGAGCGTTTCCACTTTTGCCCGCCGGCGACAGAGAGGGGTCTGCATTTTGAGTGGGACTGGCACTGTGACGAACGTTACCCTCCGACAACCAGCCTCTCCCGGTGCAATTGTCACATTACATGGTCGGTTCGAGATCTTATCCCTAGCTGGGTCATTTCTGCCACCTCCAGCTCCGCCTGCCGCGACGGGGTTGACCATATATCTAGCTGGTGGGCAAGGACAAGTGGTAGGCGGTAGCGTTGTGGGGGCGCTTCTGGCATCTGGTCCGGTTGTGATCATGGCGGCCTCCTTTAGTAACGCCGCATACGAGCGGCTTCCCCTTGAAGAGGAAGAGGCTCCTCTCCCAATTCAAGGAGGTGGTGGACTTGGATCTCCGGGAGCTGTCGGACAGCAGCAGCAGCAACAACAGCCGCAACTATTAGCAGACCCATCGCTATTTCATGGCATGCCGCCAAACCTTCTCAACTCCATTCAATTGCCAGCTGAGGCCTACTGGGCTACCGGTCGCCCCCCATACTAACAGAACTCATTGAAGGGCTATAGCTCTTGATTCACTTTCTCATCACCTTTTATTCACCAAGAAATTCTAGGACAATTAATATTTAGGTAGATGAATTTGGGTTGTTGAGCATTTCAGGTTTCGTTCATTTTTCTTTTCTTGATTGTAGTTTTTTGTTCGGTTTCGAGTTTGATTATTAGAAGATATGCCTTGCCTGTTGATCATTGAAGAACTTTGTAAATTCTTGGTTTCATCTCATGGTGAGTTCAATTTTTATGAGACTAACACTAGTAATTTGTTCCAATTGATAAAGAAGAAGAAGGAGCGAAATCCATACAGTACTAAGGAAGTAGGGTAAGATTGAGACTCCACTCCCCCTCAGTGGAGGAAAAATCTCAAATTCCCACTCTCTCTCTCTCTCTCTCACACACACACACACACACACACACAAATTAACACGCACAGAAGGGAGGTCTGGTTTGAGCTTGTTTTTTTCACACTTAAGAGAGAACAACCTACATTCATCACTTTCTGTGAAAACCCATCATCTCTTAGGCTCTTTAGATTTTGGCAACATCTAATCAAGAAACATTAATGTTATAATTAGCACTGTTGATGTATTTGTTTTAGCAAGCTGAGGAAAAATATTATATCATACTTCTAAACATTAGAGGAAAAATCCTCAGCTCTCTCTCTCTCTCTCTCTCCCTCACACACACACACACACACACACAGGGAAACACACACCGAAGGAAGGGTGTGGTCTGAATTCTTTTGCTTCTTCACTCATTAAACAGCCTACATTCGTCACTTTCCGTGAAAACCCATTGTCATTTGAGCTCTCTTATTGCTCAAAAGAGGAACACAGCCATAATTATATGATTACGAGAGTTATAATTAGCACTGCTGAAGTTTGTTTTAGCAAGCTGGCGAGATCAAAACAAGTTCATTAAAAGCTATCGACGGTTTCAACGGATCACCTGGATATATAGCAAACTATTTACGAGAGAAAAAAGAGGTATGGGTTTTAGAGTTTCCTTTCCTTTTTTTTTTTGTTTCTGAATTTGAGAGTTTTTAGGGTTTTTTCTTTGGGTAGAGCTTTACACGTGCACTGCTCTGAACAAGGTCTTTTTCGAGGCAAAACAACACTTCCATTAAAAGGCAGTCTCTAGGACAAAGTGACCTTGAGCGTTATATAGTCTCTATATGGACTGATCTCTTTTTTCCGGATTCTAGGAAATGGGGATTGGGCAACTGCCAAACAACTCAAACTTCAAGCTAAGATCCACTACTACATATATTTTCTGCTTGTACTGAAACCTCCCATCATACCCATTGCTTGCTTTTTTTGCTATAAATCATATATGCCCCCGGTAATATTCTTAAATCCATTTCTAGGAAATATACTCTGATATGAACTTTTGCTTTTCTTTTGCTCTTCCTAGCTTTCTTCTCCTTTTGTTGGCTCCTTGAATTTGCACTTAAGAGTGACAATTCTTGAAATCAACTGTTTTATTTCATTAGGTTGCATTAAACTCTCTCTCATAGACACACACACACATATATATATAGACACTTTGTTCATAGTATATCTTCTTCCTCATTCTTGGTAGCTTGTTATTCTTTATTGTAGTGTAATAGACTATGAACGAATTTAGTTGTGACCCATTTACATTTTCTTTTCTTTTCTTTTTGAATTGTTTTTTGCAGGAAATTTTAATGTGAATTATTTTTTTGGGCTGTTCCAGGAACTTAAAATTTAACCCCCCAAGATGTCTTTTCAATCCACTCGTTTCTTTAATTATTGATTGTAGTCTTATTAAAAGTTCTGAGATTGCAGTTTCATGCCGTTAAGGTATCAATCCAGGATATATATATATGTACACACACACACACATATATATATATATAGAGAGAGAGAGAGAGTACTGGTTGTCCATTTCCACTGTGTGCTAGACATAATTGTTTTTTGGTCCAGTGCTGGCCTTTAATTTACTTAATATCTTATTAACATAATTTGTTCAATTTGGGGCAGGTAGGCACCATCGTATCTCCTTACAGTCAACTGACTTCTATGTTTCTTTTCTCTTCTCATTCAATCTTTTTCTGTTATTTTTCCTTTTTGTCTTTTCATTCTTTCCTCCCTTTTTTTTTTTTTTGAGAATACTTGGGGAGTCTCAGTTGAGCAATTGAAGAATAGTTGGTTGAATGTTTTATGCAGAAAGGAGGATTAGAAATATAATTAGTCCTAATTAATGTTTTACCAGTTATAGGAATTTCAAGCTGCTCTAACCAGCAGGTGACCTTCCCCATTTTATATTAGGTGAGTATGATAATAATTGCAACCAGCAGACACGAGGATTTATATGCAGTTTCTTCCATCCATTACTGTCACTCTTTCAATGATGCTATCTATATTTTAGCAAGCAATATTGATGTATGATCATATTAATAAATTAGCTTAACATGTGACAAATAAGGCTGGAGCTACAAAGGTCCTTTGTCCCATTTATTGGTTAGGAGTTCAATTTCTTTCCCTCTGGTCCCACTTCTCTGAAACAGATGAGCCTCATGCTTGTATCCAAAGAAATGTTTGGACGGCTGAATAAAAAAGGTAGAATTGAATACGATAATCATACACTACCATCTCTTAGTATAAATTATATCTTATTTGAATAAGAGATAAATGTTACATTAGATATACTATTCAAGTCAATTGAAAAAGCCAAACATGAATCATGATAAAAATTATTTTATCTAACTCTCTTATTCCGCTGTTTAAATGAAATAAAAAATGAATTGGATCAATTAGTCACCTTATGCATTACATGATTATAACAAAAATTATGTAGACAAGTTGATTCCTGCAACATGATTAACAATCTAAACATATTTATAAGATTCAAGGAGGATATTTCTATTTCCTTTTCACAATTTCATTTCATATACAAAACAATTTACACAATCAACAGAAGCTAGACATGGGATAATTTCACTCAGGCAAACCTAAGAATTTAAACAACAGGATTACATCACAAGAAAATGATTAACAAATAATGGGTTCCTTATCAGCAACAAATAAAGACTACAAACTCAAGCCCAGCCCGCTATAAACAAAACTTCAACAAGATCACAGATAACATTCAATCTTGTTTATTCCCGAGAGGAAGGATCAATCATTCTAGTGCATGTCAACTTCTTCTTTTGATAATCTTAACTTGATATGAACTTTGTTCTGTTTCAATTATTCCACACATCTTCATCCATAATCTATCCTTAGCCGCTTCAATTCAGCCTTAAAAGTCGGGCTTGAAGTTAGTGTCCGGCGTGCAAGACTCCTTATGTCCTCTCGTGAACAGTCTCGCAATATGCGAACAAGCTCCCACAAGGCACCACCACTAATCATGTCCTTTGCATTCACTTCTGAAATGTAGTAAATTGAAGCCTTTTCAGGCAACATGGACGAGGAGATTCAGGTTTCAAGGTGAGAATAAAATCAAACTTACCATGTTGTGCTAAATGACACAGTGCAAGCTCGACGTGGCGCCTGATAGGGGAGGCTTCATTGTTAGTATTTTGTACAATCCATGGCAATGCACCATCCTCGATCAGAAGAGACTTCCCTGTCTTAGTCCCTGTAATAATTGAAACATCAGTAATACCATGCACTCATTTATTGGATTATATATGCTTCATGAATAATGTTATAGGTAATATTCTAGGGTTCTGTTGAAATTGCAGAAAATTGTTAAAATGGTACGAACAAATCAGGCAATTTGAAGTCATGCTTATGAATACTAACAGTTCATTTTGGATCATGTGACCAGCAGTGCAAAGAGCGGCAATTTGAATGGAGGTGAAAATCACAAAAATGAACTTCAAAAGGGCCTCTGCATATCCATTTACCTTGAGTAGATGCCCTGGACTCGCATTTTGCGAAATTGGCAATTCCACGAGCAACTTGAGCAAGAACATCAGGATGCCTACATCTGATCATTCCTAGTAATGCCTTTATACCGCCTCCACCTCTCAGCTTCATCTGTAACTTCTCTGGAAGTTGCAAAATGATAGTTGTTAGTAACAGTAGGATGCCAGCCTAAGGGCAAGTTACAACCAACATTCTATTCAGTAACCCAGCTAATATGGTGAAACTGGCAGTTCCCATAGGACAACCTCTGAGTCTGAAATTACCAAAAAAAAAAACCTGTTAGTGTGAACCCCACCCTCAGCACATCCTGCCATGAGAGAGTTTTATTACCATTCCAAGATGGGGAACCCTATCCAGATGAAATTAGAACGATCTAACCAACCTACCTAGACTGGTTTTAAAAAAAACACTTTCTTTGACCAACACCTCAATAATGACAACATCAGACCTGAAACATCAACTGCAGCATTAATTAATTGACAATCATCATTTTCAGGTAAATCTAATCCTCTAAACAGTGGACTCTTCCGGGTAAACAACATTTCTATGGGGAGGGGGTTAGACAACAATTTTAATCATCCCCATTACGATGACAAGAGGAAGTACAATATTTCTGTACAAGTTTACAGATTGACAATTATGCACTGGCAAGAAAAATGGTGACCAAGGAATGACAATATGATCAACCATTTCAAATTAGTAAGTGACAAACAAACATGCACACACACATACATGCATACACACACACACATATATTCATCATTATAGTTTCTGTTGTATGGGCTATCTTTTCATCCCTCTCTTTAATATGCGCAAAATATTATGCTAAATTTTACATCAACTGAACCTTCAAAAAGGTCGGTAACATGAGGAACTAGGTCCAGCTGGATGAATATTAAAGTTAAAAGAGATTACCATTGCCACAAAGATTAGCTATGGCTCCCGCAACCATGCGAAGGGTTTGAGGATCCTTAGCATTGGCTGCTGTCATTGACAATAAACAAATGCCCCCTTGAGCCATTATAAGCTCCTGGTTGGTTTCTGCTAAGACATGTATAAACTTTAAATGTGATAGAAAGAAAAATAGTGAAGCCAAATAATCCCATGCCAAATGTAGCATTAATAACATCAATTTAAAATTATATTATATATAAACTAATAAGTAGGAAATTTACCGTTCATTGCAAGGTTCGCAATTGCACCTGCTGCAACTCTGTGAATGGTCTCATCCTCAGAGCTTTTAAGAAGCATCAACAAGGATGCAAGACCACCAGCTTCCACAATCCTTTCCTGATTTGCTTCTGCAGATCAGATGAAAGTAAAACATAATTCCTAACAAAAAATGAAAGAACACCAAGTAGTAATGGCTATCAAAATGTTTTAACTAATATACTTTATACGACGACCCCAAAATCCAGTCCTAACATCATCAATAAATAATTTTTTAAATGAGAAACAATGTCATGTGCATCACTATCACAGAATAAGAATGCTCAGGTGGAGGGCCATATGTTGCAGCCTTGCAGGGATGGGATGTATTTATTTGAAAAAACAGATTCTCAAGAGTGAAGAAAGTTTCATGATTAGGAATTCATTCAGGCTTCTGGTGCTCCTTGATAAGCTAAATTTGGTTAAGGTTCAAAGAAAAATGAGGATCTGTGTGGAGAAAATTCCATTGGTGTTCTTTTATAAGATATCTTGATGAGCATCTGAGAGGGAGCAGGAGGAGTTGTTGCTGCTAGGAAGGTGTGATGTCTAACAGCTTTGTATAAGATGCCTATTGCATGTGAATGGCTATAGGAACATGAAGAAAAATTAATTCAAAACATATTTTCATAAAATATTGTTTAGAGGTAAGTTAAGTTGCAAGAAAACAAGTAATTTGCTCTCTTTTGCCTCCTTTAAAAAAATTTATCCTCCATCATATATAGAATTTGATGTCATCTATTTGTCCCTTTACATTACAGGGAGCATAGTTATTACTTATCAAAAATATTGTAGGTAGCATGATTGTTGTGATTTTTTTCTTTTTTCCTATTTTCTTAAGGCATACAACTGTAGGAAAAAATTTAGAAATGTAAAATTCCTAAGTTGAAATCTAAATGATGTAGTAACATATACGAGATGGGATACGGTATAGTTCTCAAAGACAAGTCCATTGGACCTTTCTGCAACTATATCTTATTCTTTTAAATAAAACATATGAAACTTTTTAACTTCTATTGTGTCAATCATTCAATTGTCAGCGCCTTTTTACTCGATGCACTGGAATGAAATGTCATATTCCTAAAATATATCTGGACTGGAGATGAAGAATGCTAAAGCTAAGTGTGCTGGGACAGTATCGGCAACCCCAAGAAGGAGGGGGCCTTGGGATTAAAAGATTGACTGATTGGAATAGAGCTTCTATCATGAGGCATCTGTGGAGCCTGTGTACTAACAAGAAATCCCCAAAGGGTTCAGTGGTGCAATTTGTTTTTTATAAAATAGAAAAGCTTATGGAACCTCCACATCCCTACCCTACTGACAGTTCATGGTGCTGGAGGAAAGTCATGGGGTAAAGGGATGAGTTCAAGAAACACATTAACACATAAAAGGGAAAGGGACAGACATTTTCCTCTAGTTTGATAATTGGCATACTGCGGGTCCCTTGGTAGAAAAGATTGGGGAAAGAATTGTGCGAGTTCCATAGCTCTTACAATGCAAAAGTTTCTAGTATTGTGAATGGCTGCAGCTGGAACTGGCCTACTTCATTGGGGTTAGGTCAGATTTTAAGTGAAGAACCCCCTAGCCACTTCATGCCTCACCCAGACAAAGACGAGGATTCAATAATTTGGAACCCTTCCCCTTTAGGTTCCTTCTCAGCTAATCCTGCCTGGGATGTTTCATGGAGTTACTTGATCCAGTGGACTGGTGGAAAATAGTTTGATCCCAGGTACTCCTTTATGATGTGGATTCAACTGATCAATGCTTGCTGTGTTGTAATGGCCCTGAAAGCTTAAATCACTTGTTTTTCCCATCACTACTCCGTTACTATTTGGAAGCAGGCCCTCAGTTTCTGCTAAATAAATGGAGAACCTGGAGGATGCAAGAGAAGTTGATGCGGTCTATCCAAAATTAGAAAGGGGACAAGTTCCCTCGTGAAATCCAGGAAGTTAGCCCTGGCTGCAACAGTCTTACCATATTTGGATTGAAAGATATGATTGGCTATGGTATAAAGGGGCTCATTCCACTGAAGAGACTCTCCACAGAATCTGCAATTCAGTGAAGTTCGGAGCTGCTACGTGGAGGGTCCAAAATTCTTATAAGAACTGGGAGTGTAGCATGTTTTGGAACCTTTCTCGCTTTATATTTAGTAAGTCTTGAATGCTGTGATAGGGTATAGGAAAGAACGCCCCACAGGCTATATACATCTTTGATCTTGGAGGATAGGACTTTATTATATTTTTAAATGTTAAATTTCATATTTTAGGTGCTTATCTTTTGTAGTTTCCCTATAAATAGGCTGGTTGAAATGAATGATTAGTTTTTGGGATGAATGATTTTTATTTTTATTTTTTTGTATTGGTATGGATTCCATTACCCTTCCTAGGTGCGGATGCCTAGGATTTTACAATTTTTCCTTCCTTAGGTGCGAATTCCTAAGGTGGTCCTGCGTCATGCTGCCTTCTTGGTCTTGCTGTGCCTGTCCTTTGGAGTGCCTTCAGCTGGTTGTTTGGCTTGCTGTTGGCTTTGCTCTGTTCTTTGCTGGAGGTTCCTGGTAGTTGTCCCTTGGCCCTTTGCTGCTGTGTTGCCTTGGTTGGTCCATTGTTTGTAGTTGGCTTTTATTGGTTGTTTTGAGTGTCACCCTGTTAGTGTTTCTTTGTTTTGTTTTGTGATTGCTGGTGTGCTCTTGGAGCTGTGGTTGTGTTTATTTTCCCTATTTGGGTTTAATAAAATCTCAATTACCCAAAGACTTGCAATAACTATAATCATCTCTCAGTTGTATCTCATTTACTAATACAAACTTGTGTTTGTATTCAATCAACCAATCAAAAAAAATAACCGTTAACAGCTACAACAACTTAAATCCTGCTTTAACATTTCAACCTATTAAAGGCCATGTCTTTTTGTTAAATCATTAGACTCCTACTACTACTATTAAATTGACCTTCCTCTCTCCCTTCTAGCATATCCAACTTATACCAACTCATATTCTAATTGCCATTGTGGTTAGCATTCTCTAGACATGCAAGGACCATGTCAAACAAGCATTCTTTTTTCATTCACCTGTTATGCAAAACAAATTCAGTGCAAGTGCATGTAGTGTTGAGTTTTAGAGGAACGTCCAGAATTCTAAATCTGCACTTACCCTCTTCTTATTTAATCAAAAACACCAAATGATCCATGAGTAATATGCCCTAAGAAACTCCACCGTAATGAGCAATAAATTCATTTACAATTATTGAAACAAGGAAGAATAAAAAACTGATCATGTTATAGTAAGATTCAATTCTATCAGTCTTCCTGCGAGACCACTATGTATGTATCTCTAGAAGTTAATATTTTTTTGATCGGCAAAGTATATTTCATTAAAAGAAGGCATCCGAGAAGGGCAAACCCAACTTTACAAAAAGAAGGGATTGGCAACAAAAATCACAGCCTAAGATCCCCAAAAAAAACTTATAAACATATCTAAATACATTGGGTATTCTTCTTTGTATCAAAAGAAAAACAAATGTAAGAAATTATCTTTAAACTACAATGTAGATGCATCGTCTCCTTTAAAAACCATTTTGTTCCTCTCCCTCCAAATACACCATGATAAGCATAAAGAAGCCATCGTCCATGCATGCCTTTGATCCTTCCGCAAGCACCTACTCCTCCACCCCAAAAAATCTTCCTTTATCATCTTCGGCATCACCCAGCTACATCCAAAAAGGGTAAAAACTTAACTCTGAGCACTTCTAGCCATCTTACAGTGAACTAAGAGATGATCCAACGTTTCCTCCTCTTTGCACACGTAGCACCTACTCGAAAATTGGAAGCGTCTTTCCATTGAGATTATCCGCAGTGAGAATTGTCCCCCATGACACAAACCAACAAAAGAATGCAGCTTTCTTCGGAATCTTGCACTTCCAAATTAGCTGCCATGGAAATGTGTTCTCCCTACTCACCAACAAATGCTAGTAAAAAGATCCCACAGTGAATTTCTTCTTTCCATTCGCCTTCTATACCAACATATCCTCCCTAACCACTCCCACCTTCCATCTATTTAACAACCCCATCAACTCTTCCACCTACCTTAATTCCCAATCATAGAAATTCATTCGAAATTAAGGACTCCAAACAATATTATAACCTTACCTTGTAACACAATCGGCAACCAAAGCTTCCTTGCTAAAATATATACACAGATGGGAACTTCGCTTTCAACATTTCATCACAATACCACATATCCTCCCAAAATCTCACCCCCAATCCCTCCCCCACTTCAAATCTTACCAATTTCCTAAACGCCTCCCTCCTTTGGTAATAACCCACCACACCCCACACCCATATGCCTCCCTCGCTTCCTTGGTAAACCAATCCCCCTCCTCACCACCATACTTTATTGAAACCACCCTCCACCATAAGGCTTGTATTTCCTCCGCAAATCTTCACTCCTACGTTCCTAACTAAGCCTTATTAAAGGCTTTCAAGTCTTTCATGCCCAATCCCCCATCCCCTTCTTTTATTTTTGCCTTATCCCAAGCTACCAAATGCATCTTGTTCTCATCCCCCTTTCCTCCCCAAAGAAAATCTCGTTGAAGCTTCTTCAATATCTTTTCCACTGACGCCGACATCAGAAAAAGAGTAATTCTCCCTCCTTTCGGAAGACATTGACTCTACAACCCCGTAACCCTTATCTAAAATCTCTCAATCACTGCATCCCACACAATTATAGAATGAGTCGACACTCCTAATGAAAGACCCAAATATGTAGTCAGAAGAGCTCCCACCCCACACAACACCCCGAGCTAAATCTTGTCCCTTCTACTTCACCCACCAGAATTATCTGTTTAGACAAACTCACCTTCAAGCCAAACATCACTTCAAAGAAAATCAAAATGCACCTCAAACATCGAAGTTGGCTTGCCTCCGCATCACATAAAATTAGAGAGTCATCAGCAAACAAAAGATAAGTATCTCCAGAAGTTAATATATCCATCTTCACCCAAACTTCTTCTAATTGGTTTCTTCTCACCCTATTTTGACTATAATGTCACAGAGACCCACATCAGATAGGCTGAGTGCATTGGGGCTTATAAAGTCGGTGCGATAACTCTACCTAACGGGCTACTCTTTGGGTTGGAAACCTGGCCCATGATAGTTGGTGTCAAAGCATACCCGACCCCTTATCCGGTGCACCCCAAGCACCCACACCAAAGGGTGTCCACGCCAATAGTGGATCCACCTGCCTATAGGGTGGACGGGTAGGCATGGTGGTCCAACTGGGACGAGGGTATCGGATGTTTGGGTGGGGAGAATGTTACGGAGTCCCACATCGAATAGGTAATGGGGTGTCTTGTGACTTATAAAGCGAGTGCGACACCTCAACCTAACTGCCTAGTCTTTTGAGTTGGAAACCCAGCCCGTAACAATAAGTTCAGAGTATCACCTCTTTAGTTCAACTGACACCATATTTCCCCCAGTTCCCAATCAACCATAATGTTGCCTCAACAAAAGCAACAATAAATAAAAATAATGGTAATAGAGTAGGTACCATCTATTTTGCTCGAGCATTTAATATTCTTGCAACTAATTCCTACCCCAAATCTCCCCATTTCTACAAAGTCAACAAAAATGTCGTTCACAACATTAAGTAGGAATTGTGGCAATAAAAATAACTGATTATTCACTATGTTGTCCAAACTGAAAGCACACTAGGCAATTAAGAATAAGTTTATCAGCTAACAAATAATTCATAATATAGGGATGAGAAAACAAGATAAGGATAAAAAGGCACAACAATAAGTACCAAATTACCTTCAGCAGCTAGATTTGCTACAACTTTTACAGCATGAATTCGGATATCAGCATCTTCTGCTTCAAGCAATGACAAAATCTTTTGCAATCCAACTGTTGGAATAATGAATTTTATTAGAAAGAAGAACAAAACAAAACAAAAAAAAAAAGATGGATAATAGATGATGGGTGTCAAACCACTGTCCACTACCTTGTTCAAAGAGTTTGGCTACAGAGGCCTTCTCCGCATCTCCTGAATCTTTCAGCTGTGGATTCTTAACTTCAGAAATAAGAGAATCTAGACCACCAGGGACTATCCCAGCCCCACTTCCATCAAGTCGTCTTCTTGTCTACAAAGATAAGTATGTTAGGATGCAAAATTCAAAGAATCTTGGCAGCACAATCATGCCATATGCATGTGTTTAGGCATAGAAAATCGCAGTATTACAGCCCTCTAGGGCCAGTTCATTTGTCAATGCATGAAATTTGCAAAAACTCTCAAATATCCAAATTCACAGAGTTAATACAGAGACACATGGCATTTTAAATATGAATTTCCATCAAAGCCAACTTATGTAGTCTATATGAAAATAGAAATATGGATGTACATTAAAATTTTCAAGCTTGAATAAATTCAAGGCCAGCTATATTTTCCCATTGTGGTGATCAAAAAAACTTTCAGAAGACAATTAATCATGCAGCCAAAACTTGTTGAGATGTCATTTCTCCCCAAAAGTTCCTAATAATCCCTTTCATTGTGTCCTAAAACAATCCTTACGTTACAGTCTTACAGATAATAATAGTCCAAATTACCAAAAAAGTATATAGATGATGACATAGAAACATCAGTGAAACAGTCAACAGGATTGTAATTTCTGGTTGTTTGCACAAGGTTTTGAAATAACAACCAGGTTTCGACCCAATTTACAAGTTATGAATGACTACAATGTCCATAGATTTGCAAAACACTTCCAGTCAAACGTATTTTAGATTTCTGGATTTAAATATCTCAAAAATAATTTTCAAGGAAAAAAATGAAAAATCCAGGAAAACTGGGAGCTCTTTCTGACACAGCATTACTCTCTCTGTGTCTGTGTCTGTGGGTGTGGGCGGGTGGGTGGGTGTGTGTGTGGGGGGGGGGGGGGGGGCACCTTTAAGAACATCCTAGATTTCCTTTCTATAAGAAACCACCATGGGGGAACTTGAGCGTCCCCCCCCCCCCCCCCCTCCAAAAAAAAAAAAAAAAAAAACCCACCCCAAAAACACCATCACTACCACCAAAAGAGGAAAAGGATAGCAGATACCACTAGGCTAAAAGTCCTGCATTTTCCCCTCTTATCAGCAATGTAAAATTGTTGAATTACCCTTGATTTTGTGATTTTTCCGAATTGTGAGAAAAAGGACATCAATTATTCAAAGCTTAAGTATCTCTAATTCAAAAGGAAATATCACTGGTAGATCATCCTGTTTAAAAATAACAATATAAAAGTCATTGTAATTGTAATAATCAACTCTATAGACATCATACCAGGTCAGCATCAAAACTTAATTGCAATAACCGACTTTGTAGTATTGCAATTTCTTCTTCAAGTTTCTGTTTCTGGTGTGCCTCATCTTCCAGCAACTTGCGAAGGTTTAACATTTCAGAATTTCCCGCTGCCTGGTTCACCAAAAGTATTGATTTATAAATTAGCACCAAGAATCCAGCAACAAAAGATGGAACAAAGCAAACAGAGGAGACTGAAATCAGACATATTAATTGAGGCAAAAAAAAAAAAACATACCTCCGACCTTTTCCATTGCACTAGTTGATGTCTAAGATTATCAATTTCTTCCTCTGCAGCCTTCCTTAAAAGAGTTTCATTCTGAAGCAACTTTTTAACCTCAGCAAATTCCTCAGCAGCAGGCACTTCAACAACCTGCATATCACAAAGAAAATAATGATTTGTCATTGCTAAAAAGAATGTACTACAAATCAGCCCTCAGTACAAAAATCTAAATTATTGGAGTTTTGACCCTGGTTTTAACCTTAGCCGGCAAAAAAGTAGCATGTGATCTTCTTACACCCATATGCAGGGGGATAGAAAGATAAATTTTTCATATCAATATTACAACTATGCTACACAGTTATAAAAATATTACAACTTGATGGGCAGAGAGAATAGAAATAAATCTGCCTGAGTGGGGAAAAAATATCAATGACCACATTAATTTAAAAGTCACATCAGGCTGAAAATTGCAGAGCTAGAATATAATTTTAGAGAAGCTGGATGGAAAAAGTAAATTATTTGCAAATGAAATATGGCTTAAAAAAATATACTCAGTTAAACAATCAGCTTCATGTTTGCCAATGGTTTTAAAAATTGCTGAAGTTAAGAGCATAGCTAGCACATAATTATTAAAGGCATGCAACTCATAAAGGCTTAGAAAAAGCACCTCAACCTACTACAAGGCCCTTTCAGTCAGACACAATAAAAGAAAAAAGCCTTCAGGTGTACATTTTTTTTAGTAAGGTCTAGGCTCAAAAGAAGTGAGCCTCTACTGTTTAATCATTCAATCACATGTTTTACTTTCTTTTCTTTAATGGCCATCAATTGAATTTCTTTATATCATTTCAAGGTTATATTTGATGGATGATATTGTTTAATCATATCAAATATTTGGTATTTAGAACATGGTACGTTAGGAGTAGACTTCTTTGGATCGCTTTGTTGGAACGAAATACGTTTATTTAGAACGTGATATACTTTTTTATTGTATTTGTAATAATATCCATATGTATATATATACAACATAAGGATTTCAACAAATCTAAGCCATTACAAAACAAAATTCTAATGATGTGTGTGTATTTTATATGATTTTTTTTAGAGTTTGGTATTTTAAATTCGAACGCTAAATATTGCGTTCCAAATTGCTAATGATCCATGTTTTGGATGGTGCAATCCCAATTCGCAGTTCGCTAGGGGAGGAGCGAATTGTGGTAACTATAGTTCAACTGTTAAGCCGATTTTGACAATAGTTATTAAAGGAAATTCCTCATGAAGTAGAAAGGTCATTTTAAATCAAATCGTACTTTACATGTATAAGAAGTACATTGCTCTTCACTTGCAAAGGTCTAATTGCCACAAAACCAAGAAGAGATGAACGGCAATGCCACACAACCACAAGATATTAGAGAAGAAAATCAGCTTCAATTTGCATAAGATTGAAGCAATCTCCCATTAGAAGCTTGACTGGACTTTGAAGTTTCTTGGAAGATTTTGTTCTTCAGATTTTGTTAGAATTTTTGCATATAAGAGTGGCGTTGAATTTAGGCTAGAAAACTTTTAATCAAGTATAGGGTCATCAGGATATTTTTCTATTTTTGGGCAATAGTAAAGACGTTCTGGTCCAAATCATATTGACTAGTTTAGGTTAGTCTGTCTCTTGGTTTTGGTCTATTTTGATCTTCTAGATTTGGTGTGTTCAGTTGGGATCATTTAGAATGATTTATGAATGTTGGTCTATTAAGACGAGTTAGCAAAGCTAAGGTTGTTGAAACTATAAAATGGATCAACGAAAATTCCCATTAAAAATAAAATCTCCAGCCCAGTAATTGGACATGTGATGCTTTCAATCCTAGATGAAACTCCTAGAAACCACTTCTAGTACCTATATTAAAAATTACTTAAAGCAACAAATTATATAATTTCTGAACCGAATACCTCTCCACTAGACATCTTGCTAAGGCTATCATCGTTGAGTCCAACTGTTGTTCTTCCACTGCCATGCTTTTGTTGGTCTATTGCCCATTGCTCCTCAAGGTTCTTCATTGACTCCAAATAGTCTTTCTGATATTTCAATCTTTCTTTCTAATGAAGGAACAACATAAATTATGAAAAGCATCCGAGAAGCAAGTAAAACCAGCTCAGGGCAATACATCAACCAGTATAAGTATGAATCTCTAAATTCAAGTTTTGATAAACCCTACGGGAAACTAAAGCTAATTAAAAAATAAAAAAAACCACAGGCAATAAAAAAAAGATTTCTTTCCCAATGACAACAAAAACCCAACTTCAAACAACATACTCAGATACATGTTGACAAATAATTTACTTTCCCCAAACTGCAGAATCACGCAAAAGTCAAAGACACTGGTGGATCAATTTTGCATAAATGTTAGAAAATGCATCTGAATATAAAGAAACAAAGAAAATCATCTCCATTAAAAATCTGCTTCACAGCAAAATCAAAGTGTTGCACCATTATCCATAAACTCATGACAAGGCTGATCCATAAATTCAGCAACACATACCGTATATTATCAGATCATTACTCATGTTACTATATACATAAAAATATAGGTGCATGCACTACCTCCGATGCATCGGCATAGTTTCTTTCAGCCTCAGAGATACGTTTCTGTGCTTCTATAGTAATTCTTTCAACCTCATCCCGAGATGCTTTTTGCTGCCTCTCATGTTCAGCAATAAGTTTGTCCAATTGTATGTCAAGCCTTCTGGACAAACTCTTGTAATCAAACTCTTCCTTTATTTTCAACATATTCTCCACCTTCATAGCCTACAAAAAGCAGAAGTTTTAGCATCTTCAGAATGCTCAAAGGCATTTTCCCATAGATTATATACTGTGTTTCAGCAAAATAACCCAGGAAAATATTCACTAGAACTGCAAACTGCACAGTCAATGACACGCATGTCAAGAGGGATGCAGTATGCCACTACAGGACTGCCACAATGATATCAGTAGAAAACTTGCAGAAAACGAATGACCATGGCAACTAGAGGTATATCAATAAGGAATTTCACAATATGAAAGAGAGGGAGGGGGGGCAAGTGGTTTGGAACATACCCTTTGTCCAAACATTATGGTACTTGCTGTCTCTCCTCGATGGCGTGGAGACGGACCAATAGTAACAACAAGCGAAGTTCTCGCGGTCCCTGTAAGACTTGAACACAATCAGGCAACACGCATGGCAACCTTGAACAATACA
The DNA here is from genome assembly GCA_008638375.1 of Nyssa sinensis. Taxonomy (NCBI): domain Eukaryota; kingdom Viridiplantae; phylum Streptophyta; class Magnoliopsida; order Cornales; family Nyssaceae; genus Nyssa; species Nyssa sinensis. The sequence goes on from CM018048.1 coordinate 51,063,594, forward strand.
GACCTTTGATTTAATAAATAAATTTCAATGCTGGTTTATGAAATATAAACATGAAGCCAAGCAACCATGCAATAGAAGTGGCTGCCAACAACAGTCTGTCTACCACCTGAAACAGTATCAAAAAACTATAATAGGACCATCCTGGTTCCTAATCAGACACAGACTTGGCTAATAGGTTCTTTATGCAGAAAATCAGCATGATACTAAGATTTAGGACCACTTGATTGTGAACTTTCTCTCAACACTTGAATGATTTCTAACTTCCAAAAAAATGTACAATGTAAAGGCCAAATCATCCAATTATAATTTTTTTCTTTTTTTCTCACTTAAAATGCAATCCATTCACTCTTGTGTCCCAGTGCACCACTTGCCAATTGCATTCTGCCATATGATAATCTTGAAGATTTAACCCATCTATGTTTGGATATATATACATCCAAATGAAGCCATCATGTCATTTATACTTGCATCAAATTCAGCTAATTCCACACCATTTACAAATAAATAAATCTATTTACGGAGCACCTCACCTCCGAATGAATCTCGAAGCAATCTTGTAAGCTTTGAATCACGTACTGGAACATGTGCACTGTTCTCTGCCAACGCATTTATACATTTCCCAAGAGCACTCAAAGAGAGATTGATAGACTTGGCTTCCTCTAAAGTATGTCCTTCACTTCCTGCCAAATAACATGAAAACAAACTTCAACATGTAGAGAAGATAATAGAAGAAAGTAAAATAACAAACTAATATCCCAGAGATCTTGCTGGGGAAGAATACAAACCCAACCCACTCAATCATTCATAACTTATCTAAACTTAACACATATTCTACTGGCACAGAGATGCGGTCACATTGCCTTCAAGCAAAATAATAGATATACAATTGCCATTTATCAATACCACACAATAGGTGCAAACTAATTAAATTCATGTAAAAATAAGCAGTTGGGTAACCCTACAGAAAATCCCTCTCATATCATCTGAATTTGACTCACCAGACCAGGAGAGTGCAAAGAAACATGCAACAGGAAACCCCTAACACCATTCACACAACTTCCACTTGCAGTAGAAAATTAAGTCATCATAACAATGAGAAAATGCAAAAGGTATTGAGCTTGACGGTAGAAGGGAAACTAACAAAATATTGCGTGTTTATAGTACCTGTTGGTTTCCATGCATTTCCAAATTCCTTATAAAATACCATTTCAACTATGTTCAGAAACATTTGGGTTTTTTTGGCTACCAAAACTCACCCTAGAAACAAGAAGTTAAACATGGTGACCTATAAATTGTGTATCATAGATGGAAATTTACATGACCATTTTGTATTATTCATACTCTCTGTACTCTCTAAGAGAGACAAAATTACTCAATACAGCCATACAGATCGCAATGTTGAGCTTCAGTTCAAGAAAAAATAAATGCATCTTTACATCTCCTTGGAGAACAAAGTCAAAAGAAACAATACAAGAATAAGCACTATCATTAGGGAAAGGAAACATTTAATTCATGTCTGTAAGTTCTGATAAATACCTGACTTATCAATACGTTCTGAACCTGCGAGATCTACCACAAGCAGCTTGCCTTTCCGAACAACAGAAGGCTTTAAAATTTTAACCACGTGGGACTTGTTACCATTTTCACTTGAAAGAACAGAATCTATTCCCTTGACAGTCCTCTTAACATGTACCTGCAGCAAGAGAAGAACTTGCTTATGTCCACTTAGACAACAAGCAACAGTTCAAAGAATTGCCATCAAGCCTCCCAGTTATTTCAAATGCATGGGCATCAAAAGACAATAAAAGCACAATCATTCACCATCAGAATGGCATGACTACGAGAAGACTCTGTATTCAACTTTGTGTTAGCAGCAAAGCGGTGAGCTTCCCCTAATCGTAGTAGTTCCAAAAAACTCTGTTGGTCCCTAATTTCAACTAAGGTAGCCCCAGGTAGTGAAACATCTCCTGTTTTTGGATCTTCCATGATGGATATGTTATCATTAGCAGGATCAAGGAGGTCTTGTATAGTCTCCATATAAAGCTGCACATATTTGTAAAGAAAACAAACATTACACAAATCATGAAGTTGAAAACAGTATTCCGAAAACTATTTTTTTTTATATAAGTTTCCTTCTAAAGAATATGTCACAAATCCTTCACAACGTCAATTGAAATTGGATTGATTAAGGAGTGGAAAATCCATAAACAAGAGGTAAAATCTTCAATGAATAACAATGAAAATATTCAAATATTTAAGGTCTGTTTAAAGGCTAACAACCTGCAAATATGAGATAGAAATGGAATCAGTCTCTGGATAAATTTCTGCTAAAATATCCTCCAATGCACGCACCATTATTCCACGAGCAGCTGTGTCTTCCTCTCCTAGTCGCCCAAGTGTGTAAGTTTTTCCAGTGCCAGTCTGCCCATTTGCCATGATTGTCCCATTGTAACCATCCAGAACACTCTGCAGAAGCAAATGACAAGCAAGCACATGTTGCATGAAGGTATGTTTTGGTCAAATGTAAAACCTAGAATGAGCTTCATAAAAGATGAAAGATGTTAGAGGATTAAATACTTTAAAATAAATTGATTGTTTAACATAGTATTAAAACAAGCAATAGTCTTGGGTTCAAACCAAACCGAGATAATTATAATCGGTGCATATTTTGGCCCACATTAGTGAGGAGTTTGGTCACATGTGAGGGGTCGAGCTAGAGGATTAAATACTTAAGTTACACTGTCTCTAACAGTTTAAACTTTTAAAAGAATTGGTCATTTAACAAATGATGCATAGCTGATAGCACAAAGTATAAAATCATCTGGACCCAATCAAAAGGAAATTATAAATTTCTCCCATTTAATCGGTAAGATAGGTAAAATCACAAGAAGGAATTTGGCTTTCCAGGACAAGATGAAGATCTAGAAAGACATGCAATTAGTAAAATAAACTTTTAATTACATTCCACTGTGAATGGTATAAAAATTAATTAAAAATTACAGTAATTACAGAAAAAATTAACAAGACAAGAAGTACTTCGGAAATCAAATATGAAAATTAATGGAACACAGCATGTTTTGTAGTGATCCCCCTCCCAGGAACATCAATATACAAAAAATTGTAATGAAACTGATATATAACAGTTACCAATAACTTGAACAACCTAAGCACATTGAATAGAGCCTCAAAAAAATAGAGTACTTCTACTTATCAAAAAAATTAAATAGAGTACTTCTAAATTATATAGTAGTGGATTCCTATTTTGTTTTAATTTATCAACAAGAATGTGTATTACTAAGCGTTTTAGCTCCCAAAAGGATGAGAAGTAACTGAGATACATTCACAATTGAATTAGCACAAGTCATGTCTTCAAATTTTCAACAGAAATGATATGCAAATTGCTACCAAGATTTATGATAAAACATCAAAAATGCAAATTGCTACAAAGATTTATGACAAAACATCAAAAATTTCATCCTTATGCACCTCAACTACAGGCTTTGCCACAACTTCATAAACACGCTTTTGGGAAGCAAATTCAGTAAGCACTTCATCGAACTCATAGGTATCTGAATCCCAGTTGTTTCTTCGAAGTTTTAACCTTTTGAGCTGCAATGGAGCAAACAAACCACAAATTACAGTACAATGACAAAGCATCAACCATCTACGTAGTTTGCTATTGAATTTCGACAATTTCCCATATAGACTAATATGATAAAAATGACAGTGGGGAATACCTCTGGCTGCAATTCTACACAATCAGCAAAATCAGCATCCGTCACCAACTCTTCTCCATTTCGTGGTCGTAATCTTACAGCAACCCGAACTCTCCCAGGAACTATGAGGAAGCATAGCTACATAAAGTGAGCTACATATTTTTCAATATCCAAATAGGTCCAACATACAGCATGAAGATATAACAATGAACTACGAATCCCTTTTCTTCCAATTAAAACTGCAGGACAACTTCTCAATATTCTTTGTTAGTTTGTTATCATATAATATCCTGATTCCTTCTCTTAACAATAATAAAACTCCCTGTCAATTAGACATTTTTTCAACTCTGTAAGCAGCAGCAGCAGCAGAAGAGGGGGGAAATCTATACATGAAAGATGAAGATTATAATATATAAAGAAGTAAAGCAAAGATCCTCCAAACTTAACAACCAACTTTTCAAACTAGCAAAATAAAATCAACCCAAATTTGGTTCTTCAAATCAAATCAGATAGATATTACAAGCAAAACAGTGATCTAAAGCTAACACATAAACCAAGGAGAAACTAGCAATAACAACAGTAATAGTGATATTAGCAACAGCACTAATAGTAGTTATAATAGCACTATTATTTACTGCTAATAGTAGAAAAGGCAACAAAACTAAAATTTAAAAAGCTTAATGATAATGATGCTGATGGGGATTGTCATAATAATAGCAGTAACGATACTTAAACACAAAAAAAAGTAGTAAGGATGATGATGACGATGATGATATTCCAATTATTATTATGACAATGATGACAATTGGCAACAGTGATGATGATGGTGAAAAAGAAGAACAAAAACAAGAAGAGTAACAATTAACTACTACAACAATACCCTATCAAATGAGATGTGCAATTGAAAGTCCTTTTTTCCGATTATGTGAAGTACATGCAGATATATAATTCACATCTGAAGTACCAGAAGACTTAATTAATCATCTAAAGCCACAGTTGGACCTTCCATGGATGTAGAATGGCTCCATCACAGTTCACATTGCAATTAAGGACACAAAACATTGATTGAGGATTGGGCCATATAAAAGAAGGGATCTGGAAAGTGACGGTGAAGGATCAGTTTCAGGTATTCAAATTCCCATCAATTGCAGTGATAACAAATATCCGGTTACTAACGACGGATTCCTACATAATATAATTGGTATAACGCACTGCTGCAATTCAGTTTCTGGGTCCACCCAATCGCGCCCCATAACAAATAAAGATAACACTCAAGTCTCAATTCTAAAACGCCCAGCAGGTTATCCATGCTCAGTAAAGTGTTTACTTCTCAGAAAATAATACATTCACCGCGAAAATGATCAATATAATCAAGAAATTCAAATTTCCCGATTACCAGAAGAACTAACTTTCCATAGAAGTCAATTCACATTCCACTACAAATATACACCAATCACAAACAAATCAAACTTAGAGGGAGCGCGAGAGTGTGTGACCTCCAGCATCGCCCTTGGAAGCGCCTATGGAGCCTCCGAGTGAACCGGTGCTGCTGCGGCGGACACCGGAAGCGGTTGGCGCGGCCAGCGAGGTCTTAGATTTGAAAGAAGATGAAGTGGACTTGGGGTTTGAGTTCAATGAGAGAGGCCTATCGACCTTAACAGTCCCCTTTTGAACACCATTTCTATAACCACCACCAGTGTTAGACATTAGCACATATCAAATAGCTTCAAACAGCTCTCAGAGCTTTGACTAAAAATTTCAAACGTCAAACAGCCAAAGCAAGAGTCGAAGTTGAAGTTACAGAGGACCAAAGTGGGACTCAGTCGTGTGAGGTGTGAGTCATAGAAATCCGAATTTTAGAGAGAACAGAGAGAGGTGGGCTCGTTGGAGATGGTGGTCCGGTCATGGCATTGTCGTGGCCGTCGTGGGTCATGCCTTTTCTTCCACTTTAGTTTTATCTTTTGTTCGAATTACATAACTACCCTTCATTGTCTCAAAATCGTGACTAAGTCATGTCATAACTCCTCATATGCTTTTCCATTATTTTAACAACACAATAAATTTTATATAAAAATATAAATAATAATATTTATAAAAAACTTCTACTAATTTAATAATATATAATTAAAATATAAAAAAATATAATATATAAAATATTAAATTCAGACTTAAATTTTTAAAATATCAACTTAAGTCTAATCTTAATTTCTTATTTTACTAAATCTATTTTAAAGTATAAAAAATAAAATTCAAGTCCGAAAAAATTTAGATTGAATCGGTATTAAGTTCGAATTAGCCCATCCAAATTGCACATTAAATTAAAATGTCGAACTATGACGAAAAAGTTCTAATCATGATTTATTTTTAATCAAAAATAAAATAAAATTTGAATGCATGGCGCCTCAATTTGTAACCAAGTGGAATGTAACTATTGAAGAAGCCAAAGTAAATAAATGCACATAATGTCCTCTGGGCTACATAATTATTTCAAATCATTTATTGAAATTGACTTGTAGCTAGGCCGTTTTCTGGAATTATATAACAGAGATTTGTCATTGCATTGTTCTTCTTGTGCAAAGTGCAAAAGAATAAATCATGGAATCCGAGGGATAAAATATGTAGACAAAATGGGCAGCTGAATAGCTAGGATCATATATGGACCACCAAGATCAGCACAAGTCATAGCCAATGATGTTGACGCATCACGAAATGTGAATAATATATACGAACGTGTCAATATTTATGATGAAAAATAATTACCCAAAAAGAAAAACAATCAATCCGATAAAAAATCAAATTTTTTAAAATAATATTATTAATTTAAAAATTTAAAAATAAAATATGTCTCTAATGGAGACTCACAACTTTATATATCAATATTGAGAGTCTTAATTTTACTAGAATAAATAAATCTTACTTTGAATAGAAAAAAATAAAATAAGTTTTTTTTATCTAAAATAACTAATTTCAAATTTGAAAAATAAAAAATTCTACAATAATTCTTAAACATAGGTACATGATTTTGAGAGGTATCATATATATATATATATATATATATATCATATATTTTTAAAATATCTCTATAAAAATTAATTTTAGCTGCCTAGGAAAATCACTCTTCTTTGGCTAAAGGCTGAGGATTGAGCTCATGAAGGAATTAATCATTCAATCAGTTGAAAAGATCCAACATGAAGAAATTAATGTGTATAAATTTTTTATGGGATGAATTTATACATAAAGACAATAAAACATCTAAATTCTAACTGTACATTATCATTTGTGGTACTTGCTTAGATTACCAAAAATGAACAGTAATTACTTGGACAAAATCACAAGGCAATTAATCTTGAGACTTGAGAGGGTATCTGGGTAAATATCAAAATCAAGCAAGGGCATTCTTGATATATACAGCACCATTAATATAATTTTTTTTTTGAAAGGAAAAAAAGTGTACAAGAGCCAAGAGGGTGCTTAGCTTTTGTGTGTGTGTGTGTGTGTGTGTGTTTTTTTTTTTTGGGGGGGGGGGGGGGAGCTTTTTGCCCAGCAAAGTGATAAAGATGGACTCTTGATAACTACAATGTTTCCAGTGTACAAATTTTCAGGGCGCCAAAAATAGATGCACCAATCAAGGTAGACAAATGATACGAGGTTTATGCTATGAATCCATTGATATTCGGACAATTGGCGGAATGAGTTCCCTGGGAGAATTTCAGATTTTGTATAATAGATTCTAAAGAATTTTAATTTGTTTTTGAAAAATGTAATTAATTTATTATTTAGTATTTATCTTTCATATTGTATATTAGTAATGTGTAAGTGGCGAGTCGACTAAGGTTGTAAAACAAATCGATGGGTTATTAAGCTCAGTCTGAGATGAATTTATTAAACTAAAATAGTTTAATATTACATAAAAAAATCAAGTTATTTGAGTTTGATTTATTTAGAAATTCGTTCAAGATTAATTGCAAAAATTAATAAGTCAAATTTGAATACAATTTAAAACTAATTTATTTTAGAAAGTCGAACTTAAACAACACAATGCTCAACTCGATTCACTTTTAAGTCCAAAGGATAAAAGTTGTAGAAAGACAATTTGTTTTGAGAAGTTGATTTTTTAAATTTTTCCAAACCATCCATGTTTTGAAACCGGTATTTTGTAGTCTCTATTACAAAAGCTGGTTTTGAAAAAAAATAATAATCTGGTTTCAAACTTTATCATGCATCAAAATCATAATTTGGACGGGAAAAATGCATGCCCCAAACGAACTCTAAAGAGTTGTTTGTGTGAGCGATGGACCATGTTTTTCAACGATCCTGCCAAAAGCTACTCTTAGCAACTTTTTGCGAGATCGTTTGAAAACACAGCCCTTGCACTCACACAAATAATGGCTAATTATAATTTATGTGTTTTTTCAAAAAAATATCCTGTATTTTTAGAATTTAGAGGTGCACTCAACTTGGAGGCAGTGAGATGAGAGGCTTGGATCGATTTGAGAAGACGTTAATGTGCACTTTTTTGGCTAGGTTGGGTTGGAGGTTCTATCATTTTCTGACCAAGTAGGATTTTAACGCATGAACCAGCTGTAGCATTCAAGTGGTTGATATGTCCCTTTCTGGGGAGGGTACCCTCCAATTGTATGATCGATTTAACTCCATCTGAAGAGAAGTCTGCTGCAAACTCCTGTTGCTGATATGAATGATTGCCCCAAATTGCAACTCAAAAAATCAACGCATTCATACTTAATTGTGATGTTAACTAAATAATTAAGGTGAGGTCACTTTTGTTTTTGAGTAAGTATGAAGGACTTAAAAATGATTAAATGCTATCAGAATCACAATGGCCTCGTCCAATATCAATGGGGCATTAAAAAAAGGTAGAAGAAGAAGAAGCAGCACCAGCTCATTACATCATGCTAGAAAATCGCAATTGTTGCTAGTAGTTCTGAAATAAGAACCACTGCAGCATTGATGATCCAAGGACACATACAAAACTGTCACGTATTTTTGCAGGTATGAAGAATGTAACATAAATACTCAGAGCTGAATGTCCACCATTCATGGATAACGATTTCAACAAAGGAATTACCAAGCTTAACATATAGAGTCATCCTACAAACCTACTTCCGGAGACAGAAGTGATCAACAATAAAACTTCTAACTTTGGATATATTTCATATCTAATCTTTATGTTTTCAATCCTTATCATAATTGGGAAGCAACCCATTTATAAATAAGGGTCCAAAGTATGCCCTAAATCTCAAGCTTAATCAAAATGTCTCAATTACATTCTTTTTCAATCTCTTCACTGACTTAAGTATTAGAGCAGCCACCCTTAAAGCCTTTTCGATGTCTTTCTAATCACTATCGTATAGAAAAGTTCTAAAGGAGTTCGTACATTACCAAGAAACCGGTAACAACAAATAGTGAAATCAATTCAATTTTAATTGCATCACTATAAACTTGGGATGGCGGTGGAGTGGGTGGGGGGGATACTAAAATAGTAGTGGGACAATCAAAGGACCTTAATTAGTAGAAAGTGGTCACAATGTGTAGGTCAGTGGTCACAAAATGGTCCAAGAAACACAGCCACAAGTACCTAATGGGCACTGAAACTTTTTTACATAATGAGTTTTCAATCCACAATTGCATAAAGTGAATTATTCTTTCTTATCTTTTCGGTTGAAAAGGAAGAAAGTTATGAACTAAACGTTGAAATGGAGACATACTCAGTTCAAAAACTTTAAAGAGGTAAAAAAAAAAAAAAAAGAGTGATGAGTATTAGCTTGCTACCTTGATAGAGATTCCATCATTGATAGGTAACCTTGGAACTCATGATCTCAAGTTGAGAGAACATGGTCTGATCCACCACAGCAGGCCTTATTGGCAGCCTTTTTTTTTCTCTCCCCATCACTTTGTCTTGATTAAGACTGTTTGGTTAAAGTTCAAAGTTCAGAGCCAGTGGTCCTCTTGAAGATGGTTTAAAGCATTAGCCATTACTCGTATATGTTGAGGTAATGTGTGAGTTCAGAGTCCCACATCAACCAATAATAAATGTAATAATAAAATACTAATATACACAATTAAGTCCAAGGCCTAACATGATCAAGTTAGAATTCAACATTTGAATTAGGGTTTTTATCCTCCGATCTCTCGACCCTTTTATAATTAATGAATATGGGAGATTTAAAATTTATACAAAAATAAGAACTTATATGAAACTTTACATTTTAAATTTTCATAAAATTACATATATTGCTCAACTTAAAAAGTTATGTTTTTCAATTTCATAATATTTTTTACTTATAATTCAGTCAACTTCAATTACGTTGAATTAATAAATATCATTATCAAGACATATCATAAATGGAATATATATATATATATATTTTATTTATCTAATAATTAATATTATAAAAAATTGAAAATGTATTAATTATTCATTATAGAATCAAATTGAATTCTTAAAAATTTATTAATTATTACATATAAGATGGTCAAACTAGGCAAGCAAATCATCAAATGCGTAAATTCTTTGTCAACTAGGCAACATTTGTTATGTTGTTCCATCAATTAACATTTGCTGGCGGGTTGCAAATCCTATCATTGTTAGTGGGCAACTATACTAACACTGATCTTACACTTAATCATTTTTTGGGTTTTATACTCTTCTTTATAGATATCAAAAATTATTATAATATTAATTAAACATGCAATTAAAATAAATATAGGACATGAAGATTTTTACATGAGAAACTCTCACATAGAATAAAACATACTCAACCACAAAAAAATCATTAAACAATAGAACACAATACAAGTCCACAAATAGATAATCACAAACAGCTAATATGTTACGAATTAGTAATTATCGTTAGTTTGTTTAAATCTTCTTGCTGACTGCTTCTTTTTTATTAGCTTTCTAGAGGCACAGTATCATTTATAAGTCGTAAATTCACCAACGCAATAGTATGAAATGCTCTGTGCAAATAAAAGTATATATCTAACCTTCTGTATGCACTTTCGTGTATTGCCTGACATTAGTTATATAGATTTTGATGCTGCACCTTTCATCCGCACACCGTAGGCTCCCGTGCGAGGTATTGTCCGCTTTGCTCGTAGGCTCACGGCTTTGTCCTTCCTTAAAAGGGCCCTCACAAGGGAGAGAGAGACTGGGTGCTTATGTGTTGCCGTAGTTCTCGACTCCTAGCCGATGTGGGATTTATGGTTGCATCAGTGCTCCCCAATCGAGGACTGCGGAGCACAGGAGATGGCAAGTACGTAGCCTGTCGTTCCCACAGACGGCGCCAACTAATTCTGCACCTTTCATCCGCACACCGGAGCACAAGAGACGGCCTGCGGAACACAGGAGACTGCAAGTACGTGGCCTGTTGTTCCCACAAACGACGCCAATTGATGCTGCACCTTTTGTCCGCACACCGTAGGTTCCTGTGCATGGTATTGTTCGCTTTGCCCGTAGGCTCACAGCTTTATCCTTCCTTAAAAAGGCCCTCACAGGAGAGAGAGAGAGAGAGAGAGAGAGAGAGAGAGAGAGAGAGAGAGAGAGAGAGAGAGAGAGAGAGAGAGAGAGAGAGAGAGAGAGAGAGAGAGAGAGAGAGAGACTGGGTGTTTATGCGCTGCCACAGTTCTTGACTCCTAGCCAATGTGAGATTTATGGTTGTATCAGATTCCAATAACAAAAGGTATAAAAACCTTGTAGAGAAACTTACAATGTTAAGAAAAATTGAAGCAAAAAATCTTTCAATGTATTTTTATGCTTTAAGAGGTCAGGATTCTTTTGTGAGAGACAAAAAGTCCTGTTTATAACACAAAAAACGCATAAGACCTAAATCTGGATGGATTAAGTGTTAAGAACCCGGAATTAGAAAGATACAACCAATTTGTGTTATACAATACAGACATGCGTTTGGACATGAAACAATTTACTGTTGGAACGAATCTTCTTTTCGGACACGACTCAAATTCCATTTGAATGAACGAGTTATTGGAAATCCAAATAAAAAATTTACAATCGCGTTTTAACAATTTTTCTAATATTTAATTAAATAAGTTTAGAAATATATTTTTAATAATTTCCATAAATAGACTTAGCCTATAATCAAAATTCAACCTTAATTCCAATCATTTTAAATATTGTAAAGTTCATATCTAAACTTAAACTCAATTCTAAATTTAAGTATCTAAGTGTAATGCATAATATGTATAGTCACATATATTAAATTGCACTTCTTCAAACTCGATTATGCTTGCAAAGCTTCTCCGATTTTTCACTTTAAAACAAACAATAATCCACAACTCAATCACGGCTCGATAATTACTATCTAAAGAATTACACATTTTGAAAAAATAAAAATGAACATAAAATTACATAATTTTTCTAATAATTTTCATTTTCATTTTTTTATTATATCTGTAAATTTAACAAAGTCTTAAAAAGGGGGCTACCATAGCAAGACCAAATAACAATGTCCTAACTAATAGTTCTTATAACACATTGAGAATCATGCTCCATGTGACCAGCTTATAATTCTCCAAATAAAAATTATTATCATGTTTAGTCATTAAATTAGCTTCAACCACTTTCTTCAATTCTGGAATTCTTTGTTTTCCTTAGAGATCAAGGCTAGAGATTTGGGTGCATTTTAATTAGAGTAACTTCAAAGCAAATGTTTATAATCATTGTGTGTGTGTGTGTGTGTGTGTGTTTTATAGCTGGTAAAAAGAAATTTATCAACGGCCAATAAATTATCCAATAAAATAAATAACTGGAAAGTTCACAAAGAAAAAATAAAAAATATATATATAAATAATAATTTTATTATTTTAAAAAAATTAATTTTATAAAAAATATCTATATATCGTTAAGTCAAAAAGTAAAGTCAAAAAAAAATTAATATAATTTCAAAAACCTTCCGTATAATTTATTATAAATAAATACAGAATTAATTGTGCCAGCCAGCTGCCTATGTTTCTTTAACAACCTGATTCAACAAAGCAGTGTATACAAATATGTAACATCACGAGATGAAACTACTTCATGAAATCAGCTCATAAACCCATTTATAGAAGCAAAAAAAAACACATGTTAATATTGCTCAAGGAGGAGCCTCGAGCTTGGTCATTTCAACCCACACTTTTTTAGCAAATCAGAACAAGAAATAATCAAAATTCAAACTTTGCGGCTTAATTCTCATGAATAATAATATATATATTGGATTCTGTTTAATCATTATCCAAAAGTTGTAAAAGCAACTGCAACAATCAAGTTCCACTTTATTATTATGGAATCCTTCTCCAACCCCCCCATTCCAGGCTGTCCTCACAAAGACAGCATCAAAAACAAACTGCTTTGCCCCAACTTAACCTAACCAAATCAAAAAAACAAAAACAAAAACAAAAACAATAAAAATCATTCCAAATCCAAACTGTTTCAGTGCGGATTCTTCAGATCCTCCGCAACTTATCAGCCTTGATGACCGGATTAGCCTTCGCAATGCCCTCCCGTCCAACTGCCTTGAAATCGAACGTGCACTCGTGCTTCTCCGGGTACCTATGCGTCCCGCAGAAGGTGCTTCCACACCTACACTTGAATCCCATAACCCCAACCTTCTTACTGCAGCTCCAACACCGGGTCGCCACCTTCGCTTCCGTCCGATCAACCGACTCACCACTAGCAGTCGAGACAACCTTCGTTGATTCAGATAATGACGAAGATGATGGTTCCACGAGGGATACTTTGGAGACAATGTCCACGGCATTCTTGTGCACCAACTTTTCCATCGCGGCTTTAGCCGACGCCGCTTGCTCTTCTTTGATGCTGAGGTCTCTGTAACACTTGGAGCACAGGTTCATCGTCGCCGCAGAACCAAAGAAACCACAGCCGTTGGCGCAGAGCGTTGGCTCAGATGGTTGAAAACTCGTTCCATCACTGATCATGTTCCAGCTATCTTCCGAACTCATTATTATTTCTACAAATCAGAAACTAGAGTAAGGGTTTTGAATTGAATATCTCTTGGTATCTATATATCTATATGTATATATAGAAATCTATAGTTATACAGAGTCAAAATTCAAAGAGGAAACTTATCATATGATATGTGGACTTATACATGGATTTGATTGGTCAATAATCTTTATAATGACAACTGCTAAATTCTAATATCACAAATATACCCTCACAGTTTATATTCTAAAGGAGCAGCTCAAGTAGCTTTCCTGATCATTAAGACTAGTTCTGAGGGTATTATTGTCAACTCAGTTTATTTCACAATAGTTGCGTACTCGGTGAAATGAAAAGACACCATTGCCCCGGAAATTCAGACCTTTTTTCGAAATGAAAACATGGATAAAATCGTCTTTTCCGACATCTCGGAACCGCCCAGTTCAACGAGAAGTGGGGAAAGCAAAGCATAATTCAAGTCCCTTCTCGAAGAATCCAAACAGGTTGGCCTGCCAGTCTCCGGAATTCTAAACACGTAATCGACGTCATAAATTCTGATTATTCGATCCACACCGTAGACTAATAAACGACAATATGATCGCAGAAACATCGGACGGATACAATTAATTCAACCGAACTCCGGTGAGAATGAACCAGTCCAAACACAAAATACATGTATCGACTTCATTTTTACCCACAAAAGGTCAAAAAATCATAAATTTCTCAAAAAAAAAAAAACCTCAGAAATTTAGATTTTCGTCACCGATCAATTTGATCGGTCAGTCGCGAGGAGAAATGAAAAAAAATTCAAACATGAACAAGAAGCATGAAGTGAGAGAGTCTTCCTTACCTCCTTTCTTCACTCGATGATCGAGATTTCCACACTCGGTCTCTCTGAAAGTTGCGCTCTCTCTCTCTCTCTCTCTCTCTCTCTCTCTTAACGATCGATCATCAAATCCGAATAGGAGTCGCCAAGTAAAAGACGAGAGACGCCAGTGCCCATAGTTTATGTTGTTCCCAGGGCACCCATGGTTTTATGATGGCGTAGCTACGGTACACGGTAATACCGTGTGACCCCCGTGTTAGCTTTTGATAAGATTTTAACAGTATCTTACAGTTTTCATGACGTCCTTTTGGCATAATCCGACGTTGATTACGTGCTTGTAAAGTAATTTTGTACATGTTCAATGTATTCGAATTAAATGTTTTGGAATTAAAATATTAAAGAAGTTACTTTCAAAAAAGCAACGGCCCCTCCTTGCCCATCCTTCGCCATCACGCCTGTTTCCAAGGCGTGCCTAGGGCGAACCCGGTTCGAAAAGGCTATCGATTGAACCAGGGGCCCACTTGACCCTGCAATTACTCCACTCACGAGTCACGAGGCCACGGTCCTAGCTGGCAGCGGCTCATTAATGTGTATTGAGTAATATTATCTTGATTTAAAATTTTTATTAAAAATATTTATACAATTGAAATTACAGTATTATATTAATTTTATATTATATTATAATATAATATAATATTATTATATTAATTATATTAATATTTTTAATAAAATTATTAAATGAGCGTAGTATTACTATGTGTATTTTATGTTTGTGAATTTTGAAGAGATTATAAAATTAGGTTTAATTTTGTCCGCCGCGTTTAATACACGAGTCAGTTGTGCGTGGCCCACGGCTAAGCTGGCAAAAAAAAGGAAAGATTGGGGGGACCACTCATTCATCGCCTAGTGAGAAGTTTTGCGAAGAATCGGTGAACCAACCAGGCTAATAATATTTTGACATTTAGGCACAACATTTATTTATTGTTATTATTTTTATTTATTTTTTATTTTTTAAAATAAAAAAATTGTTCTAAATATGTACGCATTAATCATTCTTAAGTATGTACATGTTAAATGAGACTTGAAATTTGATTAATAGTATGAAGAAAAAAAAATTTTAATTCCCTTATTTTGATGTATTTCCTCTTCAATAATAAAATTGTAATGATGTTTGTAATTAAAATTAAATGACAATTAAGTATTAAAATACAAAATACACCATTTTGAGTTTAAACATGAATTTAAAAATATGTTATTATAGTAGTATTAGGTTTTAACTTCAATGTTAAAACCCAATGCAAGGTTTGAAAAATGACATCGTTTTGATTTCTGTAGAACATGCTTTTGATTTAGTAAACAATGGAAAATATAAAAAATATTGGGAGAGTCAAAAGCTTAAAAGTCTTTTTCAGAAAATGAAAATGAAAATAAAAATAAAAATTGGAGTGACATTGGAATAAGATATTTTTCGATTTTAATAAGCCTTTAAATGCGTGCTACATCATGCATCTGTTACATAATAATAAAACATCATATGATAGCGCATGCACCAATGCACCATTGATGGCCACAATATAGTATTAATTGTACGTAATATTTTTATTGTACATGTGTTACATAATATATATGACATGATATTATTAAAAAAAATCGCGTCACAGTATTAGGGCCGGTCTTACTCAAAAAAAAAATTCATGTTTTCTAACACATGACTCTTTACTCATTTCATTTGCATTGGGTCAGCATGTAAGTGGTGATCGAGGACCAATGAATACTTATCTTAACAATTAAAGAAAATCAAAATTTAATCTTTCTAGTTTCTAGCAAGGAAGGCATACCAAGTTAGCTAATCTGAGGCCCATCTGCCCAACCCAATGGATCATATTTCTGAGAGTTTATCTGTGTTGGGTCAATGTCTAATACAAAGTTGCCCGTCAAGCTGGACCACACATACAAGAGCCCAACCCAAGCCCCAATTCGAGGCGTCGCGTGAATCGTACGACCGTAAGGATCAAATGATGTAACGTGACTAGTTGGCAAGAACTTTCATCTGGTTTGATCCCATAAGTTGCCTTATTTTGTTTGAAGGCTTCAAGTCTGGGCTTGCATAAACCCAACTAAAACTAATAATTAATTATATTTAGGGAGAGGGGTGACGGGGTTTGATTTTGTCTGGGCCTAAGCCCAGGCTATATATATTGTATGTCATATCTCACATTGAAAACCCAACCCAGCCAGACGAACCACCCGTTTTCCAATGTTTTGGATCTTTGATAGGTGCAATTGGAGCTAGGAGTGCAACTGACCGGGTTGGGCTCGAGCTGACTCATATCGAAGCTCAAACTTTAAAATAATCAACTTAAGTTCAGCTTGAATCTTATTTTGAATTCGAATAACTCAACTTATCCCAACCCAAATTAAAAAATTATTATTTCTCATTTTTACATTTTATTTACAATTTCTTTAATGACTCGTTCTTTTTAGCTTATTTTGATTATACACTAAAATCTCTAATACTTTTTTCAATTTCTCTCTTTGAAAAAAATCAAAAATCGTTAAAATAATTCATTCAATATAATTTAATTTTAAAAAAATGTTGAAGGTTAATAAGTTTTTAAAATTATAAAAATATAAATAATAATGTTTGTAAGGAATTTTAACTAAGCTAAGCCTTTATTTAGAAGTTTTGGAAAGAAAATAAAAAAATAAATAAAATGGAAGAGAAAATAGAAGAAAGTGTTAGTCTTCAACTTGTTTGAATATTTAGGAGAAAAATGAGAAGAAAATAATTATTTTTTGTTTGAATAGTTAGTAGGAGAAAAAAGAAAAGAAAGTGTATAAATTTTTTGGCAAATAAATCTATTTTGTTATAAAAATCTTAATTTTTAATACAAACATTTAAATATATATTTGGTATTTTTAAAAAATTCATTAAAAGGATTTCTTTTCTCTCCATACCTCTCAACTTTTAGAGAAATTGTAGAAGTGCTTCTCTCCATATCTTTTCTTTTCTATCCCACTTAAATATTCAAACAAAATATTTATTTAACTCTTCATCCCAATCTTTTCTTTTATCTCAAAATCCCTCAATCTAAACAAAAGATAATGGGAAATAACAAAAATATAAGAAATATAATATACAAAATATTAAATTCAGGTTCA
Source organism: Nyssa sinensis (assembly GCA_008638375.1). Classification (NCBI taxonomy): domain Eukaryota; kingdom Viridiplantae; phylum Streptophyta; class Magnoliopsida; order Cornales; family Nyssaceae; genus Nyssa; species Nyssa sinensis. The sequence continues at coordinate 51,081,256 of CM018048.1, forward strand.
TATTCGTATTACGCTTACATTCAACCCAAATCAGTCCTAAATTAAATCGAGTTTAAGTTCTTGTACCAAAATTCATTCCAAACTTTAAAAAATAAACTACAAGCCCTACATAATTCAGATCAAGTTGCACCTCTAATTTGAGTCACAAGCAGTTTATTGTGTGTGCACATTTATATGTATGTCTGTATGACATATACGTACGTACATACATACATATTTATATATATATACATGTGTATATACATACATACATGCATACAGGAGTAGGTGATCTGAATGTAGTGTAATTATGTATGTGGAGTTTATTCCATGTATCATAATTTACAAGTTGAAAATAGGAAACGCCATTTCTACTGAGTTTTATTGTGCATTTATATGTACGTGTGTGGCATATATATATATATATATATATATATATATACACTCACCCACAGACATGCGTATACGTGTGTGTATATATATACATATACAGACATACATAAAGAGGGACGGAGTAGGTGGTCTAAATGTAGTGTAATTATGTATATGCAGGAGTTTATTCCATGTATCATAATTTACAAGTTGAAAAAAGGAAATGCCATTTCCACTGCAAATATTGACAATATATATGATTATGATTATGATTTTAATGGGCGATAGTGATGATGAGGGAGAAGATAGAAGAGGGCAGGTGGTCATGAAATGCGGGCAATCAATTACAGGAGCACCCAAGTTGAAATATGGATAACATAAACATGCGTAAACGAGATGCGGTTGATGGAAGTGGGGGCTGGACCCTGCAGTTGATTGATGCATGTGAACTCTACGTCACATGGCTGGAGTACAAACCCACTTGAGAAGGCTAAGGAAATAGAATTTCATTTCCTTGTTGACTATTACATAAGTAGTATAGTAGAAGTAGTTGCAGTAGTAAAAGAAGAAATAAGTGATGGTTTGAGTGGCTTTGGCTGGCTACTCTTCAAAATGGCATTATTAGCTCACACGCAATATATATGTACATATATGGTGTGTACTTGTGAGTTTTATACTTTCCTTTTGTTGGGGTTGGGAGATAGATTACTTGTTAAAAATAGGAAATAACGTGATGGTTTGAGTGGCATTGGGTACTCTTCAAATTGCTCTCCCCTTCCTCTTTCAAAATGGCATTATTAGTGAAGTTGTCAAATTTTGTTTCAGTCAATCAAGGGTCAAGATCTTCTTCTATTTTCTTACAAAATAATTAGGTTAAGAAGTCACTATAAGAGATCTGATGAAAAACTCTCTAATAATTAAGTCAGTAGTGTGTCTTTTGAGATATTATGGTTGAAAGTTTAAGAAATAAACGATACTTTAACTGGTAGTGCTAATCGTCTTTTAAAAAGCCTTAACATTTTATTCCTGGTGAAATTCGAATAGAGGTAAAATAAAAATTATGCTTATCAATTTTATGTAGTTTCTAATTTGGACTTTGCCTCCGAATCATGTACCCCTTCATACTTGTATAACATGTACCCTTCCGAATCATGTACTCCTTCGTACTTGTATAACATCACTTGATATTTAGTATCAAGAGACAAAGCTCCGACCTTTTTTATCTATGTAGTTAAAACTTTGCTTTCTCTAGTCCTTAGCTCGAGATGACAGGCATGAGTTCGCATGTCATCATCTCTAAATTTGGATTATTTTAGGTATACCAATTAGCTTACATACATATGCATAATATGTACAAATATGAGAAAAAATATTGAACAATATCATCTCAATGATTAAATAATAAGTCACTTATATATATAGATAAGTATATTGATACGTGACAAGCCTCTTAACTCTTGAGACAGCCTAATAATTGTTTCATACTTATGATGTGGCTATGATCATTTTTTATGTTTATTGGCAAATCTGTTTATATACGTATCTGCCAATAGATGTGTGTGTGTGTGTGTGTGTGTGTATATATATATATATATATATATATCTGTGCATAGCTGGTCATCATAATGTGCCATCAAATGCAGAGAGACTTAGAGAAGATGTTTACAGGCGCTCAACAAAAGATTTGACTCTTAGATATTTGTGTTCAAACTAGTATAATGAGTGAAGGATAAAAAGGTGGAGTTTGTGAGAGAAGAGTGGAATAAAAACGCCTCCATCCCCCTCTAATGGTCCACAAACCCCAAAGCTTAGCAACCCCTTCTAGTGGTCCACATAGCTCAGAGAGAGACAGCCAAAAGGCCACATGTTGAGGTGACATTCTTCTTAACTCATTCTGTTAATCTTAATTAGCCTCCTACTTAAGTTGTAATTGTCCATGCAAAGCTTCTTAAACTACCCAAGCCATCTTTTTTTCTATCACTGTTGCGTAAGGGGAAATACTCTCCATCCATGGAAAAAATATTTATGAGTAAATTATAGTAATTTCTCTTTGAAGTTTTCGTTAATTACAAAGATATTTTTTTTGAAATTTTAAAATTATACTGCTTTTTATTATTTTTATTGATAAACTATACATATCATCTTACTAATCATTTTTTTAAATGACAAAAATGCCCCTATATTTTAAATTTTTTTGTAATTTTTTTATTTAACCAATTTTGTTTAACTTTATTTATTTTCAAGTAAATATTGATTAAAATATTTATGATCAAAAATAAAAATATAAGTTATTTACTTTAAATTTATTTCTACATAAAACGAAAAATTCTTTAAAAAAAAGTTTAAAAAATTTTAGTCAAAATTGAAAAAATGTTTTAAAAAAAAAACCATAAAAGAGATATTTTTATCATTTTAAGAAAAAAAAAAATAAACAAGAGGGGAGGTATGTATAATTTATTAATAAAAATATGTAAGTACAATGTAATTTCAGAAATCTTAAGAGAATTGTCAAAAATTTTAAGAAGCTAAGTCAGTATAGTTTATCTAATATTTATTAATTTTGTACATTACATTCAAATCGATGAATATTTAACATTTCAATTAAATATATGGACTATATATTGACAGGCCAAAGTCAAACACTCATTCCACCTACAATGCAATCCGAATTAATGAATACCAACTCACATCCATGATGCTATAGTTCCACAACCACCAATCACATCCTAGAAGCTCATGCAAGGACTAAACAAAGGCAAGAGGAGCAGTAGTTTGTTAATAGAGTTTACATTTTTTAAAAAAATAAGATTTAGTTGTAATAGTGAAAATACTTTAAGGGAGCTTTTTGCCATTCACGTATATTTTGAAATAATATTTTTTACTCTCAAATCATTTTAAAAATATTTAAAAAAACTTATGTTCATTTTAAAGGCATGATTTCAAAATATACTTTCTAAATGCATCATTATATTAAGATACGATTTTTAAATGTACTTTTGAGTTAAAGGCATATAATCTAAATGTATTTTTTTATTTAAGAGCACGATTTTTAAATGCATATTTTCGTTTTAACATGCATTTTCTAAATATTTAAAAAAAAACATGAGAATGTCAAATATTTTTCTTAATCCCGTACGCGAAGTCGTGAATCTAATCCCTAAAAAAAAAAAAAACTCTTAAAGTCCAATATCACTGCACATTGGAAAAAATGTGTTTTTGAGTAAAAATTGGCTACTCTTTTAAGTGTAAAAACAAACAGTTACCGTCAGCTTGACTGCATTGAAAGCTTAACTTGTCATCCATGTCGGCTACTCATCTGAATAGCTTGTGCCAAACAATGACTTTCCACCGTGACATGGACTAAGGACGTTTATGTTTTTCAATATTCTTTTGTTTCAGGGTTTCAAAATCTACATTTAGAGCCCATTTAGGCCTTTGCTCCACCCGAGTCATGGTTTTGCTACATGAGATAGTGTGAAATCAGTAGATGTGTGGCTTCATTTTTCAAAACTTAGTTTCACATTTTTTTTACGTCAAAATCATGGTTTAAAGAAATTAGTTTCTGAAAATTCGTTTGACCTTTAACAATTTTTACTCAGAACCTATTACTTAATATATATAATATAAAAGTTAAAAAAAATTAACAGTTAAAATTATTTTTACATTATTATTATCAAATATTTAAATAATAAATTAAATATATTCTTCAAATTCATTTTTCAAATATTAATTCTTAAAAATCTATTTTGCAAAATATAAAACTTCCATTTGGGCTCTTACAATGTGGAAAGGCTTAATAGGTTTATAAGAAAAGTACACAAAGCATGAGGTAAAAAGTAAACAGTATGCGTACCATTACTGCACTATATGTCTGGTCATTGAATATAGCGAGAGAGAGACCGAGATTTTAGGTACAAGTAGGTACCCGAATGGTAACAAATCCAGTAAAGTTAAGGATAGATCCAGCAAAGCTATTAGAGTTTAAATGGAGTGAACACAATGCCATTCATTCTTAGTACAATTTCCTATTGAGTGAAGGTGAATGCTAAAAGACAAAGGTAGTAATTGCAGCAGCGGACCTAAACATTAGACATTGGAGAGCAAGATTACAAAAATAAAATAAAATTTTAAAAAGTATGTCAAAAAAAAAAAAATAGAAGACCAACTCCCAATTTTTTAAAAAAATTCATACAAAAACGGGGTTCTTAAGACTGCCACTGAGTACTTGCAAGAGAGGGCGCAAAAGAAAAAATTTGTCAGCCTACACAACTTGTGAATACATTCAAATCTCATAAGTTGTATTTGGATCGACGGTTCCACCGCTTGTTTTAAATTTTTCACGTTTCAAATGAATTTTTGAGATAATTGGGTGTTTATTTGAATTTCTCAAAACACTCATTTAAACATTTTCAAAACCAAAATAGACATTTTAAAAGAATTCTAGTAAGTAATTTTTTTTCAAAATACCCATTTTCGAAACGTTCATTTTCTAAACGTTCATTTTTACCGTCCATCCAAACGAGTACATAGAGTTACTTAACATGTATAATAAGAAAGTTTTTTCGGCAATCTCTTGAAACGGCATAATGAAGTGTCACACGTGCAAAATTACACATGTTACATTTCATTGTGCTGTTAAGACAATGATTCAAGCGAGAATAAAATATTTTTTGCATAATAAGAAGGTTTAAGGTTTGAGTCTCAACCTATCTAACATAAATTGGTACATAAAAGGTGTCACGTTCACACAAAATATCAAAGTCATTTTAAATTTAAGGATGTTAAAAGAAGAACCTAGCTGGTTGTGACAAAAGTCATTTCACTTCAAGTTTGTACGCTAGTGATCAATGACGGATACAAGGGGCTGGGAGCCATTATATATATATATATATATATATATATATATATATATATATAATGCTGATCTATATATTGTGAAGGTATCTATCCGTCAATGAAATTATAACTAGACAATAAGACGATATGTATGCTGTTGCATGACTTGACAGTGTTAATTTGTAGCTTATTCTTGTCATTGATGCTCTGTTTATTGCTCAGAATGTTACAAAAAGCTGATGTTACATCTCTTAACAAACTGTAACCCCATGTGACAAAACAAATGTATTTTATACGTTCGTTTCGTAGTGTATCTTCTAATAATTAATTATTAATTATACATTGCCAGTGTTAAGTTTGTTGCTAATTACAGAATTATTAGTGAGTTATCTATATGTGTCTGTGTATGTATATGTATATGAATTATATCATGCAATTATAGTTTTCAGCTACGTGGATATCACGTCATGAACTCCTTCACCTGAATTTAAGTTGCACCTGCACCATGACAAGCATCACATAATCAGTGATCACTCGTTTCATCTCATCATTTAATTCTTCCTAAATTCAAATACTTTTTTACTTTTATGATAAATTTATTTTATTAAAATATAATTACAAAAAAAAATTTAATTTACAACAGTTAATCACATCACATGATAAAATAAAGTAATTGTTTCATTAATAATTTTTCTCGACATAAAAAAAGAAAAATATACAATAATATTTGTAGAGTGATGAAAATACCCTCACTTATATAAGAAAACCAGTTGTCTATTGGTCAATAAGGAGGGTGCATTGTTCATTTTATTAGTTTCCCTTAGAAAATTAGACCCCAAGACAGGGAAAACGATGTTTGGAGGAGAGGTAGAAATCGAAGGCATAGCCATAGACCTTTCCTTTTTCTTAGGCTTTTCTTCATGGAAATAGATGGGGTTGCTACCCCTTGTAATCATGAGTCCTCTTGCCATCATTACTGGACTTGAAATCTCTCTTTCTCTCTCTCTCTCAAATTTAATATCAGCCAGGGCACCACATGGGTGCATATATACTACAAACACTGATAATTACAAGCCCACCTATTTATATATACACAATCTCACAACCCACTATTCTCTCAATTTCCACTCCTTCATTCCAAACCACTTTCTTCTTCTTTTTCCTCCTTTTTCCCTAGCTTCCTCTTCTTCTTAGTGTAGAAAAATGTGCATCAGTGGCACAGAATGGATTAATCTACGGTTTCCACCTCGTACCCTCCATTCTTCTAGGAGAAAACATCGTTCAAAGAAGCGATCCAAGGTTCAAGTTCACAGGCTTACGAGGTACTTTATAATTTGTACATTAAATTACAGTACTTCATTGTATATGCTGCTTTTTGTTAGGATTTTGATGCATGAAAGTGTTTAATTTGTTTAACAGGAGGAAGAGAAGATGTGAAGAAAAGGTTGGAAAGGATATGAAACTAAAGAACTTGAAGCTGTATATGGAGAACATGAGTATATTAGAAGAGAACGAGAAACTGAGGAAGAAAGCTAACCTTCTTCACCAAGAAAACCTTGCATTGATGTCCGAGTTTCAGAAGAAATTCTCCCACTTGGATCGCCTTTCCACCACCTTATTTCTACTTCTTCACAAACAGAACTGATCTCAAATGAAGAAGATCTAATCTTTCTTTTGTTCTCTCTAGATATATCTCTCTTAGCTAGTATTTGGATTTTGTTACAATTGGAGAATAAGTTAAAAATAGTTTGTCTAGTAGAATTTTATGTTGTTATGTTCCTTAAATGATGAAATTTGATATAACAAGTAATTATATATATATATATATATATTTATATGTGGTTTAAGTCTGTTGTGTATGCATTCGAGTCTTGGAGAATTGATATGAAGAGAGATTTGTTTTTGGTAGGGATGGAGGTTATAGAGTAAGTTGATCTATAATGTTGGATTATGTGAAACTATAATATTACAGGTTGCCTTAACAAGCAAGAGAAGTTCCAAGCAGCTGCCCTTATTTTCATTTATGCTTCCTTTTTTGGGTTATAAAAGTGGGATATGCCGATCACTCTAATTTAGTATACAGATCAGTGGCCTAGCATGAATGAATAGGTACATATACATATACATATACATATATATATACACACATACACATACACATACACATACACATACACATACACTTTTCCATACAGATATGGACAAGGGGCGACTGTATCAGAAAGTACGAACAGGAAAAAAGCTTAAAAAAATCAAAGAATGGGTTGCAGTAGGAGGGAATTTAAAGTTGAAGCCCTAGCTTTATTGATTATCTAGTTTTGCAGGGCCATTAGAGCATCTCTCTCCAACTTTTTATCTTCAAATTCATTTTCATTTTCATTATCATTATGGTATCTTTTCAAATTTAAAGATGACGGATTCTATTTTTCAAACTTACACTAATTATCAAATTTTCAAATCATTCTCTCTGCAAATCCTATTATTTTTATTTAAGAAAGCACCGACCCATTATCTTCATTTTAGTATGAATAATAAATTAAAGAGATTTTAATTTTTTTTTCTCAATTTCTATATTTGAAAATTCGTTTTCATTTTCTTTTTCTTTTTTTTATTCAAAGCCTTCATATAATGGAGATGGTCCTAGGAACACATAAATAAATATTAAAGACTTGTCCATGTTCTCAAAAGCAAGTTCTGAGGACCCTACAACTACAACACATAATACTTTGGAATGCATAATTCATACAAAAAAGCCTATTTTGTACTCTCTTTTTTTTCTTAATCCTATAAGCCACATATGGTTGGAATCTGGAGATTCTTAACACAAATCCATTCATTTTATGTGTGTGCACATGCGTGAAACATGAATCATTTAAAAACAAATATAATATTTGAGAGATATTGTTTAGTGCAATGGTAAAATGTTCGTATTACCAAGTATAAAAGCACAAATTAGAATCTGAATCTAAAAGTAGTCACTTTATGTTAAAAAAAATAATAATAACTGAAAAATACTCTTCTTTGTGTAAAATAAACACACACACACACACACATATTATCAATGCTTAAACCCATGATATTGCAGCTAAAGTGAATGTCAATAATTTAAATTTTTTTTTTTTTGCTCAACAAATAAGTCAGAAGTTCTCATCTTCTCCCTCTGACAGGAATCGGTTAAACATAGCCAAACCCACATGCATTACCTAATTGATGTTGATACCCAGAACAAACTGAGACAGCCTCAAAAATCAAAAAATCTATACACAATGTCAAAATTGTGGCCTCTGGATCATAATATCATTTGAATTCACTCAATTCTCTTGGGAGTAACAGGCTTTTGACCTAGGTTTTTGCCTAGGACTTCTTTGGCAGACACAATATGCACCCTTTTATTCTTAGAGGGTGTTTGGCCAAGCATCCTGGACGCTCCCCCAAACGGAGCCTTAACCTTAAATCCAACTTTTCCCATCTCGGCTTTAAAGGCTACTCGTACAGAAAACAGTACCCACTATATCAATCCAACTCTATTTTGTTTTCTGCATTTGAAGGGCTTTAGTCTGAAACCTCTCTTTCAGAACAGAGAAGGAATCTATCTATCCTTTGTAGCACAAGTCAAAACCCCATGATTGCAATTTATATAAGACCCACACCACAAAATTCACATTCATCTAGACAGGTTCAAGCAATTTCAGATTCAAATGGTTTGATCAGATACACCTAGAGCTTATCAGTCAAAAGAGCAATTATAGTTGACAAACGTACTGTACAATAACATTAAATTACTTGGAAAAAATTAAAAGGATGACCTTGGAGTTTCAAACAGGAATATATTTGCCAACTAGAGGCTCAGAAAGTCCAAATATGTAGTAAATCTATGATGATATATATCCACATTTTTTAGAGAAAATGAATATTACAGCAAACAAGGTGGCCTAAGGTCAATCCACTTGGTTGACAAACTCACCAGCAATGAAAGGCAGAATTTCCTGTTTTTAGATACAGCTCAAACATGCTGGCACTCGACCACCAAACTCCTTCCCACCTTTTACACAACAACAATAAGACAGAAAAAACACTTTTGCATGGGAATTACCACCATACATGTGCTAGTTCATAGTTTCCATATAACTCATTTTCCACCACAAACGAGCAAAGCTTCCATCTTGTTTCCCATTTCCTGTCTCCTGCAGAAAGTAATAATATTTTAAACTAGTATTGTCCCTTAGTCCCTGTTTAAGATCAACTTAACACCCAAGCAAGAAGAATAACTTTACCTACCCAACTGAGAGACACAGACTAGGAAAGGATTCAGTCACGTGAATAGAAAGTAGAAAGAAAAGCTCTACAAATTCTTGGAATGTCCCTGCGATGATTTGTATATACGGAATGCAGCAATACACATGGTGCCATTACCTATAACTGTCAATGCTGCTTGAAGAGCCACCAATACCTGCAACTCATACAGAAACATTGAATCATTTTAGATGTCACCTACCATACTTACACTTGCACCTCTTAGTAAACCGCAAGATTAATGAATTGACATATGGAGCAATATAACACTTCAAGGGTATATAATAATATTCAGTATATGTTTAAACATAATTATAACACACAACAAATGGACCAAATTGTACCACTATTGTAGTCTGATTTAAGTGGAGAGTGGATAATGACGGCCTTCCAAAAGCCCTAAAAGTTATGGGTTCCCAGACCTTGGTATGTACAAATGGTAGTATGTCTGTTTGAAGGGGTGGCAATTTTGATTCCAATCAGCAGACCATCTCAAACTTATTTATAGAAGAATTCAGTTCGCTGGGCTTAACAGAATCACAAGACATGCAAAGTCATCTTTTATGCAAACACGGATGTTAATCACATAACCACAAAACATACACAAGGATTGACGGCTTCAAATGCAAGCTGGGAAGATGCTCTGCTACAAAGGCTGAGCTTTGGGGCCTTAGACAAGGGTTCCTAATGGCTTGGGAAATGAAAATCCCAACAGTGTTACTGAACTGATTCAGGGGTCACAATTTCTCTGACCAAGTGAACAACGAAGTTCACCTAGCAGGCATCTCATTGAAGATTGCATAATTCGACTCACAAATTCATGGCAGTTATTATTACAACATGCTTTGAGAGAAGGGAACAGATGCACAGACTTTCTTGCCAATGACATATTTCTCAAACTATAGATTCTGCTTCCTGCAAGAATCCCCTAATGGCATAATTAAACTCTCAAAGAAGACATAAAGTTATCCTCCTGGGACTTTAGCCCTCTGAGGATCCTCAGAAGGGGGGGAGAGAACAAAAAGGAAAGGAAAAACGCTCCTCATATTTATTTTCATATTCAATTTATAATAAGAACCAAAGCCCCTGAAAAAATAATAGCTCAATCCCAAGGGTTTGATATATGCATACAGGAGCCCATCAAAGAGGGTGGCGTAAGAGGTTTCTTGGATCAACAATCGCAAAATTAATTATTTGGTGAGTGTATTGTAGTCAATCGCAAAGCATGGCTTCAGTACTTCCAAAGCTGTTATCACCATTGTAAAGCTCTAGCTTTTACTGATCAAAGCTCATCAGCATCACAAATGAACTGACTTTCATGTAAGTGATATAAATGAATTACTAAGGTATCCATGAATTTTCAATTAATTGAAGTACATCTCCCATCCAGCACACCCCATCAACCCCCCACACCCCCCCCCAAAAAAAAAAAAAATTAAAATAAAATAATAAAAAAAAAGAAGAAGAAAGAAAGAAAATAAAAAAGGAAAAGGCTGTTAACAGAATTTAGAAACCATAATCTGTATTATCTGTCTGTTTTCCTTCTTTGGGTATTATCAAAAAAGGAAAAGGCTGTCTTCTGTTATATCAATAAAATTGGGATCCCATCTTGATGAGCTATTTTTTCGCTCTCACAGATTTATTACTTCAATAAATGATGCTCTGGACTTTCTGAATTGTATAAAAAATTTCAATATTCATCAAGCCACTAGTTTTTGTAGTGATCACATGTATCATTCTGAAGGTCAATAGCAACAGGTAATGATGCTTTCGAACCCCAAATTCAACGGCTTGATAGAAACAGTACTTCACCAAGCCAAAGTTGAGCTTGAGAGCAGTAGTGGACTGCAACTCATGATTTAGTATTAGGATATTCCATAAGCTGCTAACAGGAGTTTTTGAACTAGACCAAGCATGTTGACCCCATTATAAAGAGATGCTAATCATAGTGCGCATGTCTTTATTTATTAAATGGTTGCTACTCATCTATTGAATAAGGACTAGATAAGGTAATCTGGAGAGGGTCTCAGTATATTACAAACTTCATATCAATATGGCTTGTTTGATTGTTAGATTATTTTTAAATGTAAAAACGAAGGTGAAAAGGAAGTAGAAATAGCTTTCTGTTCCAAAAGTTTCTTCTAATTTTTTCTCTCTCCCCCCCCCCCCCCCTCTCTAATTTTCCCAACCAAAACCCAAAAAAAAGTGGCCATAGGATTAACTTTAACCGGACATTAGTAAGTGCTTGCAATATGTAGAATTCACCCAAATACCACGAGTCACAACTACTCCACAACCTCATATTAAATAGCACACACGAGTCAGAGAGATGTCTATACGAGCTATCTATCAAAATTTTAATGTTCAAATTTGTTCAAACATAATCTTATTTATCAAAAAAAAAAGTACAAAATATAATTCATTGAACAAAAGTTTTCAAAATGGAATGCAAGTCTTCTTACCTCAAGAGCCTCAGAGTTGTAAAAGAAATGCCAAGTGCATGCACAAAATGCTCCACCGAGCAGGGGTACCTAAAGTAATGAACACAATATAAAAGCATTAAGTTTGTAGAGGAAGTTATAATTAGAAACGAAATACCATTAAGAAGGTGATTTATCTATCAATCACTAGCAATTGTAAAACATTCTTGCATTGCTTTTTGGAAACTTAAACAATCAACTTGTACGGAATCTGAAACTATAATCAATGAAGATACTTATAGCTCAATTTTGGAGAAATTATTTGGTGGGACGATCACTCCACGTCACTATCCGATGTGGTGTGCCTCTCCTTCACAAAGTCTTTAACTTTTCCTATTTTAATGAATAAGTTGGTTATCGAAAATTAAGGAAAATTTGAAATTTTGTAAGAGGCCGTCACTCCACATTGGACAATGATCTGGAGTGAGAACCATCTCACTGAATAACTTCTCATCAATTTGAAGGGTAAAGGCACTCAAATAAAATTATTTCCCACCTATGACAAGTGGTACAGTTCAAATATCATTCCAAGTTATTTCAACACGGTAAAGGATTTAAATCCACAAATACGGAGTTGAGTAATTGATATTATATCCACCCAATCAAAAGAGATCATACATAAAATATCTCTAAATAAGGCCACATTCTTGAATGTCTGCAAAATTTTTATACTACCAATAAGAATAAATAAAAAGGCCTAGGGTTTTGCTAGGTTAGGGGCAAGAGATGACTGACAGCATGATTTTATCAATAAAAGTTGATTTTTCATTCATGACTTCACAAGTTTAAACAACTCAAAAGAAAGGAAAAAAAAATAAAAAACCCCATTATAACAGCATTTGCATTCCATTATGGGAAATTTTGAATGTAAACTTTGAAATTGCAGAGATTTGAAGAAATTTAGAATGCATACATAAATAAAGTCCTTTTTGACATTATATTTCTCTGATCTATCAATGAATAACCCATTTGGAAAAATTTAACATATCATGCTACCAATAAAATGGAAAAGGAAAAGAAACAAAAACTTGTCTAATAAGAGTCTATTACATCGTATTTATAGAGTTAGAAGACTATTAATTCGAATAGGAAACTACTAATCTCTATATTTCTTATACTAGTGCTAATTGAATTAAGAACCAAGAGAAATTTGAAAATTATAATAATTCTACAACAAAATACATGTTTTTGGCGAGTACTATTTTTGTCCTACATCAGAATCCCTTACTTGAAAAGAATTCGTCCTTGAGTCAACTAGATGTACGCGACCTTGAACTCGTCCATAAACCAGAAATAATAGTTGGGTTTTTTTTCAAGAACAATGAAAGACTTGAGAATTTCTCTTTTCGCATCAACTACGAAGTTTGGAATTTTTTATTTTTGTTTTGATGACAATAATGCTCCAATAATAAAACAAGAAGAATCATCGTTTTGATTCAGTGCTACAATTTCAATTTTGTTTTTAAACATCAAAATCATCCTTCGTGATTTTAGGTTCATTCTTATCTGCAGTGTTAACTACTTCCATGGGAAGTTCTTGCTTCTCTAAAACAATAATTAAATTATTATTGTCTTCTACTTTTGCAAAAGAGCTTGTAGAATCTATTAGTATCACTAGATCCACACTTTGATCAATTAATTATGAACTTTATTTTTCTTCATCTTTCTACAGAATGGGAATTGTTCACACACTTAAGGTTTTCAATTTTTGTCTCAATCTGAAGATGATCATTGAAAGATGGTAGATCGATTTTCGTACGATAACTTTGAAAAGCTTGACTTCTATAGTATCTATCACGACTTTTATCATTCATGTCCCTTCTAGATCTTACAGCAAAATCTTCAAATTCTTTATCACTCAAATCATTCACAAAGACTGATCGCCATTAAGGATGCCTTTTTTTGCAAAGATTTATCAACAAGCTGGCCTTGGGCAAATCCTTTGTCCCGATTCCTATTAATTAGGGAGTCTCTGTTGGCTTTGAGAATAAATCCGAGAAGCATATCATGAATTTAACTTACTTGATCAATGACTTGTGTAAATTGTCACTCCCTCTCTTCCATCACAACCAACGCAATCTCGATCCCACGACCAACGTCAATGGAATTTCTATGTTTGTCACCGTCGATTGCCATCTAGCCAAGCAAATCATCGCTCTAATACCAATTGACTTAGCATAAAAACGTGAAAGGAGTCGAACACGTCGAATTCCTTGAAAACCAATTAACACGAGAATTACTCATCCAACAAGAGAAAATTCTCTAAATTCGAAACTGTATATATTATTGAAATGTTGTCTAATAAGAGTCTATTATATCATATTTCTAGAGCTAAAAGACTACTAATTTGAATAAGAAACTACTAATTCTTATATTTCTTATACTAGTCATAAATAGAAATAAGAACCTAGAGAAATTTGGAAATAAACAAAATTGGAAACTAGAGAATCTTACAATAATTTTGAAATAAAATAAATGTTTATGGCAAGTACCATGTTTGTCCTACATCAGAGTGTGTGTGTGTGTGTGTGTGTGTGTTGATTAGTAATAGTAATAATGTATTATAAATAAGGTGCCTGAAGGGGGCATAACCCATATACAAAAAAGATAAAGGAAAGGCTACAAAAATTAAGGCCTTAACTCACGAAAAAAAATTACAAAAACATCTAAATGCATAAGATATTCCTATTTATACCCAAAAAACCCACAATTTCAAAAAATAATCTTTAAGAACCCAAGTAGGATTCTCCTTCCCCTCAAAAATCCGGCAAATCCTTTCACGCCAAATATTCCACGCAATACACAATGGCGCCATCCTCCAAATAACCTTCAATTCCTTTTTCAAGTGGCAGGTTCTCCAGTTCAAAAAAACTTTCTTTAAGGGTTGTCAGCATCACCCAACGAAAACCAAAAAGCATCAACACTAGATTCCACATATCCCAAGCCATCTCGCAATGGATAAGCAAATGATACACCGTCGCCTCCTCCTTCTTACACAAGTAGCATCTACTATGACTATGGAAACCCCTTGTCTTCAAATTCTCCGTCGTAAAGATAGCCCCCAAAGCCACCGCCCAACAAAAAAATGACTATGCTTCCCTTTTTTTAAAGAAAAAATAATAATAACTCCCAAATGATGTGGCAGTGGATTACTGTACCACATCCCTCACATCACTTGATGCACTGCTAATGATTCGCTACCACATCATTTTAGAGTTAAAATTTTGTAAGAAAAAAAAAAAGATAGAATTATTGATACAGTATGGGAAGTTAGTGGTCAATAAAAGTAACAGAAAATTAATATTTAATAATTCTTGATGTTGTGGGCCTTGTGGCATCTTAGCTAAAATAATTAATTAACAAGTGAAGCGGTGTAAATTCGAGTTATACACTTTTCATGAGAAGTTCCTACCAAGCATCAACAAAATGCTATATTTTATCACCAGGCACAAATTGTTCAAACATCAATGACAAATTTAGAATATATAAAGTGGAGAAAGATGAATGACCTGTAAACTAAATTAAATTTTAATGTACAAAGACTGAGAAGCATATGACTCACCATGCCCCAAGAGAGCCCCTTCCAAGATTCATACCCTGATTTCTCCCCATATTGCCACACCAGTGCCATTGCCGAAATCCTTTCAAATGAAAATTTTGAAAAATTAAGAAAACAACCTTGAATATATACACACGTGCGTACAAACATATATGCAGAGAGAGAATTCTCACCATTCAACGACGCTGGAGACATGAATGGCCCAGGTGGGCAATGACAGGGCATTGGCGGGTTCATTAAGTTGCAGAAAATAACCCATTACTGGTAATTCAGCAGCAGAGGCGGGTCCCACGGTGGTGGTTAAGGCAAACCCAGCTCCCAAAAGAGCGGCCAGGGTGTTCTGGTTCTGCAAGGTACTGAGAATGATGGGTTTTAGGGCTTGTGATCGTTGGGCTGCACATACACGGAATGTTGACGGGGTTGGGGATGAAACAAGGGCTAGTTGGGGTCTGTGAGAAGAAATGGGTTTTGGACCAGACAATAAGGTTGGCGTCGCCATGGTTCCTCACTGGAGGTTCTTTGTCGGGTGAGACGAGTGAGCTAGTTGTGACCGTGTGGAGCAGGTTCGTAGTTTGGAAAGTTTGGACATCTGCGATTAAGGCACAAGTTTAAAAAGGACAAACAAAAATGTTTACAGTTTAATTTGACAACATTTTTTTTTTTTTTTGTTAAATAAGTTAAAAAAATTATATAAAAAAAACATTTTAATTTAAATCAAAACTAATAAATTTTTTGATGTGCTAATAGTTATTTTTATATATATTTATACATATTTATATGTCTATATATCTGATTTATATGTTCTTTTGTAATATTTATTTATGTAAATATTTATACATACACATATTTAATTAATGTTTTTTTATATTTGAATAATGATTTTAATCAACAAACTAAAATTAAAAATAATTTTAAATGATAGTTATCAAATGCAAGCAAAGTTAAAAATATTACTTTCTTTTACTTATTAAAAGTATTTTTAAAAAGTTTTATAAAATGGTGCCTTATTTTACAAACTTGTGTTTGAATATTGTAACATTACGTTATTAATTAATGTGATAGCTATAATTCATTTTTGCACTAAAATATAAAGAATTCTAGTTTTTTTTTTTGAGAGCTCATTTATTTTTACAATATAATTAAGAGCACGTGAGTTGAAGCATAAGAGAATGATCTCCAGTAACATTCTATTTTTTATTAGTTCGTTTAGCATTAACAAGTAGGTCCCGTAAATGAGTCGACTTGAAACAAATAATAAAATGTTCAAGCTTGATTTGTTAAAATAAATAAGTTTTAAATTGTATTCAAGTTTGATTTATTCGATCTGATCTCGAATAAATTTCTAATTAAGTCGATCGTGAGTCGAGTTCGAATAGTTTGATTTTTTTTATATAGTATTAGGTCACTTATTGACTTATCGAGTCAAGTTCAATAATTTATTTAGTCTCAAAATATGTTTAAACTTGACTTATTTATTTTACAAATTAATTTTAAACAAATTTCTAATTAAGCTAAATTCGAATAACTTAGTTCATCTTGGACCCTATTTAACAAGGATGAATGAAAAGAAACATGGTGCATAATTGGATGCGGTTTTACTATTAGTGTACCTCAACTTTTCTAAGCTGGTTGGTGTTGTACACAACAAAATGAGTCTTGCTAAGAGGCAAAAGCAGTCCATTGTATGGCCCAATGGGCTTGTCATCTTTGCCCAACTTTTTTGTTTTGTTAGGAATGAAAATTAAACACTTATTAATGACACTCATTGCTCTTTCTCTTATAAATATCATGTCAACATTTTGCACTGTATTACACTGACTGGCTTTGGCATCTTTGCCTGAATTGTTTATCAGTTTATTATTGTGTGACCAGCAGCTTCAGTACTGCAATGATGGTTCTTTTTGTGTCATTTCAACGGCATGTACTGCCATGATGCCATTGTTTTCAAATGGGCTTCACAATGGTACTAAATTAAAAGTTAAATTACTCTCATCTTTTAAAAGATTTTTAAAAATTATATTAATTTTTTAAGTTTATGATAATTACACTAATTTTTTTTTTATTAATAAATTATAAATATTTTTTATAGTCAAATTTTTTAATCAAAATGACGAAATAATCCCTTTTATGTTTGTTTTTTGTTTTTTTCATTTTTCATTTTCAAAAAATTATTGGTTAAAACATTAAATTTATTTTATATTAAATAAAAATAAGTTTTTTACCTTAAATTTATTTTTTATATAAAATAGAAAAAAAATTCTTTAAAAGAAATTTGAACAAAATTGATCAAAATTTTAAAAATGAAAAAAGAAACAGTTTCATCATTTTGATTACAAAAATTTGACTGGACAAGAGATTTGTAATTTATCAATAAAAATAAAAAAAGTTAATGTAATTTAAGAAATCTTACGAAAAATAAGTATAATTTATCTTAAATTAAATTAGGCTTTGGATAGGGCTAATTCAATCTCCAGGGTAGTTCACTCTTCAAAGTATGTTCACAACACCAGCTTTCTCATCAAGTTTTAAAGCCAGAATCAGTATATTAGTTTTTAACAATTAGCTTTAGAATATCATTGTTTTTTTGTTTAAATACTGTTGTTGTTTTTCCAAAATACTTTTGCTCTATACTATTATAGAATATAGGTAAGTAGGATAGAGATACAGCAATCGAACAGATTCGAAGGATAATGTGTTAATCATTAAGTAACAGTTGGCAAAATGGCGAAGTTGTTGCTTCTAGAAAAAACGAAAAAGAGGAGTATGCCAATAAGTGTATCTAATGTAAGATGTAAAATTGTCCCGATATTAAATGTAAGATTTAAAATTACTGTTAATAATTATATTAATTATTGAACAAAAAAATAAGAGAATAAGTAAAGTAAATAAATTAATATTTAAAAAAAACTCACATAACAGCTCATTCTCATAACAAGACTCTCACGCTTACAGTTGTGATAATTTCACTGCACATCTATTTATTCCACCATCTCTATATTTTGTCACTACTAACCTCACTTTTTTTATAATTTTTGTAACTCACAACTCAATGTGACCCACATATATATAACAATGACTTTAAGTCCTATATTAATTAGGATATTTAATCTCATACAAACTAATATATTTTATATTGATTAGGACATTTAATCCCATACAAACTAGTATATCTTATTTAACTATAATCAGAAAACTAACTCTCATTATAATATTAGTTCAACTACAATTAGGATTACCAAAAAAGACTCTAAATATTATTAGGACTCAATAAACCAAATTAAAAAACTTTCTAAAATTTATGAGCTTGATTTAATTGGCCAACATCCAACATTTCCTTTTCTTATTTCCCAAAAGAGAATCCCACAATTTTTTAATTTATGGTATGTCTGGTTGTATTTTTCATTTTTTAATGTAAAGTGTATTGTATAATTATTATTTTATAAATTTATAAAAAAATTTTAATTATGAATTTTGAAAAATATAGTAACTCAATAAATTACAATATGTACAAAAAAAAAAGTACACACCCCCTTATGAAAGAGTGAGTCTCTCAATTCTAAATTCTTAAAAACCCAATAATTCGATAAATTACAAAAGTACATAAAATAAATTACACATCTCTCAATTAAAGACTGAGAATATAATCTAATAAATTGTAATAATTGATAGAGAATAAACTTCATATCTCCTAGCACGGGAGCGAAAGTAAAGTCTAATAAATTATAACATGTACATAGAGTAAATTACACATCCCCCTAATAAAACAATGAGTTTTTTAACTCTGGACCTTAAAACACTTTATAACCCAATAAACAATCGTATATACAAAAAAAAAAAAAGAGAAATAGAGCCTACAATTTTCACTCAGGATAAATCACGAATTATTAATTAGACCAGTCCAATTGACGATTATACCAAATTATAAGTCTGATTTTTAATTAGTTACATTAAATTAAGTGTGTGGCTACTCTCACTCCTGAATGCTAGAGTGAGATTTAATTGTTATGCATCTCATAAACAGATTCATCCTATATAAGTGTTAAGAAGCATATGAGTTGAAGTATTTCCATTTTAAATAAAATAAAATGTCTCTATTGATCTCACAAATAAACATATCTATATGTTAAACTTGTAATATTTCTAAAATTTTTAAAATAGTTTCTACCTATTTGCTAGAGAAACGAAAGATAATCATTTAAGTTGAGCAAATATCCAAATATTACTGTAGGGGAAATAGCTGCCCAAGTCTTCTTCTGTCTGTCTTCTTCGTTATGATTGGCTAATCGGTGAGGCAGTTGCTAGCCCGTGGGGCGGTGGGTGGGTGCCAGCTGTCATTCACGCGTCACAATTTCAGTACACTTCCACCACGTAACCACCAACGTTTTTGCGATGATTAATCATCAAAGCATAAGCATAAGCGCGGATTTAACAATTTAACGGTGGAGTGTAGTCGCCGCCGACGCTCTCTCGACGCTCCACTCCACGCTATTCCTCGCGTGACGGAGAAGTCACGACAAAAACATATCCGTTACACTCTTCTCCAAAACACACTGAACGACGTCGTGCAAGTCGATTTTCATTACGGTGGATTAAAATTCCGGTTGATATCGACATTTTTATATATTTTTTTAAATTTATTTAATTCTCGACTTTTGCTTTAAACAATCAAAATATCTCTTCATTAATAAACTGATTTGTCTCTCCAGATTCCAATCCTTACCCGTCTCTCTCTACAATCATACACTAATTTCTTCCAAATTCTAGGGTTTCTTTTTGCTTTTGCTTTATCGATCAATTGTATAGTTATTAGGGCGTTTGGTTCGGTTGGTGATGACGTATGTTGTGAATGAGGAGGACGATTGTGTGGTGCCGGAGTTGAAGATGAGGATAACGGACGGGAACGGGGATTACGTGAAATTGATGGAGTCGGATGGTTGCAAAGGGGAGGGATTTGGTGGTGATGGGGCCCAACCGACGTCTTCTGCGAGTGGAATATGGTGGTCTCTCTGGTGGTGGGCTAAGGCAGTCTTGTTGTTAACGTTCCTGGGGGTTTTGGCAGCCGTTTTCCTCAAATGGGTCTGTCCCTTCTTCGTCGATAAGGTAATTATTCGGACACACATACGTAAGTATGTTGCATGTACGTGTGTATTTTGTTGTTTAATTTGCATTCTGATTAATTTATAGACTTATTGAGCCAGTAGTATAGCTCGTAGCTCTGCATTCCTTATTAGTGATCGTATTGAGAGGCTCTGAGTGTCGAATTTTTTAATCTTTAAATTTAACACTATCCAAATATTTTAGGGGAATTTTTTTAACTTCTGTCCTCATTCTGCCTTTAGCTTACATCTTGATATTTGCTTGGCGGGTAATAGAGCTTTCAATATTAATTTAATGTGTTTGGAAAATCTGTTTTTTTAACATTTCACTATTACTTTGTGATGTCATTCAAATTTCTCATTAAATTTAAGAATGTAGATGGACCTTCAAACTGGTCCTTTTCCTTTTGCGAAAAACTATAACTAGCATGGAATGGGCTCTAAATTAAACATTGGCAATTTTGGTAAAGTTAAGGAATTATGCTGAACATACATTATTGGGTAGCAACAAAAAGCAGGTAGGTATGTTTTACCATGTAAAATATGTTATCTTGGCAAAAAATTGGCAGTTTGGTGGACCAATTGTATTATGAGGTACATTCCTCGACCACTGAAAATAAGTAAGTTATACCTATTGTTATATCTTCAGTTTCTCTTCAAACTGTTGAATTAGCATGCCCCTCCTTTAATTATTTTCCAAAATGTTATAGCTGACTTGTGGAAGTCCATTGAAGATACTTGATTTAGTTTTACTGAATTGGATATGTTTTTCATTGAACCTCAGCCCCTTGTAACCATAATTTTACTCTTACACGCTCAAATTTAGGAGTATAATTATTAGTAATGTTTGGGTGTTATCTATATAAGGTTCATCGACTGATAAAAAATAAATAAATAAATAATATATATATATATATATATATATATATATAAAAAAGGTTCATCACTATGGATTTATAGTTTGCCCTTCCTAAACATCTTTAACATGCACATTGCAAAGATTGAGATGTTACTAATGTCCATGAAAACATATTGTGCAAGATGACTAGAGATATGGTCTAATAATTTTGTTTTGTGATTACAATTCTCAATTGTTTTTTCATTTTGTAACTGATTAGTGAGTTGTTCTTTTGCAGGAGGTTATCCCAATAATAAATTGGGAGACAAGAACATTCAGCAAACCAGTTCTAGCAATTCTACTATTTTTTTCTGTGGCATTATTCCCTACACTGCTTTTACCATCAACACCTTCCATGTGGGTGGCTGGAATGACTTTTGGTTATGGGTTTGGCTTTCTAATAATCATAGCCGGGGTAGCTATAGGTGTGTCACTTCCATATTTCATTGGTTATCTCTTCCATGAAAAAATCCAAGTAAGTGCGTACCTGGAATTTTTTAAAATAGTTTTCCATCTTTTATTGCAAAATGAGGGATCTCTTTCTCTGGTCCATATTCAAATTAAACTCTGTTTGATATGTGTGTAGCGCTGGCTAAAAAAATATCCCAATAAAGCTTCCATCATCAGATTAGCCAGTGAAGGAGGTTGGTTTAATCAGTTTCGAGCTGTCGCATTGATTAGGATTTCTCCATTTCCATATATCATATACAATTACTGTGCTGTCGCAACACACGTTAAATACGGTCCTTACTTGTTGGGGTCATTGGTTGGAATGGTGCCAGAAATATTTGTTGCAATTTACACGTAAGAATACTCTCTCTCTCTCTCTCTCTCTCTCTCTCTCTCTCTCTCTCTCTCTCTCTCTCTCTCTCTCTCTCTCTCTCTCTCTGTGGCATCTTTGCATAACATCTATGTTGTTTTATATACATTTTTACTGTAACAAGAATCCTGCATCACAACAGTGGTTTACTCATAAACATACTTGCCTATGTGATCATATACACACATGGATGCATAGATAAACATCACATTTGCTTAAATTGATAGATTATATGTCACACCTAAGCCCCATAGACCTGAGAGTGAACCCAATGAATAGGGTTTATCTAAGAAGTACGGACACGGACACGGACACGGACACAGCCATGGGTCACAAATACGACACAACACAAATACACCATTTCTCAAAAAAGTAGGACACAAATACATTAAAGATACATTGAATATATATTTATATTTTTTATATGACCATATAATAAAAGCCTAACATTATTTCAATTTACATTGACATAAAAACACATCAATCACAAAAATATTAAAATAACAAAGTCATTAAATAAAATTTTAAGAATTTTTTCATTTAATTATCAAGATCTATAATTTAAGTTTCAAAACAAATTTACTAACTATTACATAGAACATATATTTGTATACAAAAAAAAACAAAAAAAGAGGAGGAGAAAATGAGAGAAAATTCAAAAAAAAAAAAAAAAAAACTAATATGTCCTAATGTGTCCATAACGTGTCCAAAATTCAAAAAATATAAAAAATTGTACAATCTTTTCGTGTGTCCAAAAATTGAATGAGATTGTTGGTGTCTTACATGTGTCCAACATAAATACGTGAATCAAAATAAAGTATCTGTGCTTCATAGGAGTTTATTATAGTTAGTTAAATAAGTGTTGTATTAGAATGGGTATTATGCACTAACATCAAATATTAGTTTGAGTGGTATCACCTCCATCCAAGGGCGAATGCATGAGTAGGTTGGGGTGGGCGATACCCCACCCCACCCCAAACTCCAAGGGAAATTTTTTTTTATCATATGAAATTTAGGTTCTTTTTAAATTAGCCCATCCTTATTTGAACCTAGCCTACTCCAAACTTTGGCCCAATTCTAATTCTAACTCAACCCTTACCACATAAATCCCCATTTGAACCTAGCCCAAACAAGGTTGTGGCCCAATTTTAATTCTAACTCAACACAACCCATTAACCCTAATTTGTTAATCCCCTTATCATCTTCCTCTTTAAGAAAACAAAATTTGCATGTAAAATTTGTGTAATTTGAGAAAAAAAAAATCCCCAAAAATTTCTATCCCTCCAGCTCCCAAAGAGGAGGTTGAGGGTTCAATATGTGTATCTTACATATCAAAATAAATAAAATAAAGAATGGGTATGATGCAACATCACTTGTAGAGATATTGGGGATGATCCAAGTAATTGAACAATTTTCTCTTCGATGAGAGGCTCAAACATTAGTAATTAGCCCATGCAACTTAGTGTCTAACTCGCACTTCCAGATAGAATCATTGGAATATGGCTAGGAGAGTGAGGTAGTATGAGAAATAGAAGAAAAGAACCAAAGAGAATGGTCAACCGGCTGGTTAGTCTGAGGGCAAGAAATGAGATACTGCAAAGAGGTGAATTACTGGTTAGCCAGTTCAGCGCAACCGGCTGATAGGTCTGAGGCCTTATTCTGAAATGCTGCAAGGTCGTTTGGAACTGGATGGCCATGACCGGTTCCGATCTGAGACAATCTTCATGAGAAATCGAGGGTTGTAGTGTGACTAGATAGCCGGTTGACTCAGACCAGCTGACTGGTCTGGTCCCTTTCACTTAAGAAACCGAGAGCTATGCTGGGACCAGTTGACTGGTTTGACCTTACCAGCCGACCGGTTCAGTCCAGGTCCTTGGTTGTGTTTTGTCCAATTTTGGGTTCCTGTTCTTATCCCTATCCTAATCAAATAGTCCTGCATTCTAAGCACTTGAAACAACCATAAATCATAATCTGAAAGATCCATACATGTGTATCTATGCATCCATTCATCACAATTTGGGGAAATTATATGAAATTCCGCAAGATTCATATATTTAAAGCAAAGTTTCCATGATACTTAATATATATGTTTTTCAAAGCATCAATTTTAAATTCTCAGTATCTACATGTCTTCCAACACCAACAACAAATACACATGTTCATATATTAGAGTTAATACAGGGTTTCCAAAATATCATTTCCAAGCAAAATACATAAAGAGTCCTTCCAAGCATCAAAACACAAGCTTGTACTTGTCCAACAACACTTCTATCTGTCAAAGCACGAAAGAACAAAGGTCCATCACAAGTCAAGCCTCTAGTTTCTTTCGTTCACCTGCAAGGTTGAAGGTGAGCGAGAACTTAGTAGAAGTAATACCAAGACTGACAATCAATGATATGGTGGCATGTGAAAGTGTGGTGACATGAAATGCTAATCGTATCATGAAAATAACCGCGAAGTAACTCACATCTATGCTAAACATGTAGAGATAGGCAATATCTCCAAACATATCACTAAAGAATCATATCAACCATGCTAAGCATGTCAATTACAATAAGGCTCACATTTCCCACACAATACACAGGGTTAAGTCTTCACTCACATACAACCACAACAAACACCACTTTGGGCCCTTCCACAGCCGATTGGTCTAGCATTAGCACCAACCTGCTACTAACTCGAGGGACTGAGGAGTTCCCTTGGCCAAGTTTACGGTCTAGACACTGAAGGGCACCAAGCCTTGTCATTAGTTCAATCGGGTCCATCAGACAACACCACATACCAACAACATAAGTCCGCAATGTCCAACCACAGTTTTAACATTCATAACTGTTAGAAAATATAATAATAAAGTTACACCCTCTCTAACAACTTAAGCTTTTAGATGAGTTGGTGATTTGACATGATATCAGAGCGGGCAAAAAGTCCTGAGTTCGAACTTTACTATCACCCTGAGAATATGAATTTGCACGTATAGGCTCAAACTGACCACACGTGAGGGGGCGTGTTAGATAATATAATAATAAAGTTACGCTCGCTCGCGTGTGGCCAGTCTGAGCCTACACGTGTCAATTCATATTTTTCAGGGTGACGGTGAGGTTCAAATGCAGGACTTTTTGCCTACTTTGATACCATATTAAACTACTAACTCATCTTAAAACTTAATTTCTTAGAGATGGTGTAACTTTATTATTATATTCTTTAGCACACCCCTCACATGTGGCCTATTTGAGTCTATACGTGTCAATTCATGTTTTTAGGGTAATGGTGAGATTTGAACTCAATACCTTTTGTCTGCTCTGATACCATGTTAAACCACTAACTCATCTTAAAACTTAAGCTGCTGGAGAGGGTGTAACTTTATTATTGTATTATCTAACAATAACATTAAGTATACCATGCCAAGCTTGTACTACATGATGTCAAGATAATGCCCACTATTCAATCAACAATTTTCCACCAAGCTGGTCATTTACAATACTAACATTTATATCTTGTGACATAGCAATCTAATCACATATTCATCATTTTCAAAGTCTCATCCAATGAAATTGAAGCATAAATCATAACTTTAATCTACATAAGCATTTTATCAAACATATGGTGGGCACATCGTCAATGATTGTTTCTAATGTGTACATTTCATGCCAAAGCATCATATTAATAATCTCTTTCATATCAACCACTAAACAACGCTGACATATCATTCCAGTTGTATCAAAGATCATCATTATAGGCATTAAATATCAGCATATCAATTGAACCATGCTAGGCTTTGTGATACACTATATAATAGTGATGTAAATGAATGGAACCACTCTATTCTAACATGGAACACACCACAAATTAGAGGAATTAGTAAAACTTGTATCTTAATAGGCAAAAAATGCGAAACCCTAGGTTGAGAACTTCCAGCAAATCTTGATTTAATACCACCCAAGTGGTAGCCCTTGATGCAAGGTTCACTTCTTCCTTCTATGGTTTGGTGAGATTCCCACTATTTTCTTGTAAAATTTGAGGAGAATGAGGAAAAGATGAAGAGAGGTTTGAGGATGACGGGGGGTGCAGAGAGTTTAGAGAGAAAACGAGAGGGTTTTGGCCCTCCTTTTCCCCATCATATACATATACACACATAATTTTTGTTTAAGTTACCAATTTGCCCTTCTCATTAATAAATTCATTCTCACCCTTCCCCAGGTGAGGATGACACGATTTATGTTCTCACTCACTTCCCCAGGTCCTACCACCAAGTTGTTTTCGTCGATACGGTTAAATTACCAAAAGACTGAAGTATTCAAACATATAAGTTAATGTACTATAACATACGAAGTTCACTAAACTAAGCGCACTAATCATTTTTTATTAACACATTAACATGTAATTATCAATTATGAATTAAATTTAATTAGCAAAATTTTTGGGGGCACTACATTATACATGTGTATATAACCATCGAATGAGAAGCCACCATCCATTATTATTTTTTTGATAAATAAGAAGAAAATTGAATTAAAACGCCCAAGGGGGACACACCACAGTATAGAGAGTGTACACTTAAGGGCTCAAGGACCCCAAAAAATCAACAAAAGGCCCTAAAGAGTAAGAAGAGTTCTTATTGGCCCACAAAAACAAAAGGTGCAATAAGACATCCTTCAAAACAAAAGGGGGCTTTTCACACTCTTTAAAAACCCGGTTGTTCCTTTCGTACCATAAACACCACACCACACAATGGAGGACCATTCACCAAATTCCTTTGATGTCCTTCCTAACCCGCAATCCTCCCCAGCACGCGACAACATCAACCAACCTAGCTGGCATTACCTAGAAAAATAAAAAAACGGCCATAACCAAATTCCACAGATCCCCCACTACTGAGCAATGAATCAACAAATGGTTAGCAGATTCCGGCTGTCTTTTGCACATCGGGCATCTACTAGCTAGCTGGAAACCCCTCATTTTGAGATTATCACATGTCAAAATAACTCCCCCAGAAGTCACCCAAACAAAAAAAGCGACCTTAGGGAGAGCTCCATTATACCACATTATCTTCCAAGGAAAATGCCCTCTTGTGCCCCCCCATCAATTCCCTGTAATACCACTTGACCGAAAAAAGCCCCCTAGCATCCTTTGTCCATCTCATGCAATCCGCCCTATCCCCTCAATTTTGTACCCATGAAACATACTCATCAACGCTCCCACCTCCTCCAATTCCCAATAAAAAAATGATGCTGAAATGTAGGGGTCCACACCACCTCCCTCCCTTCTAGAGAGATATAATCAGCAACCAAGTCACCACGAGACCGTGCAAGAGTACACAATTATTTTTATAGGCTGCCCATTTGATTGGTCTATGATTTCGTTGAAATGTCAATTGAACTATTGCATTGACCATATTTTTAATGTGAAGGTGAACCAATAGTTGATTTATGATATTGTGATTTACAATGCCATTCCGTGGTGATCTTACATTGAATATTCTGCGTTTCAAGGTTGGTCAACTTGAATTGGTTTCTGTGCGATGTTTATGCACAAAGGTGGCAGATGAAATGTGATTCATTACCATGTCGTATGCATAGATATAATATGTAAAATGACATTTAGTGTATTTATACCTGTCTGTTACAATGTCCACACTAAGAGAGGATGAAAATGCACGAGGCTCATGGGAACATGTATAGATCTGTTATCATCAATATCAATTTCTTTTTTTTGCCTTTGGGTGAAGTGGAGAGTGCCCTCTAAAACTTGTTCTTGGTTTATTTGATTTTCGTTTCTCTATCTATTGCCTTAGAGTTAGATTAGAGTTTATTACTTTTAAATGCCTTAACATTTTTTTTGCAATTTCCTTACACATAGGTCAAATGAAAACATTGTCTATTTGATTTGCCATTCCAGTCACCAAGTGTGAGATTGCAATCATTAAAATTTTTAGTCACTAAAACTACAAAGGATAGAATACATTGGTGATAGAAAAAAGGGGAGTGAAAGAGGAGAGTGTTGAAGTTTACTAAAAATGGTTTGTTGAGATCTCTTACATTTCTTTGTAAGGGCACGATGCCATTTGAGAAACACTTAATTTCAAGAAGAAATCAACTTCATCTACTCTACTCTCAGTGATTTGATCCATGACTTCACTAGTGACCTTCAATAACATATGTGAAGATGATATCATGTTCAATAAATGGTAGGTCATTGTGTTTCCTGTGGAGTCTGTTAGATGCATTTACTGTTAGACACTTCCCCAACAACATTGTCCAACAAATGTGTGAAGTAACTGACCCCTAGGTCGTGGATCTTCTAACTTTATTCCTTATAGTACATGGGTATTTCAAAATGAGGGTAAGTACCCTGAGTCCTGGGATTTAGGGTTCGACATTTAGACACTTAGTCAAAGCACATATCTGAGCCCGTGTGGCATCCACAATAGTAGACACAACCTCTGGCCTTGGGTTTTGATGTAACTCTGAAATGCTTGAGTGCAATATGCAATGAGAATTGTTGAATGCCCTGCTGCAAAATTGATGAATTTGGGGTCTTGGACTGCTGGCTAGAGTGCAGGCTGTTGATTTGTTGTTTCAGTCTTATCAAGAGAGGAGAGTTCTCTACTACCCTTGGATGGTTATAACCTAATGCATGTCGTTTGCTGCCAGTCCCAGTAAGTCACAGGCCTATAATTTGTTAGCCTTGCAGTCCCTTTAACCAGTGGTTCCGTGAGCTATTTGGTTGGTGTTAAGCCTGGCTGTCTGCAGCATTGCTGCAGTGCACGTGTGCATGCTTCCAGACCTGCAAAATCATCTCTTTTGAGGCTGTAATGACATCAGGCCATAGAATCTTGAACTGGGTAATCTTGATAATTTGAAATTTCAAGGAATAGTGTTTGAGGTACTCTACTTATCTTCATTCTTTTGTAATGTCTTCTTCAGCTCAATGAACTTCTGAGAGCTACAATTTCTGGACTGACAAGTTTCAGGTGTCAACATTGATGCTGACACAGGAAATAGGAAACAAGAACTCCCTATATTGACTCAATAGCAGAGCCACATATGCCTGTATTTGTAAAATATTATAACCGTAAAAAAAAAATTCTTCTCTCGAAAGGCAGTCACAATTCCTCCAAGCAAGTGTACAAGTGTAAATGGGTTTCATGTTGACAAGTGACCTTGACAGTAGTTGTCAAGAGGGTGTGGTGTCCTTATATATCATAGCACATAGCTTTTAAAGCATCTTCATTAAATAATTTTGGCAGTATTTGACTTTTTAATATATTTTTCGTAGTTTAATTATTTTGGGTTTTCTTTTTATTTTATTTTATTTATTTTGGGTTTTCTTTTTCTTTTCTTTTATTTTGTTTTTGGGAGGGGAGGGAGGGGGTTTAGTCAGTGGTAAGAATTGAACCCCAAATTCTGCCCATGCTTGATGTTGTTATTTTTGTTATTATCTCGGTCTTGTTTGTCTGAACGTTGTGCTAGGACAGCTGACATCATTTTACGTGGTTACGTTTGTAAATGTAGGGCTGTTCTCGGTAAAGTTGGAATGACATGGAATATTTTGGTTTGCAAAGTTTCCTGTCTGTCATATCGAACATTCATTTGGTCAAATTCTATGTTTATGCTTGACTCATATATTTTCATTTTCAGCACTTGGTTAGTAGTTCTCCCTTTCTTCCCTTGCATTTTCTGATGACACTGCAATTTTTCTCCTTTTTTTGATTTGGCTATCCATGTGGTGATGTGGAAGATGACGGGTGCATCTTTCTCGTGTCTTTTAATGTTCTCCAACTCATAAGCCTTTTTTTTTCCTAAACTACAAATTGCAGTGGTATCCTGATACAAACATTGGCTGAAGCATCACATGATCAACACTCCCTTTCAGCACCACAAATCATCTTCAATGTTGCTGGTTTTTGTGCAACTGCGATCACCACAGTAATAATTACAGTGTACGCAAAAAGGCGGCTCAAGGAATTGCAGAAGGAAGAGGAGCCACTACTACATTAAGCTTTTGTTTGGGTTCTGGTCAGGGTTAAGCCAAGTCAGATTTGCAAGTTTAAACACAATCTATGGCCGGATGGGGTTTCTTTTAATAACCCACTTCATCATCCTTGGGAAGTTAACTTATATTTTATATGGTTGGGGTCATGGAAATATATGGGTGAGGCAGAGAGTGATACAGGACAAACAGCCAACATGATTGACAGACATCTATACTACACCAGTATATCCAATTCTAAGAGGGAAAAAAGTATTATTCTTTGTGGTTGTTGTCAGTGTTTTCTCTCTTCGCCTCTCTCCTTACATTTTTCATTTGTATATATAACTGAAACTCATGATTCAAAGGGTTAAATAGTACTTGGGGAAATAAATTCTTCAGGGCTTGGAACTGTAAAGCAATACGTGCTCGTGATGTATTGTGGGCTTGTAGTCTTGTAAATGATGATTTAGATTATGTGGAACTGCTTCGATTGATACCGTATGGATTTTTTATTTTGTATTTGTTATTTGTTTTAACCTCCTTTCCAAATTTTAATCTTATTAGTTTTGTTCCCGTGCTTTGAATTTTTGCTGATATCTCCGACATTCATTGGTTCGAGTATACATTTATTCGTTTGGATTGTGATTCGGAAACAATTTTTAAATTTTTTTTTAAAAATATATTTAAAATTTTGTAATTAATTTTTTAAAAATTGTGAAAATATATTTAGATATGATAATTTAAATTTTAAAAAATAAAAAAAATATATTTTGAAATGCGTATTCTGCGTTTTAAAATTAAAAAACTATTTTTGAAAACAAAAACAAACAGCTCTACGTGAAAAAAAAATCACCAGGAGAGAATGTGGATTTTTAAGGATTAGAAAATCCCAATTGCCTGAAGCCATAGTAGCTTCATTAGATTGCTGGAATAGAGAATACTTCATGCTTGGTTGGGTATATATACAATTCTTCTCATGCTTTACTCGGGCTTTTTATGATTGTGTTTGCTGTGAGTTACACAGGTAAACGATGGGAATGGAGAGTGAATGTTAAAAGCTGAAATGAAATTAAAACTTGTGTCTGGCAAAGGTAAAATTAAAATCCTGAAATTTAAATTGGATGAAAGTAAGGATTTGGAAAATATTAGAACTGATTTAGTACAACATAAATAAACTAATTTTAAATTTTTAAATGTTTTATAAAAATCTTTTAAAAATGAGACTTGACTCTTAAATTATGTTTGCTACGATAGAATGAATATTTCATGAATTTTTATTTAAATATTTTTAAAATTTTTTTTTTATTTGGTATGATTAAAAATGCCTATTTTACGAAATGGATATTCTATTAAAAATAATTTCAAACATTCTTCATATTTTTTTTAATGATTTTATAATAAAAATTCAAAATTAAAAAGTTAAAAATTAATTTTAAAGTAGAATTCTAATTTTAAATTTAGCACACATTTAACTTATTTCACTTAACAATATATTAAATAAAAACTAATTAAGAGAAAATATAAAAATAGTTAAAAAGCAAACAATTTACTAGAACATATTAAATATATATTTAATCAATTTAAATATATAATAAATAAAATAAAATAAAAAACTCTAAAGATTAACAAATTAAAAAAATAATTTTAATTAATTTATATGTATAAAATAATAAATAAGGAGTATTCTCTCTCCACTCTCTCACTCCTCACGCTTAGAGCATGATATTTAGATTATTTCTTAAAATGGTTAAGGAGTCGCGTAGGGAGCCCTTCAAAATACTCCAAAAGCAGGTGGGATTTGGGAAACACCATCCGCAAGCCCCTCTCGTCAGAGAGGAAGGCAATGCTGCCGATCCATGTGCTAAAGCAAAGCCCTTCTTATCAGCTTGCACTCTAGGGTTTCTTTATGCTTACGGTTAATCGATCAATTGTATAGTTATTAGGGCGTTTGGTTCGGTTGGCGATGACGTATGCTGTGAATGATGAGGACGATGGTGTGGTGCCGGAGTTGAAGATGAGGATGGCAGACGGGAACGGGAATTACGTGAAATTTAGGGAGTCGGATGGTTGCGAAGGAGAGGGATTTGATGGTGGTGCGGCCCAACCGAATTCTTCTGCGAGTGGAATATGGTGGTCTCTCTGGTGGTGGGCTAGGGCAGTCTTGTTGTTAACGTTCCTGGGGGTTTTGGCTGCCGTTTTCCTCAAATGGGTCGGTCCTTTCTTCATGGATAAGGTAATTATTTGAACACACATATCGAAGTATGTTGTATGCATGTGTTTATTTTGTTGTTTAATTTGCATTCTGATGAATTTATAGACGTATTGAGACAGTAGTATACCTTGTAACTCTTTTCCAGAATCTTCGTAGCTCTGCATTCCTTATTAGTGATTGTATTAAGAGGCTCCGAGTGTTGAATTTTTTATGTTCATAGTTAACACTATCCAAATCTTTTAGGGGAGTTTTTTTAACTTCTGTCCTCATTCTGCCTTCGGTTTATTACATCTTGATATTTGATTGGCGGGTGAGCTTTCAATACTTAATTTAATGTGTTTGGAAAATCTGTTTTTTAACATTTCACTATTAATTTGTGATGTCATACAAATTTATCACTAAATTTAAGAATGTTGATGGACCTTCAAGCTGGTCCTTTTTGTTTTGCGAAAAACCATAACTTGCATGGAATGGGCTCGAAATTAAACATTGGTAATTTTGGAAAAATTAAGGAATAATGCTGAATATACATTATTGGGTAACAACAAAAAGCAAGTAGGTATGTTCTACCATGTAAATATGTTATCGTGGCAAAAAATTGGCAGTTTGGTGGACCAATTGTATTATGAGGTACATTCCTTGACCACTGAAAATAAGTAATACCTATTGGTATATCTTCAGTTTCTCTTCAAACTGTTGACTTAGCATGCCCCTCCTTTAATTATTTTCCAAAATGTTATAGCTGACTTGTGGAAGTCTATTGAAGATACTTGATTTAGTTTTGTTGAGTTGGAGATGTGTTTCATCGAACCTCTTGTAGCCATATTTTTACTCTTAAAAGCTCAAATTTAGGAGTTTAGGAGTATGATTATCAATAATGATTGGGTGTTATCTATATCAATAATGATTGGGTGTTATCTATATAAGGTTCGTATACCGATTTAAAAAAAAAGTATATAAGGTTCATGACAATGGATTTGTAGTCTGCCCTTTCTAAACATCTTTAACACACATTGCAAATATTGAGATGATACTAATGTCCATGAAAACATATTGTGCAAGACGACTAGAGATATGGTCAAATCATTTTGTTTTGTGATTACAGTTCTCAATTTTTTCATTTTTTATACTGATTAGTGAGTTGTTCTTTTGCAGGAGGTTATCCCAATAATAAATTGGGAGACAAGAACTTTCAGCAAACCAGTGCTAGCAATTCTACTCTTTTTGTCTGTGGCATTATTCCCTACAGTGCTTTTACCATCAACACCTTCCATGTGGGTGGTTGGAATGACTTTTGGTTATGGGTTTGGATTTCTACTAATCATTGCTGGGGCAGCTGTAGGTGTGTCACTTCCATATTTCGTTAGTTATCTCTTCCATCAAAAAATCCAAGTGCGTACCTGGTATTTCTTAAATTATTTTTCCACCTTTTATTGCAAAATGAGGGATCTATTTTCTCTGGTGCATATTCAAATTAAACACTGTTTGATATGTGTGTAGCGGTGGCTAAAAAAATATCCCAATAAAGCTTCCATCATAAGATTAGCCGGTGAAGGAGGTTGGTTTAATCAGTTTCGAGCTGTTGCATTGATCAGGATTTCTCCATTCCCATACATTATATACAATTACTGTGCTGTCGCAACACACGTTAAATATGGTCCTTACTTGTTGGGGTCATTGGTTGGAATGGTGCTAGAAATATTTGTTGCAATTTACACGTAAGAATACTCTCTCTCTCTCATGCATCTTTGCATAAAATCGGTGTTGTTTTATATACATTTTTCTTGTAACAAGAATCCTACATCACAGCAGTGGTTAACATATAAAGATACTTACCTATGTGATCACATACATACATGGGCGCATGGAGAAACATCACGTATGCTTTATATTTATAGATTATATGTCACGCCTTGAGCTCCATAGACCTGAGAGTGAACTCAATGAATAGGGTTTATTTAAGAAGCACGAAGATGGACACGGGACATGAGATACGGATACAACACGACACATATACGACATTTCTCAAAAAAAGAAGACATTGATACGTCAGGGATACATTGAATATATATATATATATATAATATTATATTTTTTTATCTGATCATACATGGTTACCACAATTTGTTCATTCCTTAGCGAATTACGAATTGGGATCGCACGATTCAAAACATGAATCATTAGCGATTTGGAATATAAGATTTAGCGTTCCAATCTAAAATATCAAAAGCCTAAAAAAAAATCATACAAAATACACACATTATTGGAATTTTATTTTATAATGGCTTGGGTTCGTTGAAATCTTTTTGGTGTTTATATATACATACCAATATTATTATAAATTCAATAAAAAAAATATCACGTTCTAAATAAACGTATTTCGTTCCAATAAAGCGATCCAAAGAAGCTTCTCCTTAACATACCATGTTCTGTAACAAATGACGATCTACGATTCTGTTCCCGTTCCTCATACTATAACGATCCACCTTCCAAGTAACATTGTGACTATATAATAAAAATTTAACATTATTTCAATTAAAATTAGCATAAAAACACATCCATCACAAAATATTATTAAGATATTAAAATAGTAAAGCTATTAAATAAAAACTAAAGAATTTTTTCATTTAATCATCAATATCCATAATTCAAGTTTCAAAATAAATTTGTTAACTTTTACATAGAACATATACATGTATATATATAACCCAAAAAAAACACAGAGGAGAAGAGAAATTGAGGGAAACCAAAATTAAAAAAATGTACTAATATGTCTTAATGCGTCCATAATGTGTACAAAACTCAGAAAATATAAAAAATTTGGACAATCTTTTAGCGTGCCCGACACGTGTCCTGAAGTTGTTTGAGAGTGTAGGTGTCTAACACTTGTCCGACACAAATATGTAAACCAAAATAGAGTGTTTGTGGTTCATAGGAGTTTATTTTAGTAGGTTAAATAAGTGTTGTATTATAATGGGTATTATGCACTAACATCAAATATTACTTTTGAGTGGTATCACCTCCACCCAAGGCCAGATGCATGAGTAGGTTGGGGTGGGCTATACCCCCCCCCCCCAAAACACCAAACTCCAGGGAATTTTTTTTTTTTTACATGTGAAATTTAGGCCATTTTTAAATTAGTCCATCCCTATTTGAACCTAACCCACCCCAATTTTTTGCCCAATTCTATTTTTAACTCAACCCTTTAGACTTAAATCCCCATTTGAACCTAGCCCACACAAAGTTGTGGTTCAATTTTAATTCTAACTCAATTCTTTGGCACTTAAATTCCCATTTAAACTTACTCTATCCCAAGTTTTGATCCAATTCTAATTCTAACTCTACACAACCCATTAACCATAATTTGTTAATCCCCTTATCATATTTCTCTTTGAGGAAAGAAAAAAGTTACATGTAAAATTTCTCAAATTTGAGAAAAAAAATTTCCCCAATCATCATCCTCTTTGAGAAAAAAAAAAAAAAGAAGAAGAATTTCCCTAAAAATTTTCCCTTGTCATTTTCCTCTTTAAGAAAACAAAATTTGCACGTAAAATTTTGCTAATTTGAGGGAATTTTTTTTTTAATCCCTCCTAATTTTTTTTTTCTGGCTCCCCCTTGCCTCCACCTCCCAAAGAGGAGGTTGGGGGTTCAGTGTGTGTATCTTACAATTCTTACTTATCAAAATAAATAAATAAAATAAAATAAAGAATGGGTGTTATGCAATATCACTCATAGAGATATTGGGGATGATCCAAGTAATTGAACAATTTTCTCTTCAATGAGAGGCTAAAACATTAATAATTATCCCATGTTACTTAGTGTCTAACTCACACTTCCTGATAGTATAATGGGAATATGGCTAGGTGAGTATGAGAAATAGAAGAAAAGAACCAGAGAGAATGGTCAACCGGCTGGTTGGTCTGAGGGCAAGAAGTGAGATACTGCAACGGGGTGAATGACTGGCTAGCTGGTTCAGCGCAACCGGCTGATAGGTCTGAGGCCATATTCTGAAATGCTGCAAGGTGGTTTGAAACTGGATCACCACGACCGGTTCCGATCTGCGACAATCTTCATGAGAAATCGAGGGTTGTAGTGTGACTAGATGGCCAGTTGACTCAGACCAGCTGACTGGTCTGGTCCCTTTCACTTGAGAAACCGAGAGCTATGGTGGGACCCGTTGAATGGTTTGACCTTACCAGCTGCCTGGTTGAGTCCAGGTCCTTGGTTGTGTTTTGTCCAATTTTGGGTTCCTGTTCTCATACTGTCCTAATCAAATAGTCGTGCATTTTAAGCATTTAAAACAACCATAAATCATAATCTTAAAGATCCATACATGTGTATCTATGCATCCATTCATCACAATTTGGGGAAATTATTTGAAATTCCATAAGATTCATATCTTTAAAGCAAAGTTTCCATGATACCTAATATATATGTTCCAAAACATTAGTTCTAAATTTTCAATATCTACATGTCCTCCAACACCAAGTACAAATACACATGTTCATATATTAGAGTTAATACAAGGGTTTCCAAAATATCATTTCCAAGCAAAATACATAAAGAGTCCTTCCAAGCATCAAAATACAAGCTTGTACTTGTCCAACAACACTCCTTTCTGTCAAAGCATGAAAGATATATGTTCCAAAACATCTGTTCTAAATTTTCAATATCTACATGTCCTCTGACACCAAGTACAAATACACATGTACATATATTAGAGTTAATACAAGGGTTTCCAAAATATCATTGTCAAGCAAAATACATAAAGAGTCCTTCCAAGCATCAAAACACAAGCTTGTACTTGTCCAACAACACTCCTATTTGTCAAAGCATGAAGGAACAAAGGTCCATCACAAGTCAAGCCTCTAGTTACTTACCTTCACCTGCAAGGTTGTAGGGTGACCGAGAGCCTAGTAGAAGTAATATTATGACTAACAATCAATGATATGGTGGCTTGTGAAAATGTGGTGACATGTAATGCTAATCATATCATGAAAATAACCACCAAGTAACTAACTGATCAAAAAAAAAACCCCACCAAGTAACTCACATCTATTCTAAACATGTAGAGATAGGCAATAACTCCAAACATATCACTAAAGAATTATATCAACCATCCTAAGCATGTCAATTACAATAAGGCTCACATTTCCAACACAATACACAGGGTTAAGTCTTCACACACATTTAACCACAACAAACACCACTGTGGGTCCATCCACAGCTGACAGGTCGCGCATTAGCATCAACCTCAATTTAACAAGCTCCTAATCTGAGGGACTTGAGTAGTTCCCTTGGCCAAGTTTACGGTCTAGACACCGAAGGGCACCAAGCCCTGTCATTAGTTCAGAGGGGTCCCTCAGACAACACCACATACCATCATTTTCAAGTCCACAGTGGCAAACACAGTTATAAAATTCATAACATTAAGTCTACCATGCCTTCAAGCATGCACTGCATGATGTCAAGATAATGCCCACTATTCAATCAACAATTTTCCACCAATCAAGTCATTTACAATACTAACATTTATATCTTGAGAAATAGAAATCTAATCACTATTCATCTTTTTCAAAGCCTCATCCAAGGAAATTGACACATAAATCATAACTTCAATTTACAGAAGCATTTTATCAAACATATGGGGCACATTGTCAATGAATGTTTCTAATGCATACATTTCATGCCAAAGCATCATGTTCATTATCTTAAATATCAACCACTCAACAATGCTGACATATCATTCCAATTGTATCAAAGATCATTGTTATAGGCATTAAATACACAATACAATAGTAATGTAAATGAATGGAACCACTCGATTCTAACATGGAACACTCCACATATTAGAGGAATTAGTAAAACAACCCGTATCTCAAGAGCCAAAAAATGCTAAACCCTAGGTTGAGAACTTCCACTAAATCCTGATTTAATACCACCCAAGTGTTCCTTCTATACTTGGGTGAGATTCCCACTATTTTATTGAAAAATTTGAGGAGAATGAGGAAAAGATGAAGAGAGGTTTGAGGATGACAGGGGGCTGCCAAGAGTTTAGAGAGAAAAAGAGAGGGTTTTGGCCATCCTTTTTCCCATCAAATACATACATTTACATTTACATATATATATATATATAATTTTTTTTAAGTTACCAATGTGCCCTTCTCATTAACAAATTCATTCTCACCATGTCCCAAGGTTCCTAATTTTCCATTAATTTATTTCCATGCTTTTATAACATGTTGTTGACACTCGTTTATGTTCTCACTCACTTCGCTGGGAACTACCACCAAGTGGTTTCTGTTGATATGGTCAAATTACCAAAACACTGAAATAATCAAATGTATAAGTTAATATACTATAACATACCAATCCACTAAACTAAGCACATTAAACAATTTTTATTAACACATTAACACGTAATTATCAATTATGAATTGAATTTAATTAGCAAAAATCTCCGGGGACACTACATTATACACGTGTATAAAACCATCGAACGAGAAGCCACCATCCATTATTTTTATAGGCTGTCCATTTGATTGGTCTATGATTACGTTGAAACATCAATTGAACTACTGCATTGACCATATTTTTAATATGAACATTGGTAAACTAATAGTTGATTTATGATATTGTGATTTACAATGCCATGTTGTGGTGATCTTACATTGAATGTTCTGCATTTCAAGGTTCGTCAACTTGAATTGGTTTGTGTGTGATGTTTATGCACAAAGGTGGAAGATGAAATGTGATTCATTACAGTGTGGTATGCATAGATATAATATGTAAAATTAAATTTGATGTATTTAAACCTGGCTGTTACAGTTTCCACACTAAGAGGATGAAAATGCACGAGGCTTATGAGAACAAGTATAGATCTGTTATCATCAAATATCAATTTTATTTTTTGCCTTTGGGTGAAGTGGAGAGTAGAGTTCCCTCTAAAACTTGTTCTTGGTTTATTTGATTTTGTTTCTCTATCTATTGCCTGAGTTGGATTAGAGTTTATTAATTTTCGATGCCTTGACATTTTTTGGCAATTGCCTTACACATAGGTCAAATGGAAACATTGTCTATTTGATTTGCCATTCCAGTCAGCAAGTGTGAGATTGCAATCATTAAATTTTTCAGTCACTAAAACTACAAAGGATAGAATACAATGGCGATAGAAAAATGGGGAGTGAAAGAGGAGAGTATGTTGAAGTTTACTAAAAATGATTTGTTGAGATCTCTTACATTTCTTTGCAAGGGCATGATACCATTTGAGAAACACTTATTTCAAGAAGAAATCAACTTCAAGTACTCTACTCTCAGTGATTTGATTCATGA
Organism: Nyssa sinensis; assembly: GCA_008638375.1. Taxonomy (NCBI): domain Eukaryota; kingdom Viridiplantae; phylum Streptophyta; class Magnoliopsida; order Cornales; family Nyssaceae; genus Nyssa; species Nyssa sinensis. Next base: position 51,121,104 of record CM018048.1, read on the forward strand.
CTTCCCTAGTGACCTTCAATAAGATATGTAAAGATGATATCATGTTCAATAAATGGTAGGTCATTGTGTTGTCTGTGGAGTGTGTTAGATGCATTTACTGTTAGACACTTCCCCAACAAGATTGTCCAGCAAATGTGTGAAGTAACTGACCCCTAGGTTGTGGACCTTGTAACTTTATCCTTATATTACATGGGTATTTCAAAATGAGGGTAAGTACCCTGAGTACTGGGATTTAGGGCTAGACATTTAGACACTTAGTCAAAGCGCATATCTGAGGCCATGTGACATCCACAATAGTAGACACGACCTCTGGCCTTGGGGTTTGATGTAACTTGGAAATGCTTGAGTGCGATATGCAATGAGAATTGTTGAATGCCCTGCTGCAAAATTCATGAATATCGGGTCTTGGACTGTTGGCTAGAGTGCAGGCTGTTGATTTGTTGTTTCAGTCTTCTCAAGAGAGGAGAGTTATCTACTACCCTTGGACGGTTAATAACCTAATGCATGCAGTTTGCTGCCAGTCCCAGTAAGTCACAGACCTATAATATGTTAGCCATGCAGTCCCTTTAACCAGTGGTTCCGTGAGCTATTTGGTTGGTGTTAAGCCTGCCAGTCTTTTGGCAGCACTGCTGCAGTGCATGTGTGCATGCTTCCACACTGGCGAAATAATCGTTTAAGGCTATAATGACATCAGGCCATAGAATCTTGAACTGGGTAATCTTGATAATTTGAAATTTCAAGGAGTAGTGTTCGAGGTACTCTACTTATCTTCATTCTTTTGTAATGTCTTCCACAGCTCAAGGAACTTCTGAGAGCTATAATTTCTGGACTGACAAGTTTCAGGTGTCGACATCAATGCTGACACAGGAAATTGGAAACAATAACTCCCTATATGTAGACTCGATGGCAGATCCACTTCTGTAACCGTAAAAAAAAAAAAAAAAATTCTCTCAAAAGGCAATCACAATTCCTCCAAGGAAGTGTACATGGGTTTCATGTTGACAAGTGGCCTTCAAAGTAATTGTCACGAGGTTGCGGTGTCCTTATATATCATAGCACATAGCTTTCAAAGCATTTCCGTTAAATAATTTTGGAAGCATTTGACTTTTTAATATTTTTTTTGTAGTTTATTTATTTTGGGTTTTTTCTTTTTCTTTTCTTTTATTTTTTGGTAGGGGAGGGGTTAGTCAGTGGTAAGAATTGAATCCCAAATTCAGCCCATGCTTGATGTTGTTATTGTTGTTATTATCTCGGTTTGGTTTGTCTGAACGTTGTGCTAGGACATCTATGACATCATTTTACATGGTCACATTTGTTAATGTAGGGCTGTTCTCAGTAAAGTTGGAATGATATGGAACATTTTGGTTTGCAAAGTTTCTTTTCTGTCATATCAAACATTTGTTTGGTCGATTTCTATGTGTATGCGTGTCTCGCATCTTTTCATTTTCAGCACTTGGTTAGTAGTTACTCTCTTTCTTCCCTTGCATGTTCTGATGACACTGTGAGTTTTGCTATCCATGTGGTGATGTAGAAGATGATGGGTGCATCTTTCTTGTGTCTTTTAATGTTCTCCCAACTCATAAGCCTTTCCCCCACCCCCCAAACTACTAATTGCAGTGGTATCCTGATACAAACATTGGCGGATGCATCACATGATCAACACTCCCTTTCAGCACCACAAATCATCTTCACTGTCGCTGGTTTTTGTGCAACCGTGATCACCACAGTGATGATTACAGTGTACGCAAAAAGGCGGCTCAAGGAATTGCAGAAGGAAGAGGAGCCACTACTACTGTAAGCTTTTGTTTGGGTTCTGGTCTGGGTTAAGGAGGGAATCAATCATATGTCAGCCAAGCCAAGTCAGATTTGCAAGTTTAGACACGATCTATGGCTGGATGGGGCTTCTTTTAGTAATCCACTCCATCCTTGGGAGCTTGACTTATATTTTATATGGTGTCATGGAAATATATGGGCGAGGGAGAGAGGGATGCACGATAAACAGCTAACATGACCGACAGACATCTATACTACGCCAGTATATCCAATTCTAAGGGGGAAAATTTGTTTGTTGTCAGTGTTTCCTCTCTTTGCCTCTCTCCTCCCATTTGTCAATTTTATATTTAACTGAAATTCATGCTTCAAAGGGTTAAACAGTACTCGGGGGGAAAAATTCTTTAGCACTTGGAATTGTAAATCAGTACGTGTTCGTGATGCATTGTGGGCTTTTAGTCTTGTAAATGATGATTTAGATTATGTGGAAATGCTTTGATTGAGATCATATGAAATTTTTTTTTGTTCGCATTTGTTTTAACCTTCTTTCCCATTTTTAATTGTTTTTCTTTAATGGAGGGTGTGTTAAAGGAGGAAAAAAATATTCTGTAATTTTTGTTGATGTTTTTAACACTCATTGGGCTGGATATAATGTACTTGGGACCAATAATTACTTGCTCGTGTCTCTCTGAATAGTCGCCTTCGTAGTTTCCTTTCGGTCAAATCTTAATTAATAGCGTGTGTTTTGTCATGAATTTGTAAGTTTGGCTCTTACTGGGTGGGTAAATGGCCTTGATTATCACAAATGTTCTATCCTCTACATGAAGAAAATCACACAGAAGAGAGACTGGATTTTTAAGGATTAGGAAATCCCAGTTGCCTGAAACCATGCTAGCTTCATTGGATTGCTGGAGTAGAGAAATTGTCATGCTTAGTTGGGCATATATACAATTATTTTCATGCTTTAGGCGGGCTTTTTTATGATTGTTTTTGCAGTGAGTTATACAGGTAAATGATGGAGTGAATGTTAAAAGCTGAAATGAAATCAAAACTTGTGTCTGGCATGGGTAAAATTAGAATCTTGAAATATAAAGATTGAATGAAAGTATGGGTTTGGGAAATATCAGAACCGATTTAGTTGAATATAAATGAACTAATTTTAAATTTTTAAACATTTTATAAAAACCTTTTGAACATGGGACTTGACTCTTAAATTTTATGATTGGAAATTTCTTTGAATAGGATTGACGTATCACTGTATAGCCTTTGTGCTTTTTTAATAATATTTTGATGTGTGTATTAATTACTATAGTCTTTTTTTCTTAGTAAGTCATAATATACGTGATAAAGTATTATTAGAACAATAGTGAATGCCCCCCGATTAATTGACGAGGGCAAAGCCAGCAACATTGTTGCCAGAGTTGTGGGCCTTTTACAAGGGTGTTGGTCAACATGCTTAGGAGGAGGGCCATAGACAGTTTAATTATTGCAGCTGATTCAGACGTGGTTTTGACCAGGGTCGAAGCAGGTGGGAAACACCATCCACAAGCCCCTCTTTTCAGAGAAAATATTGAATGGATTAGGTGCATAACTGCATATCTGCTCTCATATGAAATGGGGTCCACAGTCTATAGTAAGACCCACCTCTGTGAAACCTCATCTCATGTGAGAAACAGCATTCACTGGACCCCTCCCGTAGACCGGAGATGGTCCTTTTTCACTGTGAATATATGTGCTAAAGCAAAGCCCCAAAGTGTTGGCCCATTTTGTTTGCTCATTTAAGCTGCTGCTGCTGCTCAGTTCTCTCCCTAGGAGATGCAGTTGTTACTTCTGGGGTTTGTGCTTCAGTCAACCCAAAAGTTAAAAAACCCACAATGAAGGTATCAAATTGCACAAGACTGGTTCATGGATCCGACGTATGACATCATATCATTCGGACATGATGTTTGACTCTTAAAAAAAGAGAAAAAAATCTTATTTACATGATAAAATATATTCTCTTCGTCCTATTTTTAAAGTCATTTATTACTATTCATTTTAAGAGTTTCATTTAAAAAATTAACGTATTTTTAAGTAATAAATTTTTAAAACTACCCTTTATTACACCTAATGTGAATATGATTTACAATTAAATAAGGGTAATATGAAAAATTTAAATAGTTTCAAAATAATAAAACAATACTTCCAAAAAAGTTAAAATGTCTAAAAGAGACTATCATTTTGAGACGGAATAAGTAATTAATAAAATCTATGAATTAAATCAATGAACTTGATTCATATAAAAATTCATAAAATTGGTGAAAGTGGTACAAATGATGTCATGAGCCGTTACAATTCAATTGAAAACAAAGGTGAGTTAGGTTAGGTATTTATTTCCTTACAAGACCCGGACCAGCTATGGACCAGCTATTGACTTTTTGATTTAATTTTTTTTTTTGTAGTCTAAATTTTTTGGAGTCTGTTTTTTTTATTTTTATATATATTATTAGAATTGTTGTCTAATTTATAAATTCTTTTATATCAAGTAATTTATTTACCTATAAAAAATATTGTCAAATAATATTAAATTTTTTATAATTCATTAATTTTTAAATTTATGATTAAATATTTAACAACAAATATTTACCACTCTTGGAATAAAATTATGATCTGTCCTTGTTTCCCTACTTCTTTTTTCAATTACAAGGTCACAACTGCCTTAATATATAATAACTAATAAGTTTGCAACTAAGACAGATTTGAGTTAGGTTCAGTCCCCAAGAGTTAAAGTCTTAAGAGAGGCTGCCGTGTAGCTCTCAACTCAACTAAACCCCTACGTAACGAAAACGAGTGAAATGTTATATATCAAAACTATATATATATATATATATATATATATAATGACATAATACGTACAGTTAGGAAAATTACAGGCACTCCAGTGATACAAGATGAGAAGGATGCAAGTAGAGCTCAACCCAGCCTTAAAGTTCCAGCATCCAGGGCAAAGACTGACTAAGTATTTTTGTTTGTTTGTAGTTGAAAGAATATATAGGGCGTGTTTGGACAAAATTGTGCAGAGATTCGTATTTTTTACCACACCATGTTACTTATCACCTCATGTGTGTGGGCAAAGATTCTGACAGCAGCATATGGAAGAGAGAGAGATGAAGAGTGGCATCCAACATGGTACTGAGCTGGCCTGATTAGGGTATGAATACTCGAGCTCATTGGTGTCACTGTCACTCCCTTCTCTCAGAGTCTCCTACAATGTGCAGAAAAAACTTGACCATTCATTGAATATGGGAATGGAATTGTTATGTTCTCCCTTTCAAATGTGTAGGTAATGTCTGTTTCTTAACTCGGAGCCGCTGTAAATTCCTATGTTTGCTTAAAAGTACTCTTGTATGACTGTGATCTTGTAGTGTGAAAAAAAACAAATCAAAAGGCTGCTTTCGATAGGCAAGAAGCCAATATTAAAGCAAATTCGAGTTTATATAGGATAGACTGTTTTAAACTTTTAATTATTAGATTATTTAAGTTTTTATTGATTGGGTGACATTTCGTATCTCTTATAAAAGAAAGATCAAAGTCTTCTGAAATGAAGTATATTGTTAGTTATTGATCTCCAATCATGTACTGAGTTTGTTTGATTATTAATGATTGTTGAATTTTTTTAAGAGGTTCGTGTTAAAGACATATTCCTGCAATTAATTGTAATTTGCTTGCAAATAAGAAGAAAACACATTTGAAGAAAGGGTTTTTATTTATTGAAACTCTCTTTTTCTCATAAATTTGAGCTTACAACAATACTACCCAACATGCATCACACATAAATTGTTTCAATTTTTTATTTATTTTATTAAATTAATTATAATTAATATAGTTCAAATAAAACATTATATTTATTAAAATAAGAAACATGGATCTCAATAAAAAAAAATTAAAATAGTATTATTTTTTATTTTCAAACATATAATTTTATTAAATTTATTTAAATTTTTAATGAATAACTAAAAAAATATTATTATAAATATTAATTATGTATTATAATATTATAAAATTTTATTTCATATAATTGAAGTAGGAGTAAGATGTACCCTAATATGATTGAACATAACTTTTCTTAAACCCCACTCTCATTAAAAATAGGATATATTAATTCTTGTTATCCTTTGATAGTCAACTGCAAGAAATTAAAAGTAAGAAGGACAATCTAGATAAAGAAAAGACCATAACGGGTAAAAGGATTTTATATAGAGATGGGCCCAAGAAAAGTAAGCAATTAGCAGCAAATAAATTGCATGTTAACCCCCATAATATTATATATTTAATTCTGAAAAAAAAAAACCTAATATTTTTTTGAAGACAAAATGCTTTCTTTACGTTAAAAAAACAATGAATGTCTGCTTGAAGTCAGTGCCACAACAGCCCGACGAAATTTCAATGCAAAAACTCATCAACTGGACCAAACCCTACCTGGTTTTTAGCCTGTTGTGGTGGTGGTGGTGGTGGTGGTTGGTGGGGGGAATAAATGCGGTGTAAGTGACAGACCCTACACGGGGGTGGAGAGAGACAGAATGGGCTTTTTGTTTTGTTTGTTAATCATGGTGTTTTGTGTTCATGTAGAGAGAGAGAGAGTAGCATGAGAGTGAGAGATGCACCACAGCACGTGGTGGCAACCGTCCACATATAAATCAGTTATTAAATTGCTTAACCTGTTACCCTCCAGCAAAGCAAACCAAAGCCGATTTCATCACTCCTCTCAACTCCCCCCCTCCTCACTCTGCCAGCCTTTCCCTTTCTCTCTCTAAAACTCTCTCTCCCTCTCTGTCTCTCCCTCTCTCATTTGAACTCTGAAACTAGAATTTAGGGTTTTGATACACCCACTGGCAAGATTCAAGAAACCCCCAAATTTTACTCTTTTCACTGAAAGATCTAAAAAAAGAGCAAACAATTACAATTGAGCTGATTGTGATCCCTCCGTAACTCTTTTCATAAATGCATTTCAATTTCTTCTTCAGCTTCAGCACGATTCAATTCTGAAAATGTTACTGTTTAGTAGCGATCGCGATGTTGTTTTTCTCATAATCGAACCCCGTTTACCTGAAAGTAGCAGCCTATACGTAGAAGAGAAGATCGGGAGGTTTCACAATTCGATCCGGCATTTATAATGCCGGTCGATTGTGTTGCGAGTATGAAAAGATTAGGACATTGTTTGCCGCCATGTTTTTTGTTATTGTTTTATTTCGCCGTAGTTTCCTCAGTTACTGAGAAGGAGATCTTGCTTCAATTCAAGGGCAACATTTCGAGCGATCCATATAACAGCTTGATTTCATGGGTGTCGGATAATAGCCCTTGTCAAGATTACCGTGGAGTATCCTGTAACCCGGTCGGAAATGTTGTAAAGATTCTGTTGTGGAACACTAGTCTCGGCGGAGTGTTGTCGCCGGCCTTATCGGGATTGAAATCTTTGCGCAGTATTTCTTTGTTTGGGAATCGATTCACCGGCAACATTCCCCCGGAATATGGTGAGATTGAATCATTGTGGAAAATTAATTTGAGCTCCAATGCGTTATCTGGATTGATTCCCGAGTTTCTTGGTGATTTGCCAAATATTCGGTTTCTTGATTTGTCGAGGAATGAGTATCGTGGAGCGATTCCGTCGGCCTTGTTTAAGAATTGTTACAAAACAAAGTACATTTCTCTTTCAAATAACAATCTTTCTGGTTCCATACCTTCATCAATTGTGAATTGCTCGAATCTTCTTGGAATTGATCTCTCTTTCAATCACCTTGGAGGTGGCCTGCCGTCACAAGTTTGTGACATTCAGAGCCTACGGTTCCTTTCTTTGAGGAGCAATGTGTTAACAGGAAGTGTTCAGGACCAGATTTTGGCGTGCCAAAGCTTGGAACGCTTGGATCTTGGAAGCAATTTGTTCACTGGGTTGGCCCCTTTTGGGGTGCTTGCATTGAACAATCTTACTTATTTCAACATATCGCATAATGGGTTTGAGGGGGAGATTCAAGAGATTGGAATTTGTAGTGGGAGATTGGAATATTTGGATGCTGCAGTAAATGATTTGCATGGGGACATCCCATTGAGCATCAAAAATTGCAATCGCCTTAGGTATTTAGACTTGGGGTCTAACAAGCTAAATGGGAGTATTCCAGCAGAGTTTGGCAGCATTGAATTGCTTCAAGTTCTGGATTTGCATAATCTTAAACTCATTGGCGAAATTCCAGGCGAGATTAGCAATTGCAAGTTTCTTCTTAAGCTGTGAGTTCATTACCATCTTTCAATATTCCTATATTTACATCGACATTGCTTGGAAACAAACTTGAACAAAATTCTAAAATGTTCCTGCAGGGATGTTTCCAGTAATGCTTTGCAGGGAGGAATTCCACAAACCTTATATAACATGTCATACCTTGTAATGCTTGACCTACATCATAACCAGCTCAATGGAAGGATACCACCAAGTATTGGGAATTTGTCTAACCTTGAAGTTTTGGATTTATCAGAAAATTCATTCGTTGGGCCAATCCCCTTTTCACTTGGGAATTTGAAAAACTTAACTCGTTTTAATCTCTCTTACAACCACCTCTCCGGTGAAATTCCTTTGATTCCAACCATCCAGCATTTTAACTTTTCAGCATTTTTTCACAATCCAGAGCTCTGCGGCATCCCTTTAGACACACCCTGTTCAGGCAATGGCACAACTTCTGCATCGGGAAAAACGAAGCTGTTGACTGTATCTGCCATTGTTGCAATTGTTGCTGCTGCGGTAATCCTTACCGGTGTGTGTGTGATAACCATTGTGAACATGAAGGCTCACAGAAGAAGAGATGATGAGACAATGGTTGTGGAGAGCACTCCACTAGGTTCGACAGAGTCAAATGTCATCATTGGAAAGTTGGTTCTCTTCAGCAAAAGTTTGCCCTCGAAGTATGAGGATTGGGAGGCTGGCACCAAAGCTTTGCTTGACAAGGAGAATTTGATTGGTGGTGGATCGATTGGAACAGTCTATAGGGCCAGTTTTGAAGGTGGGATAACAATTGCAGTGAAGAAGCTTGAGACTTTGGGAAGGATCAGAAACCAAGATGAATTTGAAAATGAACTTGGACGGTTAGGCAATCTTCAACACCCTAATCTTGTTGCTTTTCAAGGTTATTATTGGTCTTCTAGCATGCAGTTAATTCTTTCTGAACTTGTTCCAAATGGGAATCTCTACGATAATTTGCATGGACTTGATTATCCTGGAACTAGCACCGGTGTCGGTAATAGTGAATTAAATTGGCACAGGAGGTTCCAGATTGCTCTTGGGACAGCGAGAGCCCTTGCATACCTTCACCATGACTGTAAACCTCCAGTTCTTCATCTCAACATCAAGTCCACTAACATACTCTTGGATGAAAACTATCAGGCCAAATTGTCCGATTATGGGTTGGGGAAGTTACTTCCCCTGCTAGATAATTATGGTTTGACAAAATTTCACAATGCAGTGGGGTATGTTGCTCCTGAGCTGGCTCAAAGTTTTAGACCGACTGACAAATGTGATGTTTATAGCTTTGGGGTAATTCTGTTGGAGCTCGTTACAGGGAGGAAACCAGTGGAGAGTCCGGCAGCAAACGAGGTGGTGGTTTTGTGTGAATATGTTAGGGGATTAATAGAAAGGGGCACTGCTTCAGATTGCTTTGATAGAAGCTTGCGTGGTTTTGTAGAGAATGAGTTGATTCAGGTCATGAGGTTGGGATTGATTTGTACCACTGAGATGCCTTTGAGGAGACCAAGCATGGCTGAGGTTGTTCAGGTTCTCGAGTCAATCAGATCTGGATTGTAGTAGTAGTAATCAAAATGAAATGGAGGGGCTTTGTTGGACCAACTCAGAATGGAATTATCAATGTGTTATACAAAGAAGAGAGAAAAGAAATGGTAATCTAGCTTGAATGGGATCTGGGTGGGGTGGAAAGAATAGAAAGAAAATAGTCAGAAGAAAGAACAGGAGACATTCTTTTATATTCATTTTGAGATTGTCATTTTCGATTTTTCCTTGTAATTTCGGCAATAAAATCATTCATTTCTTGTATCTCATCTGTATACAGAAAGGACTTATTCAAGTGACTCGAGAGTCTTTTTTTTTTCTCTTCTTCCTTTGAAACATGTTATCTTTCATGAAGTGAAGCGGATCTGCAGTAGAGTAATTGGAAGCCAATATCCATTTGATAGTTAGCAATGGAAGGTACACGACTCAGAACTCTAGTCTTTTCATTGTTAGTCACAACTTTTGGATACCAGGATCCGGAGGGTTGATATTCTGGCAATAACAGAATTTACTTAGCAGAGGCCGCTTAGGGAAGATATCTATTATTAGGTTCTATACCTATTTTCAGTTTTATCTTTTCTCTTCTCATCAACTACGTTTAGGCATTTGGACCTAAGCATGCAAATGGATCGGATCAAGGCGATTTGAATCATATGCTATAGGAAATTTTTGGATCGAATTGGATCTAAAAATCCGGCTTATGACTTTCTAATCCAAATCTGGATTTGTTAGTTATTAGATCAGATTAGTTCATAAAAATTTTAAAATATATTATATATGTAATATTTTATATAACATGAAATATTTTAAAATATATAAAATTTAACTCAACTTAAGAAGGTCTTATATAATTTAAAATATAATATATTATATAAATTTTACAATATATATTTATTAATATAACATATAAAAAGTTAATATATTCAAATCACATTATTAACAGATCACATTAGTTTATTTAATATTAAATACATTTAACTAAAAAAAGTATCAAATTCAGATCATCAGATCAAGTTTTTTATACCATATCCGAATAAACAAATCGGATTTAGATCAAGATCCAAACAATAACCCTATTCAAACCTTAGGTTGGAATAAAAAACAAATGCCATAAGTTCACTGAGTCACAGCTTTCCAATTCAACATTTTTCCATAAACAAAAAGTCCAAGAATTTTTGCATGTCTATGAAGTGACTAATTCTGCACTAAGATGACAATGAAAGAATCAATCATGAGAGAAAGAATCATTTATAAGTAGGAGTGTCTGAAAATAATTTAGCAATCCTGCACAAGATATTTGGAAATGAATTTCATTAAACATTGTCTCTACTTTCATGCTTCTGCATCATTGGTAAATGCCTAACTACAATCTTCAGAATTTGACAAATTGCATGGTTGGGAAAAAATTTCAGACCTTATAACACAGGTGTTGAAGGAGAATGAACAAATAATCGTGGCAAACCACAAGAAACAGAACAAGTGCAGTCGAGAACCTCTCTGCTTCATGGTTATACGATTCTGAATCACTTTTTCTTACCAAGTGACTAACTATCACCTCCCCATTTCGATTTCAGATCTTGTCATGTGTACAAATTGGAAAACATGGAGCCTTCAAACTTCAAATGCCATAACTGGTCTCAAGGCAACTTAATCCACTGCATGTGCAATTTGTGACTTTGGGGCTAAAACCTGAAGAAGGGGTTGCTTCCACACTTGGCCTGCAACTCCAAAACCAACAATAGAGCTATGCACATCAATATATTTGTGAGTGAAATGATTCTGCGACAGCAACTCAACTGCGAGATTTACAGGTTTCAGTAACTTTCCGAATACGTTCCATAACTACAGGAATGTCCTTTTCAGTTAACGTAGTGAAACAAAACCGGAACCAACCGGGTTCAATACAATGACAGGATGATCCAGGAGTTACATTAATCTTAGCTACATTCAACAACTTATCCCAAAGCTCAAGTTCCCCTTTCTCACTATATGAGCGAATTAAGCCACTCATGTCAGCCCAGCAGTAGAAACCCCCACTGCTTTTTACGCAGTCAACACCCAACCGCTTCAACCCTGTCACAAATTCAATATACATCCTTTGAAGCTTTTCCCTATTGGTTTTGATAAACTTCTGAATGAATTTTGTATCTGAAAGCATTGAGATAAGCAGACGCTGGGTTGGAGCGGAAATAGATGAGAATCTTGCCAACTTTCTCGCAGCAGCTAGAACATTCTCGTTGAAGGAAAAGATAACCCCCACTCTAAAACCTGGAAGAGAGAGGTCTTTTGAAAGACCATAGATTATATGAACTCTATTCCTATCAAAATCTTCTGAATCAATGATTTCAGCCATGCTGACAAACTCTTCACTTCCATGCGTGGACCCTGCTAATATTTCATTAGAAATAATATGGATGTTCTTTTCTGTAGCAAAGTCCAAAAGGCTGTGAAGTGTTTCCCGATCAAGCAGATTGCCCACAGGATTTGAAGGGTTTGAAATAATTATCCCACGAACTTTTAGACCACGCTTCCTTGCTTGGTTGAATGCTCGGTCAAGAGCAGTTGTACTTAAACCGAAGCCGTCTGCACTGCGGCAAGGAACAGGTACAATTTCCACTCCAGTTCGCCACTTTACATCCCTGTCAAGACTGCAAGGTGCTTCAAGTTCAGTTTCTAGACTGGATAATAGTCACCCAGAGGATAGATGAGTTTTGCAAGGGAGGTAACAAAACTTACTCAGGGTAATAAGGTGAGGGAACAAGAAATGCATTTCCAGCATCTGCCAGGCAGAAACTAAGTGTCTCAATTGCAGGGGTTGCCCCAGCTGTTAATACTATTTGTGATGGGTTGAAGGACACTGATCTTTCCATAACTTGAGACATAAATGAAGCCACAGCCTGTAGTACTAACAAAATTAGCGTAGCAGCAGAAAGATTACATGCAATTCAAATAAATAAAACAACAAATTCTACACACTCTTTGTTCATGTACAAGAAATCACCATCCAAAGTCAATAGACCAAAAGCAATAGAGGTTCAAAGTTATAGAAGTCTCATTTCATGTTACATATTCATACACAGTAGGGTAAATGTTTGCAAAGAAACCTCAGCATCCATAAGAAACCTTGTCTAAACAGGTACCTTAGAGTTTATGCGAGAAGCAAGAGAAGGGAAAATGCTGAAAACAGCAAAATAGCAACTCATCTCAGTAAGGTCTTCTAGTTACATAGATTAAAGTATACTCATACTATTCAGGTGGGGATACGGGTGAAAGTGTTAGATGTTTGATTGGATAGTAGGAATGGGATATCAACAAATCATTCATAATAACAAGAAGAATGCAATTAAATATAGCCAGCAAAGCAAGCATCAAACTATACAATTAAACAAAAACAAAACTTCAAAGATTACTACAAAGACGTCCACATGCAATGATATTCGGAAGTTATATGAGAGGATAGTAGTGTCAAGTTTTTTTTCATCTCGAATGAACCCTATGAGTGCATGTCCAGAACATAATATAAGAGCAGTCAGGCAAATTCCTTAAACCAAATTCATGTCACATATGTGTGAAATCATACGGTTTTAAGGTCAATTCCAAGTATTCACAAGTATTATGTTCACTCTTCCAAATGGAAAATAAGAGGGAAAATAGGCTTTATACCAGGAAAAGTTTCAGCAGCACCAGAATACATTACCCAGATTATGATTCAAGAAATTAGTTAAAGGCAAAGTTGGTCAGATCTTAAGAATCTAATAGCAGCCAAATCAAAATTGAATACAAATTTCATGCATTTCAGAAATTTTTGCGAACTAAAAGGACCAACAAAAGTAGGCCTCACCTATTATGCTTGCATCATAGTTAGGCTGAACCATCCGCAGGTTGCAGTATATTTCTAGGTTCCAAATAGCTCAAGTATGTACAGGAAAATAATTTATGAAATAGTTCACATATGTAACAAACTGGTTGCTTATCTATTATAACTTTTTTCTCTGATTAGGGTGAGAACAATTCCACAAGCTAATTGGCACAGTAAACCAATGCCCAATCTCATCATAGTATCAAATATCTTTAACACACACTACCTATAACTTTGAGTCAAATTTCAGCAAAGTGGAGTTTGCTGCTGTATACTACATTTTGTATTAAAGGTTTGAAGTGTTACATGATCTACTGTTACTAATGCATTCATAAAATTTGTGCACACACGCCAATTAAGCAAAGTCCAGAGAATAAATTGACTTCATAACTACATGATTAATTTTAAAGTCTAATCGTATATAATCTTGATTTGTATTGTTTGAGGCAAAAATCAAATAAAAATATTGACGAAGCAAGTAAATATAATTATAAGTTGCAAACAACTTGTAACAACGAATGACTATATAAGAAATATAACAAACAAAAAATAACACAAAACTGCAAAATTCACAAATAATATATTCAATCATTGAAACAAAGAAAGCGTTTAGTACTGAACATTACTACTATTCAATCCTTTGAAACAAAAGAAGAGTTCAGTGAATGTTACCACTTTCAACTCCATCAAACCATCAAGTGGCTGATAGGTTGCAATCCCACTTATACTCAAATCTCTGCCGATAATAGAATCCTTTGCATTATCGGCCAACCAATCTTGAACCAAATCCAAAGACAACTACAACCACCAAAAATCCACAAATCAAAATGATCAAAATTAAACTGAAAATATCAATTAATCAATGAATGCACTATATATATTACATATTACATATATACACACACGTCTTTGTATATGTAGATACCCACCCTGTTTTCAGCCAATCCAAGCTGAATAACACCATCCGGGTTACTTGACTCATCATAGGGATCGTCCGAAACCCTCTTCAATCCAACATAGTATGGATTATCAGTTTGTCTCGCAATAGAATTAGCCCTAGAAGATATATGAGCTGGCCCGCTCGACCCTCTTGGGGAGACAACAGACCGAGATTGAACCCTATGTAAGCCAGAAGTAACCTCCGTCAACTGACCAAACGACGACGACCTCGCTGGTGGAGATGGCGGCGTGGTGGGGCCAGAACGGTTGCGTTTGAGGTAAAATTGCAAGAAGTAGAAGAGAGCACAGGGTATGACTGAGCCCAAAACAAGGCCACCTCTGCCCTGAACTACCCCTTGTAAGGGCACTATAACCCTCATGGCCGTAGTAGCACCTCCGCCACTTGTGGTGGTGGTGGTTGGTTTGGTAGAGTCTTCGTCCGGTTGGGTGGTTTGGGTCATTATTGGGACATGGTGACCCGCCGGATTCTGACGGCAGACGTGGTGGTTGCAGTGATCGGACGGAGAGTTCGAAGGAGTGTTCGACAAGAGACAATTGCTTTGGGTGGAATTTGGAGTGCGAATGTGACTCTCTCTCTCTCTCTCTCTCTCTCTCTCTCTCTCTATATATATATAGATATATGTATGTATATTTCCAATTTTCGGGATAGTTGATGATTTTGTGCCGTCCCTTGTTTGGGGCCGAAGATGGATGTCAGCCGTTGGGATTTTTGAGCGGCCTCTCAATTTACAAAAAAGGCCCTGATTGGGATTTTCAAAATGTGGAAATTTGTTTATTCCTAATTACTACTTTCTAAATTACTTACCAAAAAAAAAAAGCTTTTAAAATTGATTTTGAATTTGAATATTGTTCCTTTACAGGCTCTCCTTTCCCCCTCTTCTATTTTCTTAACAATCTTATTACTATGATTTATCATTCAAAATTTGTTAACAAATATATAATTTATAATAAGGAAAAAAATTAAGGTAATACTTTGAATAAAAAGTGATATATAAAAAATATAAAAAAAAATCACATGAGTTCTATGATATAATTATTTTGTATATATAATTTAATAATACGAGACTTATTTGCAATATTCATAATATTAAGATATAATCTAAGAATCTTTTTAAAATATTTAGTATGAATTTTAGATTCATTTATTTGAAAAAATACTAAAAAATTTCTAAAATAAATGTTTCAATCCAAAAAATTCGTTATATATTTTTTTCTATCTAAAAAATTAAAAAAAAAAAACTTTTAATACAAAAAAAATCAATTGTTAACTTTCATCTTAACACCATTAAAAAATATTACTAATTAGATTAAAATAACCTTGAATATACATTTTAAAAAATATTAAATACTTCATCCATCTCGAATTAATAGTGTCTTTTAGGAAAACCAGTTTTTTATTTTAGACAATCATTTAATACTTTTACACTTGATTAAGAAGATAAATTTATAAAACTAACATTTATTCACATTGAGTAGTATATTCACATTAAATTTGTGAGGGTAATTTAAAAATTTCATAATTATTTATACATTAATTTTTTAAACAGGACTCTTATTATGGGACATCTCAAAATAGAATAATGGAATTTTAATTCGGGACAAAAGGAGTAGTTGATAAAATAAATTCTTTAATAAAAAAATATTTTTTATTTATCTAGAAGATTTAAAAAATAAATTTTCACTTCATAAAATGTTATGATTTTTTTTTTTAAATTAAAGAAGTTATTTTATATATTTTATAGTATTTTTCTAAATGTATCTTAAAATCTATTTTAATATAATTAGTAATATTTTTAATGGTACTAAGACAAAAGTTAAATAATTTGATTTTTTTATTAAAAGTTTTTTTTTAAAAAAAAATTTTAGATAAAAAATATATATCATAAATTTTTTGGATTAAAAGATTTATTTTAGAAATTTTTTAGTATTTTTTCCAAATAAATTTAAGAGATTTTAAAAATCATCAACTTGTCATGTACTTTAATTGTGGATCAAGCTTATTTATTTTTCTTTAAACTAGCTTTTCTTCTAGATAGAGCTATTTACACTCCACAAATGTTATTCACACTCCCATTTATAGAGATGTGGGTGGGAGTGTGAACAACTCATTGGGTGTGTGTTGGGAGGATAAAGGCTCTCCATGTCTATGTCTATGTCTTCAACCGGGAGAGTTTTCAAAGTATTCATCGGAAGTTTAAAGACTATGTGAAAGTGTTTTAGAGGTAAAAAATAAATAATTCCTCCTCATTATAAAAAAAATGATAAATTAGATTGACTTTTTTCATTTTTGAAATGACACTGATATTTTTTATTTTTACTGACAAACTAAAACACCTCCTCTTCAGCTCAAATTTATTAAAAAATAACATAAGTGTCCATTTTAATTTTTTTTGTACTTTTTTAATTTTCATCAAATTTTCTAGATTTTCTAAAATAATTTTTTCATTTTATATAAAAATAAATTTAAGATAAATAACTTATATTTTTTTTAGTCAAAAAATATTTTAATTAATATTTATTTAAAAATAAAAAATGTTTAAAAAAATTGGTCAAAATTTAAAAAAAAAATTACAAAAAACTAATGAGTAATTTTATCATTTTGAAAAGAAAAAAATTGTTGGAAGAAATGTATTTACAATTTTTTAGAAAAAATAAAAAAAAAATCAGTGTTATTTTAGAAACATTAAAAGAATTTTTTGTAATTGTCAGATGTAATTTAGTCAAAAAAATAAAAAAAGGAAGGAAGGTTCAAAATAATATTACGTTGAGGTCTTTATATTAAAGTCTTTTGAATAACTAATGACCATAGTTGCCATATATATATATATATATATGTATGTACCAATTTATGTCTTAATTTTGACTTAACATTGTCATTCGGCATCTTTAATGTCTTTCAACTCTTTGTAATACATAGTCTGATTTCAAACTAATTGCTTCCATTAGGACTCGGACTATCTTTTACCTCCTTTTACTTCAATTTTTTTTTTTTTTGAAATTTATTTTCTTCCCTCTTTTACTTCAAAATCAAAATGCTCATCATTAAATTATATTTGGTTCAACTTATACACCATATTTAATAATTTTTTTAAGTTCAGAATGGACTTTTTAATTTATTATGCATTTGATTCAATTTATTAATCGTACTAAATAGATTCATACTTAATTCAAAACGAATTTTTTTAAAAGGTAGTTTCAACAAAAAAATTTAAAAAGAATAATTTAGTGGCATTTATTAATAACTGATCCAAATATTACAATAACATTTAAGTTCAAACAAAACTTTTCACTACTACTTATTCAGATCACAACTTTAATTTAAATCGTATTTTTTCTCAACTCATTCAAACGAGCACTTAAAAATAAATTTAGCTATGGTAAGTTATGTCTAGTAAATTTGGTATATTCTATTATTATTATTATTACTATTATATATATATATATACACACACACACGCACACGCACGTAGGGAGAACCCTACTTTAAAGTTTGATATATATAAACATTGATTTTTAAGGAATCTCCTTGCAAAACTATAAGATTTGGTTATCAATGTCCGCCACGCATAAGGACAAAATTCCAGTGTTGTCCCTTCCATCGTCGACCACAAGCAATGCAGCCAAGCTGTGTTACAACCAAAAGCTATACCACAATGTTGGACCTGGGCCTTCATCATATTACTACTTTTACATCTCATAGACATTGGCTTGTCACTTGTCCAACCCTTTTAGCCAGGACCACAGAAAATACAAAGTTCTGTTTTTGTTTTTGTTTTGTTTTTTTTTTTTTTTTGAATTTTTGAGCCACATGCATTAGTGGAATCACATTTTATCTTTTTC
Organism: Nyssa sinensis; assembly: GCA_008638375.1. Taxonomy (NCBI): domain Eukaryota; kingdom Viridiplantae; phylum Streptophyta; class Magnoliopsida; order Cornales; family Nyssaceae; genus Nyssa; species Nyssa sinensis. Next base: position 51,139,337 of record CM018048.1, read on the forward strand.
CAAATTTTGAGTTGGGTGTTTCTTCTTTATGAATGAACATTTTTGTATTTTGACTTAGATGTGTAAAAATGAATCCTACAGGCCATTGGTGTGGTTTTCAAAATGGGTTTAATTCTCTAGATAAAAAAAAAAAAAGGAGGAGTCTATTGTCAAGATAATAGAGGGTTTTCATACGAAGAGTGCAGTGATAGATCTAGGTCATGCGCAATGAAAAATAATAATAAAATTTAAAAGAATCTTTTATGAAAATATAAAAAGTTTTGGAGAACAACTCCTAATTTTTATAAAATTTCTCTAAAAATTAAAAATAAAAAATAAAATAAAATTTCAAAAGTTTAGGGGATCTTAGTCCCCCTTAGTCGCCCCTTCTATTCACATCACTTGTAAGGTTCTAGCCTAAGTTTCTTGAGGTGTTTTAGGATTCATAGAAACATTTTTTTTATTTGACAATTAGAGATATTTTAAGACAGTTTGCATGCATCAAACTAAATTACCTTTCTAATCCAATCAAAAGTAAGTTCATAAAGATATTGTGAGAGACGGAGGGTTATCAACAACCTCTCTTGTTGTGTTTTCTTTCACTGGTAGTGAATTTCTTCTCGCCAAATTGCCCGAAATGATAAGTTTTAGTGCCAAATCACGTAAATTTGCTAAGGGCTTATTTAGTTGGCCCTTAAATTAAATGATTTGATTCACTCTCATATTGTATTGTAAGCAAGAAATTTATCAACTTGAATGAACTCATTCCAAAAAGAAAAACGATTATTATATCAAAAATGTTATTTAAAATCATGAATTGGTCATTCAAGAAAATATAATGATAATTATTTTATGTAGGAAGAATCATGGTATAAGATTTTATATTTTTATAAATGGCTTCACTCAAGATAATAGATTTCTATTTTAAAATAATACGTATGTAAATACTTTACATACGAACAAATCATTTAATAAAAGAGACAATCAAACAAACACTAATTGAATTAGTTTACGCTACGCACTTGTATTAGCTTACGCTACACATTTGTTGTGTTGCATATGATTGATTGTAATTCCTTTTTGGTAATCATAAGAAGTACTCCACTTAAATAGGTAAATTCTTGAATCGTAACGAGTCTTTACATAAATCTTAAGCCTTGTAACGGTAACCCAAATGATAGTTACTTTGTTTTTATTTATTCATTTTTCCAAATTTCCAATTTGTTTGTTCATGAGGTGAACGATTAGATAGTGATGCAAGCTAAGCAATGTAAGTTAAAACTGTGGCGAGAAAGATCAAGTTTAAACATTACATGAGGAAGATGTTGATACTGAATTTAAAACCACAAACTTTATCACTTTTGTAATTTCTATTTTCTCTAGATTTTGTTCTTTTTTTATGCGGGAGAAGAAAGAGAAAGAATGAGTGGCAAACTTGAAAAATTCGATCTATAAACAGTTTCAAGAGAGTTTCCCTGGCCGTACACACACACACATATAGATAGATAGATAGATAGATAGATATATCTCATGGATGTAGATGTTTGAGGCTTGAATGCAAAGTTTGGTTGAAGTGTCCTGCAACGAAGATGGAAGATGGCTTGTAGTGGGTATGGACCTTGACAATTTAAGGTACTGTTTAGCTGGAAATTGACTCCTCCTGGTTGGAAGAAATGTCAAGCAAGTCCAAGAAATTTTGTCATCGTTGTCTTGCTTTGGCTTGTGGTGCATGTAATTTCGAACGTTGGGCAAGAGAACGTACATGTGGATTTTGGAAGGGAGTGCTTTGAGGTGGACATTCTTTTTCCCATTAGCCAAACATAACCAGTCCTTTTATTTGTTTATATATTTTAGACCATCGTTTTGGGCATGCACTTTGTTTAATTATTAAGACAGCCTCATTATCCTTGCTGCATTAATAAGAACTTGGGAATCAGTTGGCTTTGCGTCCACGCCATGAAACACGTTTAATATATTTAATGTCTCTTTTCTTTCCCATCATAGGGCAGTTCAAGAAAAAAAAAAAAGATGGTTGTAAAGACATGCATACATATATACATATACATATATTTTATATAATGCAAGAGATCTCTAATTTATTTTCTCAATTGTATCTTAATGTGATGTATTAAAATTCACGGGATGTGAATTTTAGGAGCATCTTGTAATGGCATATCACATTAGAAAATACAACTGGAGATATAAATTATAACTCTCTAGCATCACAATATATATATATATATGTGTGTGTGTGTGTGTGTGTGTGTGTGGAATTATTGCTTATATTGGCATTAAAAAATGTTAGTGTCAGTCACGAGTGATATAATTGATGCTTGTAATATGCGTGTTAATCAGATTATAAATTTTTACACTCGCAACTGACAAAAACATTCCTTTATTAGCATCTCACTATGTTGGATTGTCCTACATCGCCCGTCTTTAACTTCTCTGGTATTTCTATAAGGTCTTCTGACAACTCTCCTTAACGTTATGGTTTTAAGGAGCTGCATGGACTGGGCCTTCATTTTCAATATGGTATCAGAGTCAAGCAATAATTCAACTTTGGACTAGAGGAGTCGGGGCGCGCTCACCTAACCTCCCTATGTGGATAAAGTGTTTCAGGAGGCATATTGGATTGTAGGCCTTCTGTTCGGACAACTATCCTTAACCCTATGGTATTAAGGACTCCATTTTCAATACACTACAAATGCTGACGTTGAACTTATAAAATGGTGCAAAACATTTTTTAGCTAACGGACTCTGTTTGGACTTAAAAGCCCACAACTTATAAAGATGGCTGGCCCTTTCGTGAAAACAGGAACAAATACTCAACTAAGAAGGTGTTTGGTCCAGTTACGAGCGACTGAAAATAGTGGCAGGTAAGAAACCTCTTCTCAAGAGGTTTTTTTTGGCGAAACGGTGCTTAATTCAAAGTTGGAGACTTGGAGCATGAAACTGTAGGGTGGAACTACCTTGGAAATTATTGGGCCATGGTGGAGCAGTTGTGGGTTGAGTTCTGCTAACCCAATTACAAATCAGTCCAAAGCATCAAAGCCCAATATTTTTTGGTTGTTCTTTGCATAAAATGGACATCAACAGGCTGCAGTATCTATTAGCTGTCGAGTACAAAATCAAAAGTATATAACACTTTTTCACAATTTTTTTATTCAAACCTCATTTTTTCTCATCAACATCCAAACGTGACACAAAGACCACAATAAATGATTGCACCTGTCCACTGGACTGACTAGTACTGGAATGAATGAGTATTGTTTCACCGGCCAAATAAATGTACATTTATATTCATAGCTGCCTTGCTTAAAAGCACACTGTAATTTTCAATTACCCGGTAAGGTATCTTCTCTAACAACGAGTCCAGCAAAGGACATTCAAAATAAATGCCAAATAGAGAGAGTAACACGAGGTTCGGTGAAGAGTACCAACGCTAATTTATGCCAGTCAAAGCTGATGCTTGAATTAGGTACTTTGCCTTACTCCATTCACAACAGGGCCAAAACTTCATTCACAACTCTTCCTGTGTAACGTTGATGGAGGCCAGCCTGGTCACGAGTACACTTGTTAGAATTGTGCCAAAATCATGGACCAGGCTAGGATTCCACTTTTTAGGTTAGGGTTGGGGGGTAGTTTGCTAATGTTCAATAATTAAAAATTAAAAATTAAAAATTAAAAATTAAAAATATAAAAATTTATGATTAATTGATAATATTTTTTTACAAGGAACTAAATTTTTTGAAATAACAGAATTCAGAAATTAGATAAGATATCTAATCAAAGAAAGGAACCTTTAAAAATATTTTAAGTTATAAAATTTTATTTTAAAAAGTCAATAAAAATTTCATTGAGGGGTCAAATTAAAATAAAAATAAAAATAAAATGTTAAAAAAAACTGGAGGTGAGGGAAAAAATTGTCTAAAATCTTCATTAACATAAATATCTCATGTTTTGTAGCACATGTAATTTAGAACATGCGTAATATATGTACATGAGATCCATATTCATGTAAGTACATATGCTATATATATATATATATATATGCTAAATCACATGCGTCACAAAACATGATTCAAAAATTGACGTTGTTGGGTCTTGCTCTAATCATTTATATTCTCCTTACTTATTATTCGATCTAAGAGAGTAGGCTCACCCTATTATAATTTTATCTTTGAGATTTTAACAAAATAATTATTAAATTTGAAAAAGGCTCACCCTATTTCTCACATCCTCTATAAGAAAATCAGAAATTTACTCTTGATTAAAAATAAATTTAATATTTTTATTACCAATGTACGAGTAATTTATTGAATTTCTTTTATAGGGTTGAAGTCCTTTTACTCATTTGGGAAATGTGAGTAGTGTCCCACTTGCTTATTAAAATTAAATTTGAATAAATTCTCTTTGTTTTTTTGGTCTACATAATAAAACATTAATTATACTGCTGACTTAAGGTACATTTTGGACAACCTTTATACGTTGTTTTTGTATTTGTATTAATAAAAATTATTCCAAAAAAAAAAAAGAGTTTAGCTGCTTAATTAAATTAAAAATTTATTTTGTATTAATTTTTTAAAAACATAAAAGTATATTTGATTTATTTTATTTTTTAAAAATAATTTTATTTTTACATTTTTTTAAGCAAAAAAAATTAAAAATTGTTTTTTACATATTAAAAATATATATTTTAAAAATTTATATGGGGATGAAATTTATATATCAGTTTGGTGAAATTTATGGATTATCCTCCAAAACTCTTTTGAATTTGGGGTCAGAGGCGGGCCCCTTATGGCCCGACCCTTCACGGCTTTATAACCTGACAAACGAATAAAACCGTTAGGGGCAATCTCGCAATTCAATGAACTCACGAGGGCAAAACTCAAGTCGCGCCGAAATTTCAGAGTGATCGACAGTTTCTCGACGCCCGAAACGTAGCTCAAACCCCCAAAACACTGCTCCTCCCGTCAAAGACAAACGAATTCTCGTCCTTTCATCAAATTGACAATCTCATCCCCAAACAACTTTTAAATTTTAAAAATGCAATGGAAATCGAGCTCGCCATTCTAAACAAGCCCAGGGTCACTTTCGTCTTCAAAGAATTAACTAGCGTTCTCACCAGATTATTATAATCGTTTCGGACGCCCTTTATTCAAATTTCGGATCGTTTTAAGCCTCGGCGCTATAGACATCTATTCTCTCTCTCTCTCTCTCTCTCTATTATATATATATATATACACACACACACAGAGACAGATGCATGTGGTGTTTCCTTTCATGCTAGTGTGTGCCGTTTTATGTGAGAAATCGGTCGCAGATTTATTTAGGGTTTTAGCTCTTGGATTTTAGAGCTTCAGAAGCCAAATCATCGATTTTAGGGAGAGAAGCGAGTGTGTTTCGATATCAATGGTGTCGGACTCTACTTTCTTCTGAGTGTGCGGTCTGGCATTGTAAAGAGATATGGATGAAGAAATGGAGGATACGATTGAGCTTACATTCACAGCTGTGGAAATCGATCTTGACTATGAGTTTGACGCCGCTCGATATTTCGATTTCAGCAGGGACGAGTCACTTGTTGAAACTCGTGCAGCCGAGCTATGGTTCGATTCTGCAGAAAGCTATCCACCTTCTCGTAAGTGTTTCAGCACTAAAATCGCTCTCTTTCTTGTGGCTTGTACGCATACCTGGTTTTAAGCTGCTGGTGTTCATTTTTGTTTTGTTTTTGGATTTTTTTTTTTTTTTGATCTCTTGGTTAAATTTGTTGTTAGTCAATTGATTTCAGCATTGTTGAGTTCTGTTGTGGTTGGTCTTGAAGCATTAAAATGAATCCTGATCCTTTTTCTTGGGGCGTTGTTTGTTTGATTGACTGGAGTTTTGAAGCGCTTCATTGCATTAAAGCATAGTTTTGTTACTGGGAATATTTCCTAACAGTCTACTATCAATTACTAACCTGGGCTCTTGTTTATTTGGACAGAGAATATTTCTAGGAAAATTAGTCCGAGAAAAAGAAATATAAGGTGTAAATTATTTCCCCTACACTTAACAGAAAGGACATGTCACATTCTCCCTAGCTTTGCAATAGATTACCATATGCAATGGTTACTCAAATTTGAGTAAAAGTTTCATTTGATGTGAAGCTCTCCAATGGTCAGACGTAGTTTTACTAATCTTTTTTAAAAAATTCACATCATGTCCCAAAATAATTGCCAATTTGCCATCTTGTCCCAAAAGTTTTAAATTTGGCCTTGAACAGTGATTTGAGTAAATAAACAGTATTTTGCTGATTTGAGTAAAAATTTGAGTGACTATGGATTTGAGTAAACCATTGGAGATGCTCCATCTGAATCGAGCCTTGAGAAAACAATATTTTTTTACCAGGAGCTGTTTTCTGTCTAAACAGACTGTCTTTAGGACTTTTCCCCCTTGAGAGGTTCTACTCGTGCTTACAATTTTGCATTGTTGTTTACTTGTTTATAATGCTAAAATGGGGTATCCATTGGTAAAATGGGGAATCTATTTTTTTAAATATTGTTCTTCTTTCCTTTAATTATTTATTATTTGTTTTCTATTTCAGCTTTTGTAATGAAGCTAGTTTCAAGAGAGGACATCCTACTGGAAAATGTTACTAGCTCTCCAAAATCTAGAGATGTTGAGAACACCACTTTGATTGGTAGTGATTCTAATGTTGGGCCGGGCCAAGATTTTTCTGTGATGGATGGGAACAGCAGAGGTTAGCTTAGCATGCTCAAAAAATATTGTGCTATTTTTTATTTGTTCAACTTTTTTGAAACAGTATTATTCCCCTTATTTGAATTACAGTGTATTTCTAGATTGAGTTCGTTGAAGTTGAACTATTTGCCAACTCTGTGACTTGGATTTTGCAACTTGTTGCCTTTTCAATTCACTGTTCTACTAAATTTCTGTTTCTTGCTTTGCACTCGGTGAAGTTACAAAAATGTTGCTTTCTTCTTGGTAATTTTTTGTATTTAGCTTTTCATAAACCTAACTCTTTGCTTTCTTATTTTTATCATTTTGTTTTCATATTTCTACTTTTTCCAGCAGTTTTCTTTAGTGCTTATCAATTAATTATGGTGGCATTATGTTATTTGTCTCTTTTAGGGTATATTACTCTCACCTCTCATGAAGTTAGGTCTAATTACACGCGGTGCCTCTATCTTTTTAAAAATCTCACCGACATCCCTTGTTAGAGCGGTGTTAACGATAGTTGCACTGTTACTATTTTACTCCTAGAATAAAATATATAAAACCACACCTGGATGTTTAGAACCAATGGCAGATGGCCCCTCCTCTCTCCCCCCCCCCCCCCCAAAAAAAAAAAATGTAAAATAAAATAAAATTGGGTATTATATTTTTTCTCACTAATTTTGTCATAATCTTTTAACAAGTAGGACATCCCCCCCCCCCTCTCCCAAAAAAAAATTCTTATATATTCATATGAACCCCTCTTAAAATTTTAAACCTGCAATTTGGCCTCCCTTTAACTAAAATTTATGGATCTACCACCATGTAGAACACGATAAATTAACCATTTAAATTCCAAGTAATGATATTTTTCATAAATTTTTTTTTGCAAGAAACCAAAACAGAACCCAAAAAAAGAAAAGAAAATAGAACATAGCAAAAAAAATTATATTTTTCAAAAATTGATTAATGCGAAAATGAGATAATATAAACACAAAATTGCATAGTAATAAATTTTCAAAAATGAGAACTTAGTGCTATGTTTGCTAGCCGAGAAAATGTAGCAGAAGAAAGTTAATTAAAATTTAAAATCCTATCTTTTCCTTAAATGCGATTAAAGAAAACAAATATCTAACTTATTTTTAAGATACATTTGCTGCCAATTTTTAAAATTTTACAAATATATAACACAAGAATACACAATATTTTTGAAAAAACGATACACGTTTTGACAACAATGCACAAGATATAAAATTTTCTAAGCAACCCAAACACATGTTAAAACGCAAAAGAAAATAGTCATGATTCAAGAAACACCAAATAAACTCAAGCATCATTGCTAATCCCTAGGTTGGGAAGAGCGTAGAGGGACACGATCATCGAATCGAGATTGTTTGAATCGAGCAACGAAATGAGAGGTGAAATTGCTCTGACCATCATTTAGCATGTAATTCTACTTCATCTGTATAAAGCCTTAATGAAGGAAAAAAAAATTTGAACAATAAAAGTAAGAGAGAGGGGAGCACATACAGTTCCAAAGTGAGTGCCGTCAAGATAATAATGCTCTAAGAAAATTATGATAACATATTAGTTATGTTGAATGAGTTGCAAAATAAAGCGGGGATTATAATTCATCTGCATGAAGCCTCAAAGAAGAAAAAAAAATTAGAACAATACAAGTAAGAGAGAGGGGAACATATACAGTTCCAAGGTGAGTGCCATCAAGATAATGATGCTCTAACACAATTATAATAACATATTAGTTATGTTAAATGAGTTATAGAATAAATTGGGGATTATACAGCCATCTAACAATCCTTTGATTGTTGTTCCCAATTTGGAAGCTCTCAAGAAATATATCAAATATGGAGTTTGGGAAATTAATTTTAATTTTTGAAATTTTGTGATTTGTCTGTCTGCCTCCTATTGCCCATCATTGGCTTCATCTCCGGTAACATTCAGCTTTTTGGCAGCCCACATACCAGGCACCTCATGGCTCTGAGCAATAATTTTAAACTGCCTGATTTCTTGCTCATCACACACACACACAAACACACATAATGATCCTGAAAGAGTGAAATGAGAGAGAAGAACAGTAGCATTAAATGAATGGACTAGGGAGTATCAGTGGAAATGGGTTTGACTTTATAGAGGGGTAAAATGGGTATTTAAAAAAATTAAAGTGATGATGTCATCATGTTTCGTCATTGACTACAACGGTCAATTGATAGAAGGGAGAATTTGTTATAGATATATAAACTTCAAGGGATGTCGGTGTAATTTTTAAAAAGGCAGGGCTACTGTGTGTAATTAGGCCTAACATAGGGGAGATCAGAGTAATTTACCCTTTCCTTTAATATATCCTTATCATTGAGTAAACTTAATCATAGATTTATAGTTCGAAAATAGCATGGTTCTATTGTATAACAAAATTAAAATTGAAAAGAGATACAAGAGGCCACAGTTATGTATTGTCCTAAATTGATTTTTAATCAATACAAATCAAATTAAACAGGTGCAAATTTTTTTTTTTTTAATATGATTCTGTATTGACTTAGATAAGGGGGCTGATTTAATTGGTAGAAAGACCTTAGGGCGTTCTTCTAAGAACATAATGAATTTTATGAACTTGTTATGTCTTGCAAAAATCTTTCTGAGTACATGAATGGCGTTTATACAAATGATCCTGTGCCTTCCTTATCCTTGTCTAGCATCAATCCTCTTCACCATGGTTTGGCCTTTATTATGTTTAGACAACTTCCAATACCACCATTTGGCTTAAAGCCTTGTATCTTGGGCACATTAATACTGTGTCTCCTTATCCTCACGCAAAACAAACACATATTAATAATTAACCTATCATGGATCTGGTAAGCTATATGGTATAGGACCCGTTTTCTTTGTTAGCAAAAAAGGCACATATTCTGGATATATTCTTTGGTTACATTTCTCATCCTCTTTATTTTGATATAAGTTATGGTACTAATATCCCATGTGATCTGTCATATTTTCTTTCAGACTGTGAAGGAATGGATAGAGGAGTTTTCACCAACTTACAGAGTGGCATTCTACAAAATTTTCAGAATCAACCTCAACAATTACCCACAGGTGTTTAGGTTTCTTCTTAATGCCATTTAGCATTAATCTGATACTTGTGGTGGGATGTTCTCGAAGTAGACAGCTTAGCTTTCTTTGAATTTAAACTCTTATCTGTTTTCTTTAGCACAGAGATCCCTTTTCTTTTTAGACTGTTCAATGTTTCAGCTTACTAAACCCAACTTATGCCAATTACCCAAAATACACCCAACTTATGCCTTGAGTTTCCTTGATTTTGTGCTCCATATTTCACTTATAGTTGAAAGATATCACCTTTGACATGGTATAATTTGCATGTGCCATTGTTTGATCAACTTTTTATAATTATGTTCCTTTTTTCTGCCCCATATTCTTATAGCCCTTGAAATATAATAATATTTGTATGTGTCATTGTTTGATCAAGTATTTTTTATTATGTTCCCCTTTTCTCTAACATTACATCTGTGTGTGCGTCCTATTTCTTTGTAGGATTGACATTTCATAATCACATGACAAAAGATAATTCAAAAGCTAAGAGTAAGTCTGCAGCGAAGCCACCTTTTTCGAGGACCTCAACGCTGATGAAACCGACTGCAAGTCAGTTGGCCAAACAAAATCCATCTCGTCAAATGGGCAATTCCAGGTCATTATTGGAAAATATCTCTTCCTTAAGAGTTACATATAATGCCCTTTTGTAGACCATAATATTTGTAAAATTTAGACCAAAATTTAGGAAACCAATGGTTTTGGAGTTCTTTATGATCCTTTATTCTTGACTGTATCCCTGGCCTAGTTGTTAGCTCCTTTACATATTGTTCGTGTTTCTTTTTCATCAATGCAGAAGTTTGAATCTTGACAACTTTGATATATCGGGACCTTTTTTCAGTGAAAATACAACTTCTGCTGATAAATTTATGTTTTACTACATTCAATGAGGTTTCTTTAATAATGAATAATTTAGACATTCTTTGCCTTCAACTGAAGGGGTTGAGGGGGGATTTGTCAAACATATGGGGGGATTATGATCATCACCCTTTATTTATAGCATCCTTATTTTCTGTTGCTTTGATTACTTGTGAATGTTAGGCTGCAGAATTTATTGGTTGAAAACAATATGAGAAGCTCAAATAATCCTTGTGGGATCGAGAGTCAAGCTGCTAAGAGACAAAAGCTTGAGGGAGGTCACTTGCGTAAGGTCCTAATTTGTTCTTTTAATCTCCGTGTTCCTTCAGATTGTTTTTTTGTAATCATGGTTTGGAAAAAGGGCTAGCCTAGTGCACGAGACTCCTGTCACTGCGGGGTTATTTGAACATATTAAATTCTTTAGTTATTCTATTTTAAAAGCATGTTTCTACTGATATAATGGAAGTAAGTATCACAAACAGTCAATATGTTAGTGAAATTGTCTGTATGATCTTGTCTATGTATTTAGTAAATTCAGTATGTGTTTATTCCACTGAAATAATGTGGATGGTTTGGCTGAGCAGTAACTACAAAAATAATATTTTCTGTCTCAGCAACTTTTTGAAACACGAATATCATTGTTGAGAATAGGGTTTCTATTTTTGGAGCTATCATGTACAATCTAACACACTTCAATTTTAGCAATTTCTTTTTACTTTGATCTACTTATAATTGTGTAGTTTGTTGGGTATGTGTCTTGCTGCCTCCAATGTTACTTCTTTCTGTTTGATATGCAAGTTGTGTAATTTTAGAGATATATTTATGTTAAAAAATTTGTATAAGTGTGCCAATTTGACTTAGTGATGCTAAGTCGGTATCTCTTATCATGAGATTCTTTGTTCTAGAGTTCTTTGCTAGGACATTTGTTTCAGATTTCAGTAACTTTTGATCTGTTAATGTGTATAACAGGTTGCTGATACAAAACAACAAACTAATTTGGTTCACAAGGTGCCGAAAAGGGTAAGTTAGTTACCTACCATTTTTTTTTTTGATAAGTGGGTAAGTTACCTACCATTGGAAGCATAAACTTGTCTTTCTATTTATTTTTCATTTTTTTCCTACATGTTTGATTAGTTCTCCTTGTTGTCACGCATAATGCTCACAGTTCTTGACTCATTTCCATTTATTGTTTTTTCGACTTGTTTTGGAAAATAAATACTAAAATATCCAAGACAAACATGACAAATGGTTTATTCAGAAAAACCATTAACCAACTTATAGTCAGTTCTAAATGATGTCAGATTTATGTCTAATATCAAAAGGCTATACTTCTGTCATTTTCTATCCAGAACTTGTAGCTTTTGAAACAGAATTATTGTTTGATGGAAGTCATAAAATAAATAAATACATGCTCCAATACTATCTTTAGTCCGGTAATGAATTCCCCGCATAGATTTGTTAAATTTCTATCTTATGGTGGCTGTAAGTTCATTGGATTCTACATCTGGGCATGACAAGGATGGTGTAATTGGTGAATGAGTCAAGCTAGAATTGTGAAGGTCTGAAATCTGAATCATTTTTTCTAATGCTTTTACAAAAATGCTCACCAAATTGTTTATACTACCCTTTTATGCAAGGGTGTCGTGTATAGGTCAATGAGAATCACATTTGATCACCCCCATTGCCCAATTTTAAGCATCTACTTTATTGAGTTTAAGATTGATACGACGGAAACTCTGGGCAATTATACCAATCTTGTATGGAAAAATTGAACTTTGGAAAGTGGAGAAGATTGGCTAGCTCTAGCTAACCAATATTAGGTGTCTAACCCTTTCAAATCCATATACCTGATCAGCTGATCCTTGAATTCAGAGTTGGATGGTGGTTGTTATCTGCTTTATGGATTCATGATAATTATCTTGTGGATCTGTGCAATTGAGGGTTGCAGTTTTTTTCTTTAAAATTTTGGGTTGAATCCCCTTTTCAACTTTTGAGTCTAGTTTTTTCAGATTTCTTGTTTTTAAATACTAGATTGCCACTGCATTTTCATTAGGGCCGACTCTAGCATTAAGCCAACGAAGGAATCGCTTTAGGCTCTACCTATAAAGAATGTCTCAAATATTATGTGTCTAAAGTGTAATACAAATTAAAAGTCTAAGTTTAATAAAAATTTAACTCTACAAAGAAGGCCCCTTAAAGACTCGAGAATAATACTGAATAAGACTTTATTAATAGAATTGAATTTCCCTTAAAGACTTGAGAAAAAAAAATTCAATTCTATTAATAAAGTCTTATTCAGTATTATTCTCAATTTTTTATTGCTATCAATTTAGATAAAAATGATGTGAATAGCTATTTTGTATTGCCTAGTTTATATTTTTGTAAATTTCATTACTAGAGTGTTGCTCAATTGTTCGAATACGTAAGAACTCTATTATTAGAGTTTTATTCAATATATGCATCTCTTCTATTGGAACAATATATATATATATATATATATATATAGCGAGAGAGAGAAAGAGAGAGAGAGAGAGAGAGAGAGAGAGAGAGAGAGAGAGGGGAAACAAAACATTGAAAACATCTACAATATATATATATATATTTTGTATATTTAGAAAGAGTTTTATAATATTAATATTAATTAAAAAAATTATATTAATTTTAAAAATAAAAAAGTCTTATTTAGAGTTGTCACTTTGTTACTTTGGGTCTCAAATTGTCTAGAGCCGATCCTGATTTTCATATTTATTATTAATAGTATCAAAATATTTTTGATGAATCTTCAAGACTCCTTTATTTCATTTTATGCTTCACAAAATTTTTGATGTAATTGTTTATGTTCATTTTATTTGTAAAGATTTCATGGATAGGTCAATAGAGAGTCCACATGCAATCATTTTCATTGCCTTTTATATGTGGTAACTTCCTTGAATGTAAATTTGAAGTTTAACGGAGTTGGATTAGATGCTAGCTGGCTCTGATCAATTTGGATTCAGTTTCCAACCCTCTAAAATCTCATGACTTGATCTTTGTCTAGGATTGGATGGGATGGATATCTTGTGTTGTTTTCTTGAGTCATAATAGAGTTAGTGTGCATGGATATGCATTATTTAGGTTCACGTTGTTTGTTTTAAAAACTTAAGTAGAAGGCCACCTCATGATTTTGGTCATGTTTCTTTTAGGTTTCCTAGTTTTTCAAACCTATTTGGGAGTTTCATAGTCATATTTATTGTTTGATAGTATTAATATTTTGAGATAATTACACTGATCTCCCTTGACATATTTGACAATTACAGGAGCCTTCCTTGTGATATATGATATTACACTGACGTTAACAAAAAGAATGAATTTATTATTTTATCCTTAGAAATAATTACACCGACCTCCCTTGTGATATCTAATAATTACTTTGACTTTTCCTGTGATCCTTGAAAAGATAGGGGAGGTCAGTGTAATATATACGAGTATTTTAGTCATATAATTTTTTTTGTTAAAACCCTTGCACCATCAATGATGGATTTTGTATGGAGGGGGGAATTTGTATACTGTCGATGTAATTTCAAAAAATATAAGGAAGTCCCTATATTTGGCAGATAACTCGGGAGAGGTCAGCGTAGTTATTATTTTTCATAAAATGAAGAAAAATTAAATTTAGGTTGTTGTCTCAAGAAATAGGATGGACATATTTTTTCAAGAAGTTGCAATTTTTTTGTGAAATGTAAGCCTTCGGTTTATATTACTAGTTGTAAACACAAGCAATGCATTGGATTATTATTACTTAAAATAACATTGGTAAAATATATAGAAAGAAAAAAGAAAAAATTACGCATCATAAGAATATAATATAATAAAAAGTTTTATAAAATTTATATAATTCCTTTTCTTTTAAACATTATATATGTAAAAATAGAAGTTCTAGAAATAACATCATAAAATCCATACTTGAAACTTAACTTAGTCTATGCTTTTTGTTCTCAAGTATGTATATCTCTCTATATATATATAATTATATATATGTAAAAGAACATGATTCAAATGGGGTGGAAAAAAGGAAAGGATAAGAAGAAGTTTAAGAGCATTGCATTAAAAAGATTAAGATGCTGACCAAAAAATGTAGAAAATAATGAGACAAATTCTCTATATTGAATTGTGAATAATTTACAAGTCAGAGTCCCTATTTAATCTATACACAGAGAACCAAAAATGGAAATAAACAAATGGTCAACTCTAGAGATCAGCCTAAATATCTGCCTCAATCTTCTATCACTATCTCCTTCAATTCCTTCCTAAATCATATCAATTCCTTCCTAAATCAAACGGGATTTCCACACTCCCCCTCAAGTTGGATCATAGATGTTGATCATATCCAACTTGCAAATAAACTCTTCAAAGCTGGATCTCTGTAACCCTTTAGTGAATATATCTGCTAACTGCTCTCTTGTAGGAATATAGGTCATGCAGACTATCCCTTTCTCAATTTTCTCCTTTATAAAATGCCTGTCAACTTCAATGTGTTTGGTCCTGTCGTGCTGGACGGGATTATGAGAAATGCTGATAGCAGCTTTGTTGTCACAGTAGAGTTTGATAGGGAACTCTACTGTGATATGTAGTTCTTCCAACAGCTTTCGTAGCCAAAGCCCTTCACACATCCCTTGTGCAACAGCTCTGAATTCAGCTTCAGCACTACTTCTGGCTACCACACTCTGCTTCTTACTCCTCCATGTTACTAGATTTCCCCAAACGTAAGTGCAATAGCCAGTGGTAGACCTTCTGTCTTCTGCTGATCCTGCCCAATCTGCATCTGTATAGATTTCTATCTTCTTACTGTCTCCCTTCTTAAAGAACAAACCTCGTCCTGGAGAGCCTTTCAAGTATCTGAGAATTTTGTATACTGCTTCTAGGTGACCTTCCTTTGGTGAATGCATATGCTGACTGACCACACTTACAGCGAAAGCAATGTCAGGTCTAGTGTGAGATAGGTAGATCAGTTTACCTACTAGTCTCTGATATCTCTCCCTATCCACAGGCTTTCCAACATCTTCCATTTTTCTTCCTGTCTCAATCGGAGTATTGCTTGGCTTGCAACCAAGCATACCAGTCTCAGTCAAAAGGTCGAGAACATACTTTCTCTGGGAGACACTAATTCCCTTCCTTGATCTGGCAACTTCCATTCCTAAAAAATACCGCATTTGACCTAGGTCTTTTACCTCAAACTCTGTGGCTAAGACCTTCTTCAATCTTTCCAATTCTCCTGTGTTGTCTCCAGTGAGAATGATGTCGTCGACATACACAATCAGGATAGTCTTTCTTCCATCATTGGTTTGTTTGAAGAACATCGTGTGATCTGACTGTCCCTGTTGATATCCTTGATTTTTTTTATCACCTTCGTAAATCTATCAAACCACGCCCTTGGTGATTGTTTAAGCCCATACAAGGATTTCCTCAATTTACATACCCTGGTTTCCTCCCCTTTGTAAAATCCTGGTGGTAGCATCATGAACACTTCTTCCTCCAGCTCACCATTCAGAAAGGCATTCTTGATGTCGAATTGGTGAAGTGGCCAGTCTAGATTTGCTGCCAGGGACAAGAGAACCCGTACAGTATTCAACTTTGCTACTGGTGCAAATGTCTCAGTGTAATCAATGCCATATGTCTGAGTGAACCCCTTTGCAACTAGACGGGCTTTGTATCGGTCTATTGTACCATCTGCCTTGTACTTCACCGTGAATACCCACTTACATTCCACTGGTTTCTTCCCTCTTGGCAAAGACATCACCTCCCAAGTTTCATTTTTTTCCAATGCCCTAATTTCTTCCATCACTGCTTTTCTCCATTCTGGAATTTCCAAAGCTTCTTGAATATTCTTGGGAATTTGGATTCTGTCAAGGTTAGGTGTAAAAGCACGACACTTGGCAGAAAGAGCATTATAAGATACAAATTTTGAGATAGGATGGAAAGTACATGAACGCGGTTGTTTTCTAAGAGCAATGGGAAAGTCATCAGGATTTGTTACCTGGTCAGGATTGGATGTTGGCACATGAGTGGTTGGATCTATCACCGGGTCTGACTCTGTTGGTGCATCGGATGTGAGAGTTTCATCAGACTTTGATTTAGGTCTCCTTGAGTAGACAAGTATCTCCCTGTCTATTTGTTGTCCTACATCTCCCCCTGAGTTCAAGATTTCTTCTATGTGGGACAAAGAATGAAAGGGTATGTCTGGGGTAGATTCAAAGACCGCAACATCAAAGTCTGTATGTGAGGGTCGAGCTTCTCTCAAGGACTCCCCCTGAAGCGAGTAGTAGGGGGTATTCTCAAAAAAGGTGACATCCAGACTAACATATACTTTCTGGGAGCGAGGGTCATAGCACTTGTAACCCTTCTGAGTGGGAGAGTAACCAATGAAGATACATTTGAGAGCTCGGAGATCCAATTTAGTACGTTGGGGGGCATGAACATGGACAAATACGGTAGACCCGAAAACTCGAAGTGGGAGGCATGAACTGAGGCGAGAATCAGGGAAGGTCTCCTGAAATTTTTGGAGAGGCGATGCAAAGGAGAGAACCCGACTAGGCATACGATTAATGAGGAATGCGGCAGTCAGAACAGCATCACCCCAAAAACGATGGGGCATGTGAGAGGTAAACAATAGGGCACGAGCTACCTCAAGTATATGTCGATTTTTTCGTTCAGCAACCCCATTTTGTTGGGGGGTGTGAACGCAAGAACTCTGGTGAATAATACCTTTGGCTTGAAAGAAAGGACTCAAAGAGGAGTTGAAGTACTCAGTGCCATTGTCAGTACGAAGAATTTGGATTTTTGTGTGAAATTGGGTGTAAATCATATTGTAGAAGTTTATGAACACTGAATGAACCTCAGATTTATCGTTTAACAAAAATACCCAACTGAGACGAGAATGATCATCAATAAATGTAATAAACCATTTTTTGTGGGTCCTATTGGGAACACGTGAAGGCCCCCAAAGATCACTATGGATCAGGGTAAAAGGCAATGATGGTTTATAAGGAGATTTAGAAAAAGAGGTGCGGTTATGTTTTGCAAGTTCACAAACTTCACATTGAAAATCCAAGGGACTTTTATTCAAACAAAGCGATGGAAATACATGTTTTAAATATTGAAAGCTAGGATGGCCCATTCGTCTGTGCCATAACACAAGATCACTATCCCTAGGACTAGATGCTGAATTACAAATAGAAGGAAGATACTGTTTACTCATGCGAGTATCATCAAAGTAGTAGAGCCCCGCATGTTCCTTAGCACTGCCAATCGTCTTCCCCGATGATAGGTCTTGAAAAACACAATTGGAAGACAAAAAAATGGCTGAGCAATGAGATTGTTTGGTTAGTTGACTAACAGACAACAGATTGCAAGAAATATTAGGAACATGAAGGACAGACTTTAAAGTAATAAATTCAGAGATACGGATACTCCCCTTGCCAGCTACTGGGGATAAAGTACCATCTGCAATTTTTACTTTCAAGTTACCAGCACACGGTGAATATGTAGAAAATAAGTGATGAGCACCAGTCATATGGTCGGATGCACCAGAGTCAATAATCCAGGGAGTGAGGTGCAAAGTGGTACTAAGAGCAGTCAAAAAAGTACCTTTGTGGGCTAAGGAACTTGATGGCAGTGAATTAGAAGACCGACCCGAGGCTTGAAAGGTTGAAAACAAGGCATATAACTTCTCAAGTTGTTCGGGGTTAAAACCCCCATTAACAGTCGATTGAGCATCTGTGTCTATCTGCTGTTCAGTGAAGGCCTGGTATCCGTGTGATTTGGGCTGTTTGGGCTTCCAATCAGCGGGCTTTCCATGTAAAGGCCCAACAAGTCTCTTTTGAATGGCCCAATTTTTCGCAATGGTCACAAAAGGGCCTTTTACCTTGTCTTGGGCCGGATCCACTGGAAGGCCCACGGGTTAAGTGGGCTGAGATCTCATGCGGGTTATATGGATTGCCAACAGTAGAGTTTTGTCTCCGTCTCAAGTTCGAACAAGTCGAACCAGAGGTAGTGAACGGCATCTCGCGAGACATCCCCCCGCGACTCACAAGTGCAGATCCATCGGCGGCGACTTCTCCGTTCACCTCTGCTCGCTCCTTCATCATCATCTTCCTCCTCTGTTCTTCCCGTCGCACCTCGGCGAAGACTTCTCGGATGGAAGGCAGTGGTCGTCGACCCAGAATTCTTCCCCGCACATCATCGAGCTCTCGATTTAGCCCTGCCAGAAACTCGAAAACCCTTTCAGCCTCCATCTTCTTCTTGAAACGAACACTGTCACCCGTGCACTCCCATTCTTCGCCACAACTAAGATCGAGTTCCTGCCACAGTCGCACCATCTCGGTGAAATACTCTGTAACTTCCCGACCTTCTTGCTTCATCTGCCATAGTTTCTTCTTCAGTTCGAAGATTTGGGAGGCATCCTCAGTGTCGGAATAAGTCTCCCGTACTGCATCCCATACGTCCTTTGCCGTCGGGAGAAACATATACGTTTTTCCGATGATTGGCTTCACGGAGTTGATCAGACATGAGGTTATCAATGAATTTTCCGAGCGCCATCTCTGGGAGGCAGCGACATCGGTGGTAGGTGGTTGACATATTTCGCCAGTAAGAAGGCCTAGCTTCCCTTTGCCGTCAATGATGAGTTTGATGGTCTACGCCCACTCCCGATAGTTCTTCCCATTGAACTTCTCTACGGCAAGGTGGATTGGAGACGTCTCGAACATACCAGACGAGCTCATGGAAGAGGTAAGCTCTGGTTTTCCTTCCTTGATTTCTTGGATTGTCGACTGACTCGACTCATGGCTGTCTCCATTTTGGGCAGCCATGGATTGCTAGGGTTTCAGAGTAACCCTAGCTCTGATACCATGTAGAAAATAATGAGACAAATTCTCTATATTGAATTGTGAATAATTTACAAGTCAAAGTCCCTATTTAATCTATACACAGAGAACCAAAAATGGAAATAAACAAACGGTCAACTCTAGAGATCAGCCTAAATATCTGCCTCAATCTTCTATCACTATCTCCTTCAATTCCTTCCTAAATCATATCAATTCCTTCCTAAATCAAACGGGATTTCCACAAAAAATATGACCTTAAAATATTCTCGGTAAAACTAGTATAATAGATCTTCTTCTCAATGTGGGTGATAATCCTTCGGTAAAGTTTTTTGTTTCTCCTTTGTTACAAATGACATGTTTATGGTATTTAATATTTGTATTTAAATTCCTCAGTTGGAAAGTCTAAAGGTCAAGTTACAATTATAAAGGAAAATGAAAAATCAAGTTTGTTTGTTTTTTCTTAAATAAGTAAAGACACACATATAGACCTCATGCGCTCTGTTTCATTTGGGACTTCAATGCTCAACCTCCTCTTTGGATGGTAGAGGAGATACTACTCAAGTTTAGTTAGGAAATAAGAAGATTCAATGATGAATCTAATTGTGAATTAACAACATCAAAGATTTTTTTTAGAAAATAAGTTAAAAATTTATCTTTTTAAGAAACATGACATGTGGCTGCCTCCAGAGATAGAGTCTTCTGCTTTATATTATACATATTAGATTTTTGAAAAAATTAAACACATATGAGACTCTGATTCCATGACTTGAGGGTGCAAAGAATATATAGAATGTTGGGAAGAGGAATGGACCAAACTTCAATAAAATTATGATGTGTTAAAAATGTATTGAATTCATTTGGATCCATTGATTTTGGGAATGGGGATATTTTGGATGGGCAATATTTTCAATGGTATTACTGCTCTCTGTGGTAACAGTTCATTCAAGGGGATATTTTAAACATTCTAATGGAGTTCTGAATAATTTTGGATGGTCTTACAGGATGGAACTATTGATGGAAACTCAGTGCATGCTAAGCTAAAGCTCACTATTCCTAGAGAGCCTGACCTGGAAACGGCGCACAGGGCGCAAAGGATGAGGTTAGTTTTACACAAATACTGCTGCGGTTCTATCCGCATCTTGGTTTTAGCAACATGGTTGTATCTAACTGGCTTCAGGATGCACATTCAATGTTAAAATTGCAGGCCAAAAAACAGTACAGAACTTGAACCTGTGACATCAACTGCTCATAGATTCAAAGCACTTCCATTAAACAGAAAAGTTTGTAGCTATGCTTAATGAAGATGGCCTTTTATACAAAGGTTCCTTCATATTTTTTTATACGTGGCTCAGATGTTTTACTTGGACTTGCAGATTCTTAAGGCCCCTTCATTATTACTCCCCAAAAGGAGCGCCCCTCGGTTGCCAGAGTTTCAAGTAAGTACTTAAAGTCTTATCTCCCGCTTGTCCCCATGGATTTAAATTGCAGTCGCGGTGTAAAGTTATCGGGAGTATTGCCTCATCCATAATGGGAATTGGAAACCGCGATCGTGAATTTTTTTCAAATACTAGTAAACCTCTTTAAAAATCATTGATACACATATTTTAACAATATTTTACCACATTTTAGTTTTTTTTAATTATTAATTTTTAATTTTCAATTTTCAAACACCTAAAAAGCTATTTTTTTTTAATAACCCCGACAAAGATGTTTTACTATTTTTATATAATTTTTTTTAAAATTAAACTAATGAGAATGTATTATTTGATTTGAATAACATTGTAACAATTAATATAGATAATTGCAAAAAATGATTATGAGTATGAAAATCAATTTAGTATGATTAATTTTGAAATAAAAAATTGACCCGAAAGGCTATTTCTAAGGTTGTATTGGCTCGAATTATTTGGTAACTTCTTTAAATTGTTTGAACTATTTTGTTAGACATCTCTCTTTTACTTACATCTCGTAAAAATAGGAATCATAAGGATTTTTAAAAAAACAAAAAACCAAAAAAAAATGAATGAAATGAAAACAGCCATATCAATCCTATACCGGCCGTAACAGTCTTGTAACGGCCGTATCGGCTGATACTTAATGGTATTGTCCTATACAGCTGCATCATTTAGTGTGATTAATTTTAAAAAAAAAAATTTTAAAAATTGAGCCCGAAAGGCTATTTCTAAGGTTGTATTGGCTCGAATTATTTGTAACTTGTTTAAATTTTTTGAATTATTTTGTTAGACATCTCTCTTTTACTTGCATCTCATAAAAAGAGGGATCATAATGATTTTTAAAAAAACAAAAAACAAAAAAAAATTGAATGAAATGAAAACAGCCATATCAATCCTATACCGGCCGTAACAGTCTTTTAACGGCCGTATCGGCTGATATATAACGGGATTGGCTCCTATTGGCCTAGACAGCTGCATCGGTATTAGAGGGTCAAAAAACCGATATGTACCGTATCGGCTGATATATAACGGGATTGGCTCCTATTGGCCTAGACAGCTGCATTGGTATTAGAGGATCAAAAAACCGATATGTATTGGCCAATACGATATGTAGTTGTTATTTAATTCCATGCTTATCCCCTGTACTTAAAATCATTGTTTCTATGTTAAGTGTCATGGACAATGGTAGCTTCTTGAAAACAAAGACTCAAAAGACTTGTGCACACTTTTTTGCAGCTAAGAATTTCCTTAAATCCTTTTTGGTTCTTAGGAGTTTCACCTGAAGACATCAGAGAGGGCTATGCAACACACTTCTGCAGTTTCTTCATCCTCAGTTTATTTCAGTAATTCTGATAAGGTTACTCATTAATTTTTTTTGATATACAATTATTATATTCCAATAAGATATAATATTTTGTTATTGGTCGTGTGCTTATGTGTAAGAAATAAAAAGGGAAAATCCCAGCCCAAAAATGGAGCTCCCCCACAGAAAGGGGGAGCGGAGAATGAGAGAAAGAATTGAAAGGAATACATATGTAGTCTATGGCAGCAAATATGTGATGTTAATTTTCATCCTCATCTTTTTTATTATCATGGAAACTGAAATTCTGTATTTGCAGGTGTTACACAAACCTGGTATTAATTCAATTGCAGAATGTGGAAATGGAGAATCCAGAAGGTAATAATTTGAGGATCCTTGTTACAATTTCAAAGTTTATCATGTAAACAGCTTCCTTCTGTTTTTACTTCTGTTAGTTACATTCTTCTTCGTAATTTCTTTAAATCTTCTGCGTTGCTCTCTATATCTGGATGGACAATTTATTTCTCTAGTCTTTTCTGGTGGTACAAGCCTTTGTCATTTGTATTAAAATTACGGGTAAATTACACTGACCTCTCCTACTTTACTTGACAATATACAGATCCGTCTAGTCATTTTTTTTCTTCAAAGGGACAAAAATACCCCTTTCATGTCTTTTTTCTTTCAATTTTTTAAATGTTGACCATTTTTTTTTTTTCCAAATAAATATTGACAAAGACCTTAAATTTATTTTCATATAAAATAAAATAATAAAAATCTTTTAAAAAAGTTGGAAAAATTGGTCAAAATTGAAAAAATGCAAAAATAAATAAGTAAAAGGGTTAGTTTTGTCATTTTGAAAAAAAAATTTGACTGGTGGGGGTATCTGTATATTGTCACGTAAAGTAAGAGAGATCAGTATAATTTTAGAAATCTCAGGGGAGGTTAGTGTAATTTTTCCTAAAATTTGAAACTTTCTCATTATAGGTCCAGTGCATGTTGTTTACGAGTGATTGCCTGCCTTAATTGGAATTAATCTGAACTCCAGGGGGGTTAAGGACATCCTTTTGAGAAACAGAAAACATATTGTTAAAGATGCATTTAAACAAGCAATTAATTAGTCCTGCTGAGGAACAAATTTTCTCCATTTAAATTGATTTTGTTGTTGTCAGAGTAATTCATATTAGTTTAATGTTTGTTGTCATCAGAGTAATTCATATTAGTGTTTTAGTGATCAATTATAGCTCAGTTGGAGCACAGCTGTTTAAGTTAGAGATGACTGCAACAAAATCCAATTTTATTCAGAAACAATTGCTGAATTACCATATGACATCACACTTGATTGAGACCGTAGTGTTTTACTTAACATGCTTCTATCCTGGTCAGACCTAATGTCGTGGAGGCTCCAAAGCAGGAGAAATGTGAAACAGGTTACAGCTTTAAAGCTTATCCCCTTAACAAGAAGGTACAGTAAGGTAGTTAAGATTTTATTCTTGGA
The DNA here is from genome assembly GCA_008638375.1 of Nyssa sinensis. Taxonomy (NCBI): domain Eukaryota; kingdom Viridiplantae; phylum Streptophyta; class Magnoliopsida; order Cornales; family Nyssaceae; genus Nyssa; species Nyssa sinensis. The sequence continues at coordinate 51,163,112 of CM018048.1, forward strand.
AATATATAAGTATGCAATTCCCAAAAGAATCTATTTTTTGTTTAAATGCAGATATTTTCAAGTAAAGGGGACATTGGGGTTTTCAGAAATAGCAAGAGGGAAATCACAGTACCGATGGTAGTCCATGGATGGTTATCTGATTTCTACCTGTGTTTTTTAATATTGATAGTTCAAAATACTTATGATATCATGTTTTGACTTTTTGCAGGAATTTAATTTTCACACAGAGAAGAGAGTTCAGCTTCCGCCAATAGAACTTTTTAACAAGGTAAACCTGAAAATTCAGATATTGAGTTCTAATGTGATCACCTGGGTTCTAGTCTGTATTCTTTTCTGTTGACTTACAGACTTTGAACAACAATTGTGCATTGCACTCTTAAGGTTTCTGTTCTTTCTTGTGTACTACTACTGCTGCTGGAAGTATTTTTTCAATGACTCATATTTATCATAATTATTCACATGAATATGTTTTCTATGACTTTCCTTTTCCCCTTGGTTAAATGCTAGCTTTCTCTAACTGAACGCCAACCAAATGCCGGATCTCAGTTAAAATTGCCTCAGCCTACTTGTATGCCTACAAAGGTTCCAATTTTCCTTTGCTATTCTTGAATTGAACTGTGTACCATGGAATTGGATTACAAAATTTCAAGCATTTTATTGATTTATCTGTGTGTTTTGGTATAAGGGCTTAAAAGAGAATAGATTGGGTTCCTTTGGACAAGAACTCGAGGTAAGCATGGCACATGGCACCTTTGATGAAGGCTCATGTAATCTTAATCTCCTTTCTATCTGTTGAGTAGGCATTTTGATGTAGCAAGCAATTTTTTGAGTTCCCTGTGATGCATGTAATCTCACCAGCCATAAGGTCCTGCTGTAGGTAAAATTTTTGGTGAAAGACAAACCACCCAAGTCTGAGGGAAGCCAGATTCAGTGCAAGGGTGACTGGGCAACTACCACAATTGCTCACTCGTCTGACTTGAGCAGGTAATTACATGGAATGAATGTGTAAATTTATGCTTTTTGTATTTTGTTTTGACATTTTGGATTTCATGAACTTGACCCTGAAATTGGAACAGGAGTTTGGGTATTCGCTGAGAGCAGTAAAAGGGCAAGATTTCTAAAGTGGTGTTTGCCATGGGCATCAGACTTCAATCTTTTGCTGTCTGGTGGATGACAGATAAATAGTGAAATCTAAAGTATATATGAAGTTTTGAAAAAATGTCAAGTTGCTTTCCCTGTATACGGCATATGCAATCCCAAAGTCCACATCTCACCTTCAAAATCATTCTTTTCTCCCCATAATGCTGATCCTCTTACAGAAATTATGTTGAAACTTCTAATCTGATTCTACACTATGTAGAACTCTTGTCAATTTGGCAATGAAATGTTAAAGGCTCTAGTATTGTACAGCCCTTACAGCTCCTTTTCCTTGATAGCATTTTTGTCCCGTTTAATTTTTGTAGCATGAAGATCATTTCTGACTCTTCCTCTGTTGAATGTCATCTATGTAAGATTTAAAGGTCTAATTGATTCTAAAGAAATATTACTGCGTGTGTGTATGGTTGAGGCTAAATACATTCCACTTTTATACTCATGGATTCCAATTTATCGAGTAGAGGTGGGGAGTGCACGAGTATAAAATGGCATGAATTGGAGTGTATTTAGCTCCACCCTTATTTATTTATAATTTATGGTTAAGTTGAAGTATTACTGAGTTAAATGTGTATGAAACTGAAGTTCGGATAAGATGTTTGCATATTTTGCTGGTTCAAGGAATGACTGAATGTTTGTATTGAGGGCAAGATGGAGTTAAAATTAGGAATAGCAACGAGCTGGGTTTGGGAGAGGGCCTGGACCCCTCCCCATCCCTTCTCCATTTTAAATTAGACTCTCCTGTTCCCGCCCCGGCCCCCAAATTGTCCTGCCATGTTCCTAACTAAAAAATCTTTTGTTTTAAATTTTAAAAATTGAAAACTAATCTTTTAATATTATTAAAAACACATAATTCATTTAGATTTATATTAAAGGGTATTTATATAATTAAGGTATAATTAGAGTGGGACGGGATACTTTTTTTTTTTTTTTTTATCTCTGTCTCGTTCTTGTGTAGGGTTTTAATCTCTCTCTTTATACTTGTCTTACATCGTTTACTCACATCGTTTACATTCTTTCCAAATTTGTCCCATCATGAGTGGGGTATTTTATCTTTCATATCTAGAATCGCAGCAAAAAATGGGTAACCCGAAATTTTGAAACATTGTTTGTGAGACTTGAGGTGTCCCTTGGCATAATGTCTTTAATTTCAATGACATTCCAAATGATATAATGATTTGATACCGTGCTAGTCAAAATTTACAAATATTAAGTACTCAGACTTAGACGAAGTGTGCTTCTCGGGTATATTCATGAGATTGAAAAGCACAAAACAGACAATTATAACATCAATTCCATCTACTCGGACAAGGTTCAGTATCCAACTTCTTTCTCCCCATAGGAATCCTATTTTACTGAATTAGGTTTAGTTTTGGATGAAACAAGAGATAGAGGAGACTGCTTTGTCCAACGCCTTATATCATAAGCTTTTTTGAAGGGTTTTTTCTCCTTCCCATGTCTTCTCTTTGTTATGGCAATGGCGAGATCATTTGGGAACAATGTCCGCCAGAAGAGGGCATGAAGAATGGTAGAGACCAACAATACAGACACCATTGTTGATGACAGGAATGAAAGAGTTAGCGCAAGGCCTTTGCTTATGACTGAAGGGACCTGCTCTGCGTACTTGATGGTTGCCAATGATGCAGTCGTCATGGGGAAGGTGTAAGACCACCATGCAACTGAAAACCTGAAAAAAGAAAAAGAAAAAGTTGATGATAACTACGCAAATGGCAAATTAAGATTTTAAAAAGCATAATTAGAGAAGATACAGTAGCATCAGGAATGATAATATTCAAACTGTATTGTTTAGAGTTATTCAACAACATTTTGGGATTTACAATTTTGATGATATTATAGCATTTGGACTTAAAAGTGATCCAATTTACAAACTTCTTTGGACATTGGCATTCATTATTTGGAAAACCAGAAGAGAAAAATAACAATGCTAGACTTTCCAATAAATGATTTCAACGCTCACACAGGTGAGGTACACTGGGTGAGTGGACTCACCTATGCAAGTGTTGGAATAATTTGTCAGAAAGTTTAGCATTAATCAGAAAGAAAATCTAAGAAGTTTTTAAGGTCAGTGACATGGCTTAACAAGGAGCTAACTAAATGGAAAAGAATACCCTCAAAAACTAATTGAAAACCCAACAATTGTGGAAATTTAGCAGTGGAAAATCTCACCTGAAACCCCTGAAGAAGTTGATACGTACGACAAGAGAAACGTAGAGAAACAGGGCAATGAAGTAGAAAGTCCTTGACAAGCCATCAAATTCACCATAAATAGTTTCCCAAGCAATGCTTGCAGCCGATGGAGTTGCAATGAACATGGAATACACAGGGTGTAGCTCTTTAGGCAGTGCTTCACTTGTTGGCAATCTTTGATATAATGTCACAAACACCACTAGATAATGTGCAAATCCCACTGCCCACAAGAACTTAGCAGCTTCATTCCACCCCACCTTGGCAGCCAAAATTGCCCCCACAAAGTTCCCAACTACTGAGAGATGAGTAGATGGGTTGGCTACCTTACAGAGACGACGTTTTCCTCCCGATAGCCACTGTCCATAGATTTTGATTTCGAGAATGAAAATTGGTGCCATGAAAGTGCACCAAATGGCTGGGTGAAGTCTTTCTGGTGCTATAATGGACGGTGCACCAATGGCCAAGAACATGCAGACAACCCATGGGGCAAAGAAAAAGTTTACTCGGACAGGATGAAAGTATTCTCTTTTAACAGCTTCGAAGTAGAATATGCATTTGAGAGCGTAGGTGATGGAGACGGAGATGAGCACTGCGAGGGCTAACAGCCAGAGGGCAAGGTTGATGAAGGGGGTAATGTGGAGGAATTTGGTGGCTGGGCTTGTTGCCAGGGCACGCCATAGGATGGCTTGGCTGCTGAGGCCGAGGCATATACCGAAGCAACCAATGGGGAATCTAAGAAGGAAAGGCCATTTCTCATCTTTGGGGAGGAGGATATTCTCAGAGTCCTGCACAAAAATTTAGGGGCATATAGATGTAAATTGGAGTGTTGTTAGGTCATGCAAGTGGTGCATAATCATCAGGGTTCATAACTAATGTGTGACTATATCACATTAGTGCCAACTTAATTTACTTCCAAAACTCAATTTGACTAACTATGGTTGTCGGAATAGGATCCTCTCCGGTATAATTTCTCCCCAAGTTCTCTTAATGGGATCTTGAATGCATGTCACATCATGCACCGTTATTTAAAGCAAATGCATGACTTAGCATTCATTCAATGAGAAGTTATTAAACATTCACTCCATGCCATTATCTTCTTGAAATCATAGGAAAGAGAGACTTGTGAGAACAATCACAACACACTACAACATATTATGACATGGTGTGACTGTTTCACTAAATAATTCTTGCATCAAAGGCACCATTGAGAGAAATTGAGGTTTATCAATTGAGAGACCTATATCACATGGTTATCTAATGTGCTAACTTATCTGTGTTAAAATCAATAAGATGGATAAGATTAGGGTGATAAATGAGTTGAGTCGAGCCGAACCAAGCTGAGTTGAGTAATGAGTTGTTCAAGCTTGGCTCGCTAAAATAAATGAGTTTCAAATTATGTTCAATATTAACTTATTAATTTTTTGAGCCAATCTCAAATAAACCTTTAATTGAGTCGAACTCGAGTAGCTTGATTTTTTTTATATAGTATTAGATTGTTTTTGGCCTAACGTGCTGAACTCAACAAATTAATAAGTTTCAAAATATGTTCAAATTTAATTTGTTCTTACGAGTCAATCTCAAACGAGTCTCTAACTGAATCGAACTCGAATAAATCGGCTCATTCTACAACCCTAAATAAGATTGCTTTGATTGGTACCCATCTATTGAATTCCTACCAGCAAGAAAGGAAAGAAAAATATAAGCATGACCAAGGGAAACACTTAAAGAGATAACCATTATATATATGTAGTTCTACATTGGCCTTTTTAGTGTTCAATACATCTAAGACCAGTTAAATGTTATTACAGAATAGAGATATCACAGTATAAAAAGTAAGCATGGCATAAGTTAGTGTATTACCTTGACTTGGTCTAGTTCAGGTCCCGTAAGAGCAGCAAAGTATCTTCCAGCAGGCACACTTTCATTAACAGACTCATCAATCCCAGCAGAGCCATCATTTTTCTGATGAAAAACCATCTCACTATGATCATTCTGCTTTCCCATAGTTGATTTTGTTCTGAAGATATCGAAGTCTCCTTTCCGTCCTTCCACACCAATTCTATGAGCCGAACCAAATCCTCCAAAACTATTTCCACTTCTTGTAAGCACTCTCCTTTCATCTTTAGCTTTGGAATCCCTGTTGAGCACTGAGAACCCAGTCTCTAGCGAGACTTGCCGGTTGAAACTTCTATGTGTCCTCTTCATTTCTTGAGATTTGATGGGTCTGTTTAAACGTTTCTCTGTTTTATCAGCCATTTTAGGTACTCGTCCTTCTTCTACATGGTCAGAGAAGACTTTATGGATGTCTACAAAGTGAGTCTCAAGAGAACTTGGAGAAGTTGCTCTGATGTCCATTTCGCTGCTTCTTTGGCTTAACAAAAGAGAACCCAAGTTTAATCTATGATCTAGTGTTTGTGTTTTGGTTATTTATATGCTTTATATGATATTTTCCACACGCATTTATGCGTGTAAATGTTTCGGATAGTCATAAGACTGGCTGAGGGAGAAATTATCTAGTTAAACCGTCACTTTATGTTACTATATGGGTAAAACTTTTTCGTGAATCATGATAAATAATTTCTTCATGAATTCTAAATAGTTATTGAGTTTGCGAAAAATAATCACACCACATCTAATAATGATGGGGAGTGAACATCTTATTAGATAAATACTCTGGTAAAGGAGAGCACCTTTAGGTGGTGGTGGTGGTTTGTTTGGTGGATGAAATGGGAACCAATACTTTATTTTGACCAAAAAAGTGGGTTTGTAGAGGGGGGGCTTCTCGTGAGAGAAAATCAAACAGTTTGTGGTTTATAAGCTTAGCTGTGTCTCTCAGTGTTGAGTCCAAGTTGGAAGAAGAAGAAGAAGAGATTGCGCCATAAAACAATGAGTATGACAGCTTCAGAACTTCACGGATCTAAAAAATGGAAGTCATGCATGAAAAGTGCTTTGAATAAGCAACAAAGCAAGAGAAGTCAAGTTGTTCATTTCTTTATAAATTAGCCCCGGACACGTCTATTATTACGAGTCCTTCGGGGTTTAACTATCATTGGCCTTGTGTTTTCTGGTTCTCATGAACGATTCTGAAAATATTTTTAATAACTTATTGCGACATGAGACTTTCGTCCTTCCTTCTCTCAAATTTTTTTTTTACCTATTTTTGTTTTGAGTATTTTGATTTTTTTTTATCTTTTATAATATAATTTGTTTATATAAAAATATTATTTTTTAGAATTTTAATTTTTGAGAAAATAATCGTTATTGAGAGAAAATAGAGGTTTCGAGTTTTATGAGTTTTTGTTTTAGTAATATCTTTGGTACATAGTAAATTTAACATCACTACTCATAAGCATAAGTATCTTATTAAATCGCATAAATTATATATATATATATTGTATATTTTTCTTGTTTAAAATTAATGATTTATTTGTTTGATTGCTTCTACTTAACATCATGTGGGTTTCAATGAGTCTAGCCTTGATTTAAATTTGATCCAACATTGACCCTTCTACATATTGGTCGGTTTGAATTCAAATCCAACTTAAATGGATCAAACACAGATTTAGGGTTGGAATATGAGTCATTATGTAATTTCTTCATGTAAAATGCTATGTACCTCAATTCATATTTTCAATTGTATCTCTAAATTGACGTGTGTGATGATTTTGAGTTTTACAATATGTGATTTTCAAAACTACTATGTTCAAACATATCACATATAATTAAAAATATTAATTGGAAATGTATAATACTATTCTTTCTTTATTAACAAGGGTAATGCAATTGTAAGCTTGAATGCATATGAGATCGAGTGTTTTAGTTATTAGATGATTTAGGAATTAGAGATAAAGTGATTAAAATAAATAAAAACTCAATTTCTAAATCATTTAATAGTTAAAACATTGTTTCATATGCACTCGAATTTATAAAAATATTATTTTATTAATAATGGAAAATGATTTTCAGTTCAACACAACTAGAATCATAAGAAAAAACATTAATTAAATTATAATCAATCCACATAATGTGTTACTGTATCTAATCAACTTGGCAATTCAAACTTACCATTTGCGATTGAATAACATTACTCATATACAATACGTTCAAACTGTGTTTTTGTCTCCAAGTGGCATACCAAGAGCTCATGTGATCAACAGATTCAATTCAAATATACCTCTAGATTCTTCTTGTTCTATTGGGTCCAAGCCGTCCACAGCCGGTTCATACGCCACAGTCATCGACTCTTTTGGAATTAGAATTCTATAAATTGGCACCATTTCTGCTCTTTGTAGCAAGCACTCTGATAAGCCACTTCAAGAAAATCAACTGACAAAAGAGAGCCAGCATCTCACTCAAAAATTACAATGGCCAATACCCAGATCTATATTATCATTGCGATCCTCGCAGTTTTTGTTACTTCAATTTCGGCAAAAGAATTTATGGTTGGTGACGATAAAGGCTGGACCCCTAACTTCGATTATCAAGCTTGGGCCGAGGGAAAAGAGTTTGTAGTTGGAGACAAACTTGGTAACACTTTCTATAGTAGCTTGATAAACAAAATTGCTCTAACATCTTAAATTTTTTGAGCAACTGCTGATCTAATATGGTATATCACTCCATTTCTCTTGATTTTGCACTCTTAGCAACCAGTGATCTATAACAATTACTATTTGCATTGTATCATCATATTGCCTGTTGTAAAACAATAGTTAATTTCATGGTCTCCAAGAAAATTGCATGCTAAATTATAGGCTTCTAGCATATCTTTAATATTGAACATAAGTGTCTCTCTTCCTTGCATTCATTCCAAGCATACTCCAAAATTCACAAAACCAAGTAACAGTAAACTTTCTTTATATATGCAGTTTTCAAATACCAGGCTGGAGCTCACAATGTCTTCAGAGTCAATGGAACTGTCTTCCAGCAGTGCATGGTGCCGCCTGCCAGTGAGGCTCTCACCACCGGAAATGATGTGATCAACCTTACCTCCCCCGGGAGAAAGTGGTACATCTGTGGTGTTGCCAAGCATTGTGAGTTGGGCAACCAGAAGCTTGCCATAACTGTGTTACCTCTCTCGGTATCTCCTGCATCTTCACCTTCTGGAAGTGATGTACCCATCTCATCCCCCCCAGTATCATCCACACGAGGAATAGCTGCATCTAGTTATTATGGGTGGATGGCTGCAATATATGCTATTGTTTTGATGGTCATGGTATAACATTGATTGGAGTGAAGTCGAAAACTTAATTCTTTTTGCCCAAGTGTTTGATTTGTTATTTGTAACCTTACAATATTGTATTAGTTTGGTTTGTTTGATTTATTGGGTTGTATTCCTGAATTTGAAAATCTAAATTTTGTTCTATAATTTTCTTAGTTGATTTGAGCATACTTCTAGAGGATATATTACATAAAAATGACTTAAATAAGAGAGCATCCTTACCCCTAAAATGCTAAAAATAAGCATATGACCTTCCATTCAGCAACATAGCAGAGCTTAGTTAATGGGATGAAAAGCTTGCCCTGATAGAGTTCAAGGAATTTCTCTGGAAAACAGTAATCCACAACCCCAACTCTGATATTCATTCCCAATTGGCACTTGCAGTGACTCTCTTTGTTACAGGAAAATTTGATAACGTTCAATGCTTCATCGTCATTGTATGCATGGACATGAAATTTAATTCAGAGGAATGGAATGCATATGTTGCATTTGTGCCCAAACCAACGTGCTCAAGAATTCAGGGGTAATTATAAAATAAAAAATGGTCACTGCCTTTGGGCACTGGGTTGTCAATATGGCAGTAATAATGGTTGAAAACAACTCACTTTTTGTTTTCAATGGAAGTGGAGCTATACAAAAACAAAGTTGTAAAGCCATTGTGGGTGAATTTCAGAGGTTTCTGCCAGTAATGCAGAGGCAATGCTTTCCATTTAATGGATAATCTGAGTGATGAAAAAAGATTGAAAAGAAAATGCTAAGACTCTGCTCAATTATGGAGAATGATATGTAGCAAAATGTCAGATTCTTCGTATGCTCTTGTTTTGTAATTGTAAGAAATGAAAATCATAAAAGGAAAATTTGTACTTTTTGAAGGACAAGAGGAATGCTTAGAACAACATGGGGCAAGACACTTAACACAAGTTTTGTTGGATCATGGGGGAAACTTACTCCACTCCATCTCTTGACACTCAAATGATCTGAGAACTGTTTGAGAAATTTGGTCATGGCATTTTATTAATCTTATTATCTATCTTCAAGATTGGTAAAGCAGCATGGAGATGACCTATCTGTTCATTCTACTAGCCTATATTATAGAAATTTTGAACTGATTGAAGCTTTTTTTTTTTTGGTCCAATGTCAAAGATTCAAACAGTGTTTCCTTCCATTTAATTGTGAAACTTTTATATGTAATATGCCATTTGACCTCAAATACCCGACTGGTGTTACTCAGCATGTGAAATTGTAAAAAGAATTTCTGGACATTCCTCTTTTTCTTTTCTTTTTTTCTTCTTTTTTTTGGGTAATTTTCTGTACATTCCTTTGCTTATTTAGAGACTGTTTCACTTAAAGGAAGAATAACCAAATATTTCTAATAAATTTGATAGGAACACACATACATCTTATTACCTTAAAATGCACATCAGGCAACTATGATTTTCCCAACAAATCAATGGTTTTGGATTTCCATCACCTCTTCAATTTCCTACAAATGAATTTTTTTTCCTCTCAACTAACTCAGAAATTCTAAAATTTCCCCAAATCTAGATACTTTATGGTTCTTTTGCCACTACACCATCTTAGCAACTATGACAAAATCACTGTTGCAGTGTCATTGCAAATGTTATGATCGCTTGGATTTGAGAATTATGTGACACTTACAATGACTCCACAGAAACATATGCAATTTTTTTTTTCACTCCCTAATGAGGGATGGAATCTTGCTCACAGACATCAAAGTATCTCCAATTCAACACCCAATACATAAAATTAAAGATTAGCATAATTGATTGACTGGAAAAGAAGACATCCTTTTGGTAACAGCTATTCCTAACAAGTTACCAATTAAAACAATAAACCCTTAAAATTAACTTGTTTTTAACCAAAAATCCATATGCTGATTCTCAATCATAAAACACAATATTAATGCCAATTGGAAGCTCTACACATCTTATAAACACTAGGTTAAGGCGTGACAGATTTTCTAATTTTTCAAGTTAAATCTAATTGAAACAGTCATATAACAGCCTAAGTGCATGGAAAACTACAACCAAAACAATTACTATATTTTAACATTTTCCCATAATTAATTTAACTTGTAGAGGTCTTTGCATTAACATGTGGCCACAATATTGTAGTTTTGAGATGCCGCCATTAGCCAGCTAACTCACTAATGTTTAAAACCTTAAACTCTATAAATTGAACCAACATCTACAGCTATGCATAACTATCCTGGTTAAGCCATTTGAGGTGAATATCAAGCAGGCAAAGAAGCTTTAACATCCACTGAAAATTTCTAAATGGCTTCTTTGCCTATCTTGATCACCATAGCTATTGTTGCAGTTGTTGCTCCTCCAGCTTTGGCTACAGATTTTGTGGTTGGAGATGACAAAGGTTGGACAACAAATTTTGATTACCAAGCTTGGGCCATGGGGAAAGAGTTCCGAGTTGGGGACAAGCTTAGTATGTGAACTCTCTGATCAGCAATTTATTTGCATCTGCATTACTTCTTTACTTCTTTCATTGTAGAACTCTGGGGAGTTATTTAAATTTGACTTCTTTATATTTCAAGTCAATCTTGAAAGTATTTCTAATTGAGCTAATTAGGAGTTTAAGCTCAAGTAAGTTGATTTATTATATAGGGTAAATTACGTTGACTTTTCACTAGAATTTTAACAATTACATTGAACTTTCTTAAGATTTATAAAATTATACTAATCTCTCTTATTTTACCTAAAAAATTACAAATATTTTTTTCCAGTTAATTTTTTTTTAAAATGACAAAATTGCTCATTTCATGTTTTTTTTTTTTTTCATTTTCAAATAAATATTGATTAAAACCTTAAATTTATTTTTATATAAAATTAAAAAAAGTTATTTACCTTAAATTTATTTCAATAAAAAATAAAAAATTTCTTTAAAAAAGTTAAAAAATATTGGTCAAATTGAAAAAATGTAAAAATAAAAATAAAAATAAAAAATGAAAATGACAATTTTGTTACTTTGAAAAAAAATTTTTGATTGGATGGTGTATTTGTAATTTATCAAGTAAAATAGAAAAAATTAGTATAATTTATATTTTCACATAAAATTAGAGTATTTATTATCTAATCAAGCCGGCTTCGACCCGAGTTTAATAAATTGATGAATCTTAAAATATGTTGAAGCTTATGCATACACATAGGCAAAAGTAAATAAAAATCGTTAGAGCATTAATATTTTTTCTTTTTTGTTTGGGTGCAGTTTTTAAATACACATCAGGAGCCCACAATGTTCACAGAGTGGATGGAACTGGCTTCCAACAGTGTCTGGCACCGCCTACAAGCCAGGCCCTGACTTCTGGCAATGATGAAATTCCACTTACAGCAGCAGGAAGAAAATGGTACATTTGTGGTGTTGGGAAGCATTGCGAGCTGGGAAACCAGAAGCTTGCCATAACTGTCTTACCTCAGTTGGGATCTCCAGCATCTTCACCTTCTAATGAAGGCCCCAGCTCAACTCCTACTTCAGCAGCCAGTGGAATTGATACCTCTAAACATGTTGCATGGATGATGGCAGCATTTGGAGTAATGATGATGATCATGGTTTAATTTAATAGAGCAGCAACATTTGTATTTGTTTCTTGAGTTGAAATTTTATAACTATGTCATTTGTTTGAATTAATTTCTAATTACGTGTGGAAGCATGCATGGCGGCGAGAGAGAAAGAGAGAGATGTTATTGTCCCCGAGGCAATCAATCATGCTTGTCTTAGCTGGTCTCGGTTCAACTTATACCAGGTGACACCTCAAAAGAAAACCACTCTTCAACCAGAGATATGTTTGACTCTATTATATATATATATATATATATATATATATATATATAGGGTGGGAATTATATACAATCTTCAACCAACACACTAAATATGAGACACGTATGAGGACAAAGAAGTCTCAACATCCACCAAAAAAAGTTAGGAAGATGATCTCTGGGGATACGTAATCTATGGCTACCACACTGAAAATTCCCATAAAATAAGACCAGATGCATTACATAAAAGCAAATACTATGCTTTTACCAACACATAAAGAAAGCTAAACAACCAAACCAACTTGCTGAGTCTCTGGCCCCTTGAACCCCCAAAAAATAAATTAAATAATTAATAAAAAAACTGTGGGACCCCGTGATCTAATATGGATGGACAACTGCGCTACTGACAAGCTAGACGAACCAACTTGCACGGCTGCTTGGGCTTGACATAGAAGGTTGGCGACTCAAATTCAGTACATATATACGATACACCTTGCACCATCAGTTTCTTTACACCCACTTGGATTGAGAGAGGCGGAAGGAAAGGAGGGTAAAAAGAGTAGGGAGGAGAACTTATTTCATACTTAGTTTAAAAATAAGAAAAGAAAAGAAAGGAAATGGAAGAAAATGGAGGAGTTTCTTAGTTCTTAGTAATTACTCATTTTGTCCCTACTTAATTATCCTTTATACTCTCACTCACATAATAAAACATTTTCTTTCCTTTTCTTTTTCTCCATCTTTTCCAAGTAAGATAAGGGATTACAGTATTTTTTTTTTCTCTCTTTCTTTATTAACTATCCAAACATGAAGGAGAAATTATACTGTCCTTCCTCTCCTCTCACCCCATAATTAGTGTTAATTATTTATGTATAATAAATTAGTTTAATTCTATGTAAAAAGAATTAGAGAATTAGTTTTTTAACCACTTACTGTCGACATGGAAGAAAATGATTGAAATTTTTGATATATTGGATTGAAGGACATGAAGTTGAAGCCATGATTGAGGTATTTGATCATTCATTAAAAAATCCTAGTTTAAACACAATATCGTCCCCAAATTAAATAAATTAATAAATTTTTTGAACCATGGCGGCTGTTCTTTTTTTTTTTTTTTTTCTTTCAACTGAGTTAACTAAGCACATTTGGATCTGAAGTTGGGCGGTCGTCCGTTCAGACATAGGTTGGATTGGAAAGCTTTGATCACTCAAACTAACCAGTCCAACGAAAAATAAAGTCATAAACAGGGTTTCTGTTCGCTTTGAATCGTCACTTTCAATTCAAAAGGAATTGAAAGGGATGGATGATGATCAGAACTGAAGATTGGAGTACAAAAGGAAGAGAATCCAACTATAACAGAGTGCAACAGAGGTCTAAAGCCAGGTGGGAGATCCTCAAGAGAGAAAAAAAAAAAAACATTTCACCTGAACAATGAAAAATCAAACAAGAGATGAGTCCATTCAGTAAAAAACAATTTGCTGAATATTGATACCAAGTTGCTGAGTTCACGGGTTTTGTGTACGATGATTTGCATGCAATTTCAGAACCCTGTTAGCATAAGGTCCTACTCGAGTGAAAACAGTAGAATTGAAAAAAGAGTAAGAAAATGTCCCTACATTTTTGTGCAGCATATGGAACTCATGATATCAAAAATAGCAGAATTAGACAAAAAAACCTCGGTTCCTATTAGTTTATGTGTGTGCTGCTTGATAGCAACTAAATCTTATAGCTAAGACTTTCAAAAAGGTCACATGTGGATGTCGAATCTTAGAGCCAAGACTTCACTAAGGTCACATGTATATGTCCATGGAATAAAATTTCTCCATTTTGTTTTTCATGTCGTTTTCAATACAAATACATTATTGTGAAAGGTTCCACTAATAAAAGAGGCAGCCATGACACGACAGATTATTATTAAAACTAGGGAACATCATCTATACCATAACTACAGGCTCAATTTGGACTTTGGATCACGGTGATGTAACTTCAAAATCCAAATGCCATGTAAAATATTATTTAGCCATTAGATATTTCATTAAACCACCAAAAAAATAAAAATAAAATCATCGTTACCGTCTTGCAAAATCCAAAATGGATAACTAGCAGCCATGAATGAGGCTAGAGAATGGCAAGTCTGATTCAAACCGAAAACAGACCACGTGGTAGTTGGTACAAAGGTTTATGTAGGATGGTATACATTCAATCTCTCACCATTTACATAGATCCCCTGTTCCCATCGATAGTCAAGTCCTAATGGAGCAAACCACAATAATTGATATGAATGGACAAACAAGATAAAGTTTTCCCCCACATATTTGAGCAGCAAACGAATAATTAGTTTACAAAATTGTCTTGTAGCAATTTAACTTAAGCTCAGATCAAACAAATTCATCGGCACTAAGCACAATAGATGAGAACAGAAATTTAAAATTTTACATGTATTTGGGTTGGAAAATTGGAATTGTTGTTATTAGATTGCACACTCTACTTTCTTTTTCCCTTTTCCAATAGTAATATCACAGATCATTTTTGACCTTACCACTAATCAAGATGCTGACTAACAGCAAATAAGAACATCTATGGGAATTCAATTACACCATTTCTTCACAAATCATTTTCTATAGAAATTCATCATCAAGAATCAGAGTCCACAACAGAAACAGTATCTATCATCATAAATGACGCTAAAAAAATGTGAATTTATATGCCATGCCAAATAAAATAGAGCCTTTGATTCAATCCAAGCACATCTAATATTAATCTTGTACTTTTCTGTCTTCTGGTTTCTTGTAAAACTAACTCGAAGTTGGAGAAAATCAACTACAGGATGAACCCAAAGCAAACAAGCTAAAAACTTGCATAGGAACGCTAAGAATGAAGAATGGAATTGCATAATAAAATATTGCAGAAAGGTAACATTAAACAAGTTTGACAAAATGAAGTGGGGGAAATTCTGAAGAATTAGTCTTTCCATCTGTTCCAATTGAGCAATCAATTTATAGAATTACACAAATGGGAAGTAAAAGAGAGAATTTTAATTCTCTTAAACCACCCCAAATGAAGAACAATTATATAAAGCCAAAAAAATAGAGAAAAGAGCATAACCCTTCTCCCTATCCCATCTTCCTATACGATTGAAACATCAACTTGCTTTACTTTTGATCCCAATTCATTAAAATCTAAGTCAAAAGTAAAGATATCAAAAAAAGCATCAAATTAAAGAAAAAGGGGCCGCACCCGTGTATTGTCTCCGGCAATATCGCAAGAAATCAAGAATTGTTGTCAATGAGCTGTAACTTTAGACCTCTTCCTTGCCTCGCTGTAAAGCACCACACCCATTATCGTCACTGCGAAACCCGCCATTCCCATCACCGTCACCGGATTCCGAAATATCAAAACGGAAACCACCGCAGCCACGGCGGCCTTTGCATTCCCTAAAACCTGCAACGTTAGGGCACTCGTGTGCTTCGTGACCAAAAAATTAGTCAAGTTCACCAAATACGCCACCGTCGCATTGGCAATCAACAAGAACACAATAAACGAGTCCCCCTTTGCCTTCTCAAGTGTAATCGCAAGTACATTCCCCTCGATGTATAATGTAAATGGAAGTAATATTAATGCGGCCATTGGAGCCATATACAATAACAAATTCATGGAATGTAACTTCTCAGCCTCCGAAGTCAGCAGTAGACCTTGTACCACCGATTTTAATGCTCGGCCGGCCGTCGACCCGATGCAGATTAGAAATCCGAAAAAATGAAACAGGGGCTCGCTGTTGCTGGCTAGAACGATGCCGAACACGACCGGTACCAGCGCGAGGTAGACCCCGGCGGATTCTTTCTTGCACGTAATCAAGAAAGCAAATATGGCTGTGAAAAATGGAGTTGTGGCTCCAATGGCCTGATTGAACGACACCGGAAGGTAACGCAACGAGGTATTGCCGCAGACGACGGAGAAGCAGAAGATGGCGCTCAGGGCGAAGATTTTGAGGAATTGCCGGCGAGAGAGGATGTGCTGGAGGGGGACGATTTCGAGCCACCTGATGGCGGCGAGACTGTAGGCGGCGCACGATAGCATGTGGAGCATGGTGAGGAAGATAGGGTAACGGTAACCATAGAAGCTAAGGAGGTACTTGTTGAGGAGGAGTACTCCAATGTTAGAGAAGTACCAGGATGCGATGATAACGGCCGTCAATACGGTGGGAGATAGGATTGATCCAATGCCATTAGGGTTGTTCCGTACATCGCCCGGTGGGGTCGCCGGAATATCCAGAACTTGCTCCGTCGTCTCCAGTCTGGGGTTGCTTCCCCTCCTCGTAGTATATGACTGTACCTCCAACATGGGCAAAACTGGAATTAAATCCTTCACTTTATCGCTCTATATTTCCTCCGGTGTATAGATATAGAGAGAGAGAGAGAGAGAGAGAGAGACGGAGATCTGGGAGAGTGAATTGTTGGATATGTGATGGGGTGTGGGTGAAGACAGTCGAGGGTGGTTAGGGTGTAGATCTGATCGGACGGTCAAGGATTAGATTTGAAGGCAGTGAGGGTCTTTGAGCCGTTGGATGGAGAAAAGGGCAATAAAACATAATTAAACTCCTCGTGACGCGAGCGTATTGTATACACAGAGAGAGTGTCGGTATTGGATCCCTTATACGTGGTGCCTGTGGCCTAGATTAGAGTTATGTTCGTTTTTAGTAAAAATGTCGCCACGTGTGAATCGTTAGGTAGTGTTGACTCTGATTGACTAATGATAAGCTCTGTTTTTACATTCTCTAAATTCTTTTGGGTTTTTTTTTTTTTTTTTACAATTTTGTTGGGTGCTAAAATTTCGGTTGATTTTTTGTTCTTTCCAAAATCTCATGAATTAAGTCAAACTCGCTTTTGACACGTGCATGTGCACGTGCTATTATCTTCTAGGATAATCTATACAAATTATATAGATATATATGTATGTATGTATGTATGTATGTATTTAGAATATTAAATAGTATAATATGTTCAGGATGAAAGACGATTTTATTTATGAAAGGTGATACCTTACTGCGGATATATATTACATAGTATAATATGTTTAAAGTGAAAAAACAATTATTTATGAAAGGTGATACTTATTGTCGGGATCTATATATATATATAAAATAATTTATTTATGAAACATGATACCATATTGTTAGGATAAACCAATTTTATTTATGAAAGGTGATACCATATTGCCATATAGATAGATATATATATATATATACACACACGTATATATATGATGTTGTATTTTTTGAACGGTAGGAGTTCCGTTCTCTGTCGCTTGCTGAACACTCAAAGAAGAAGAAGATCAGAGGACCATTGGGTTGGCTCCGTTAGTAACCGCTCTGTTAATAAAGTTAATAAAACTGACGTGAAAGACTAATTGAAAGTAATTGAATGATTATAATTCGAATTGCGTATCTTAGGGACCAATTTATAGAATGTGGATCCTCCTAAGTTGATTAGGATTCAACATCGTGAAAATAGGGATTTGATTGTCATCAAAAAATGATAGTTACTATGTAGGATACTGCATTCCATAAGAAATGACAGTTTCCTTGTTAAATATTGTTTTCTTATCTTTAGAACGATAGGGCATTTGAGGTGGTAATCAGTTCAGGATTCACTTTATTCAAGTGCTCGGTACTTTCTGGACTGAAGGTGAGCACGAGGGTTGTGCGGGGTTCTAGGTTAATGAGCTTTGGAGCCTATATGAGTAAGCTTAGTCTGGATGGACGTGCTCTTTTTGTTCTGTATATACACGTGTCGCGCGGGACTGGTCTGTCACTTTATAGTATATCAATATACATATATATATATATGTGTGTGTGTGTGTGTGGTTAATACATAATTAGTTTAGCAATTACATGGCGCCTTGTTTTTTAACATTGGAGGTGAACACCCTAACTCTTACTAATGTAAGTTGTTCTAAGTTTATGTATCAAATTATTAACTAAGTATTAAATAATGTCTAATATAGTTAAGTATTCGTTTGAATGTGTGGTAAAAAAATATAATTTGAATTAAATTGTAAATGTTTAGATAAATGTATTAGAAACGAGCTTAAATGATATTGTAATATTTGAATGAATTATTAAAAGTGTTGAATGTGTTATATAAATAAAAAATAGATATTTTCAGAACAAAAATTAATGAGAATTTGAAAAAAAAATTAAATAATATTTTAATATTTAGATGAATTATTAAAAGTGTTGAATGTGTTATAAATATAGAAAATGAGCATTTTCAAAACAAAAATTTATAAGAATTTTAAAAAAAAATTCTCATTGATATTTTTTTAAAATAAGCATCTGAATTTGAAAATACTCTTACCGTCATTTTAAAAATTCAAATATTAAAAAATTTAATTTAAATTTCAAAACGAAGGTTTTAAAAAAGCACTTGAGTGGGTGCACTATTATTAACAATTTATGTCACATTAATTATTTTAGATACAGAATTTTCTTTTTTGATATTAAAATTTAAAACACTTTAATATTGTTATTGTTTATTCTAAGTAACAGATTCATTTGAGTGCGCCAAAACTGCGTGTTTTCACGGGTTTCTTTAATTTAGTAGGGGCGGACCACTCCGACTCCGACCCTAGGCTGCAATGTAATAAAAGATTTCGGATCCTTTTGACTTGTAGGGCACTCCATGCATTACCGATCCAAAAATGGTAGTTGAAAATTGGAGATCTAAGATATTGATACTAGTTGGTAAGACGAAAAGGAAACGTTACCGGATGTAGCAATTTCCTTATTGGCAAATGAGTTGAACATGCCATCTCTCTCTTTCAATGTTACACTATTCAAACTTTGAATTTAAATATTTTTTTTGAGTGAATCAAATTTTGTTATATGTACATTTAGATTAAATTATATCGATTTTTTTAAAATTTTTATTAATTATAAAAATATATTTATTGAAATTTTTGAAATGATATTGATTTCTTTTAAGAAGGTGATCTATGCAAATGATTTATATTTTTCTAAATCTTTTTTCTAAAATTTTTAGATTTTATATTAAAATTTTTTTAAGATAAATAACTTATATATTTTTTTGAAATTAATATTTATTTGAAAATGAAAAAAAAAATATAAAAATTGGATAATTTTTTAAAAAAATGTAAAAAAGTAACGAAAGAGACAATTTTGTCATTTTAAAAAATTGACTAAAGAGAGGATGTTTATAGTTTGTCAATAAAAATAAAAAATATCAGTGTCATTTCATAAATCTTGAGAAAGATTTTTGTAATTGTCAAAAACTTCAACTGACTTAAATAATTTATAGGAATCCTTACTTCAATTGCCTGTATTAGGGCTTTTCAGTGCATGTGCCAAATATAAAGGTGCAACTCAGAGTGGGTAGACTCGGATTGAATTATCTTTAAATCTACTTTAACCTTTAAAGTAGTCAATTTGAGTTTAGATCGAATCCGATCTTGAATTTGAATAATTTAACCCAAATTATAACTGTGAATTAAAATTTATTAGTATCAGGTCTAACCTGAGTTCGACAAATTTTTTAAAATTTAGATTACCAATTTCAAATTTTAAATTTTATTCACAATTTTTTTAAGAAATTCAATATTTTTCTTATTTGGATTATACACTTAAAGCTCTAAGAATTTTTCTTAATTTCTCTTTCTAAAAAAACCAAAGTCATCAAAATAATTCCTTAAAAATAATTTGATTTTGAAAAAATGGTTAAAGGTAAACATGTTTTTGAAATTATAAAATACAAATAATAATCCTTGTAAAGAATTCTTATTAATCTAATGGTGGACAACTGAAGTATAAAAAATATAATATTAAAATAAATCAAAATTCATTAAAATAATTTCTTAAACATAATTTAATTTTGAAAAAAATATTAAAGATAAACAAATTCTTAAAATTATAAAATAGAAATAATAATTATTGTAAGAAATTCCTACTAACCTAATAGTGGATGACTAAAGTATAAAAATATAATATACAAGATATTAGCTTCTGTTCCGATGGGCTTGGATTTCTAAAGTCTCAATTTAAACTCAATCCTAATTTAAATCGAACTTAGATAAAAAAAGGGTTTGAAATCTTTTATCCAAGTCCTTCCCAAAACATAAAAAAATGAAATCCAAATTATAAAAATTTAGATTAGACTTAAGTTAGCCTGTCCAAGTTGCATCCCTAGCCAAATGGGATGCCAATTTCAAATTTTGCCTAGGTGTGTTGCTACAATGATGTATCATTTCACTCAAAATATAGCAATACCATATCTAATGCTTGCTATTTGTGTTTGACTCAATTTATAAACCGCGCTTAATGGCTTTTTCAAGTTTAGAACATACTTTTCTAATTTTTTGGGTGTTTGATTTGACTTATTAGCCACACTTAATCTAAAATAAACTTTTTCAAAAAATTGTCGTAGTAAAACTTTTTCAAAAAGTAACTTAATGACACTTATTAATAACTTATTCAAATACTATATTATTATTTAAACACTTATCAAATATATTAATCCAAATACTAAATAACTTAACTTAAATAATATTTTTTCACAACTACTTATTCAAACTGCAACTTAACTAAATTACATTTTTTTTCAAACTCATCCAAACAAACACTATATATAGTATCAAATATAGCACATGTTATCTCATACTATGGCACCTTGTGGTAGCACGATTCCATCTTTTTTGTTTTGGATCACTTGTTAATGATTAGATCATTTATTGTGTAAAAAATATTATTTTAATAATAAAACAAAATTATCAAAATATAATAATTTTATACTGTAAGAATTCTATTTTAGCATGAATGTAATAAAGGTAAAATACATTGACTTCCATGAAATTTTTTATAATTACAGAGACCTTTTCTAAATTTTCTGAAATGACACTAACCTTTTATACTTTTAAAAACTACAAAGACCTTCCTTAGAATCTTTTTTCTTTTCAAAATGACAAAAATACACATTTCATTTATTTGTTTTAAATTTTGACCTTTTTTAACATTTTTTAATTTTTTTCTTTTATTTTATATAAAAATAAAATTAAGATAAATACATTTTTTTTAGTTAAATTTTTTTTAATTAATATTCATTTAAACATGAAAAAAAGTCAAAAATAAAAAAAATAAAAAAAAATGAAAAAAATATTTTTATCATTTTAAAATAATATAAGACTGAAAAAAAAATTAACGTAATTTCAAAAATTTAAAAAACATTCTTTTAATTGTCACAACCCTCATGAAACGTCTGGCTAATTTACCAATGAAATAAATGGTATGAAATTAAAGCCCACGAGGAAGCCACATTCTACTTCCCTTAGATCTGCCCCAAAACCCATCAAATTTGGGCCATCTACGAAATAAACAGACACCAGGGACGTCCTGTAGAGAAGAAGACAAACAAACCCATAACAAAAATGGCTGTTTGAACTGGTGTTATGTATAGAAGAGGCCCATGCCCCATCTGCATCTAAAAAATGGCTGGACTTTTTTACTGTTTATTCCCAATTCAACTTCAAAACAGAGGACCATCATGCTTTAAATTACATTTTAAAAACCCATGCCAAATCATTCTAATTGGAGAGAAAATCTATATTGGGGCTTGTTGGAAGTGAAATGATCTTCTCTCCAAAAATTAAAGAAAACTCTGAATTCCAAAGAAGATTCAGTCAGCCTTCTTGGAGAGAGAAGCTCTATATTGGGGCTAACTTGTTGAGAGTGAAATGGAGAGAGAGGTGTTGGCACTGTGAACACCATTGCTTGTACTGGTGCTGTTGCTTCTACTTGTAGTAAATGGAGAAACTTGGACATGCTTTCGGCCTCTGTGCATATGCCTCTCGCAGTACTTGTGATTGGGAACGACATTCTTGCTGCACCTCCATTTCTTCCCATCTGTTCTTCTACACCTCCCTGGTTCTGGGTCCATGTTGCTTCTATAGTCACAATGTAAGGGACTACAACCTAAAAATCAAACCATTAAAGAAAAGCTACAAATCAAATCCAGATTAGTCTAAGGAAAAGAGAACTGATTCTTTTATTCTTTTTAACTTTTTTTTGTACACAACAGATATCCCTAGAAATGTAAAGAACTAAGTGAAATTAAATTAAAAAAATACTTAAGGATAATCAATAAATTTAAGGAAGATCAGTGATAAATCAACTCAACTCAACAAAATTTTATTCTAATTATTTCAAATTAGTTACAAATCCTGTCTCGCACTTAATTTTGGAAAACTTTATTCTAATTATTTAAGATTGATGAGCCATAAAATGCACCTCCAGAGCTGTTGCCTCCAAAGCAGAAAGAGTTCCGAACTGGTCACCGTCTTCCATAGACTTTCAACCTCAGAACAAGAAATATATCTTGGAGTGCAAGTCTTTTAGATAAGAAAGAAATCTTATCTCAAATTAGGAGGATTATCACATATTCCTTAAACTTGTCAAGCAAGAAAGAAATTCTATTAAACATAGAAACTGTTAAAATCAATGACTCTAAACCCTATAAATAAAGGGGCAGGTATGCTCAAAGAGAGATTGAGTCACAAACACAATCACTCTCTTTTACACATATTCTTTATATTTATTTTATTCCCTCTTTACTGACTTGATCGTCGAAGGGTTCTCTTTTTCTTTTTTGCAGGTCTTTCTTGCCAAATTATGACCAGTGCTATTTTTTGCAGCATCAAAGATTAATTACACGAATCCCGCCTAGTTATTCCTCTCTATTTAAGACCATATCTACTATTAGACTTCTTGTTCATAAGAAATTTGATAAAATTTTATGCTTACGCTGGTTGTGAAATACCTAATGCAACATTTCTCCTATATTCGAGTTCGAGACCTTAAATTGAGGAAGACTAATGATATAAAAATAAAATTTTCTTAATCTATCACTAAACCAACTCATGGTGTCTTTTTTATTATTATCTCATATCACTTGAAAACAATGATAACTAAAAAGGGCTATTTACAACACTATTCTATATAAAAATTCTGTTGTTATACTAACTTTTTTTTCAAATCACTAAGAAATCAAGGGTTATTTAATTAGTTACTTACAATTAGGGTAGAGATGATGCATTCCACCATTAAGAGCATTGAAAGAGGTAGCAACACTCGTCCAAATTGGAACGATGAGATGGTGAGGTACAGGAAGTCCAGCTTCAATATATTTGTAGATAAGAGCTTGGTGTTCTAGCTCTTGCAACTGAAGAAAGGTGAACCCTGATTTCCTTTGCCTGCCAATTTGCTGATGAGAATACCCACTACCAAGCTCAAGTCCGAGATCAATAGCAGTATCAGTAGTGGCCAACCCTTCCCCTCCCATTGACCCATTGCTCTTCATCTTCAAACCATTATCACAATTTGTTGGAGTACCAGTGCCTGAAAAATTGTAACAATGGTTTAAAATGTGATTGATCATGAGAACAAAGCAATAAAGAATTCAAGAAAGTGCATCTGTGTGTGAAAGAGAGAGAGAACCATGGTATGAGAGGCGAGCAATCTTTGAAGGTGGGTTTTGGGGTTCCATTTTCTTAGGCAAGGGGAGCATCAGAAGGTTCAGAACATGGTGTCCTTCCGCAATTTTGGGTAAGGGCTGCTAAAGCCAATAACATTTCAATTCTACTCTCATCTCAATTGTCCTTTCTAAACACATTAGTAGGCCACATACCCCTACCGTCGGCTACAACAAGACAATTAACATAAGAATATACATCTTTATTATTTAATATTTTTATAAAATATTAATAAATAAAAAAATATTTATTAATTCTTATACATTATATCACGATTAATGAATACGAAACATATAATATATATATATATATATATATATATATACAAATTATTTGTTAATGTACCAAGATGTTGATTGACAGGATGCATTAGGCTGAGTACAATGGATAGGTCTAATAAACGATCCAACGCTAGCTGACACAAAAAGAAAGGGGGAGACTGCAGGTCTTTAAACATGTCAGAATTTTCTGGAGTTGCATGTTGTCAAATGGGCCCTCTGTTCACAGACCATGCTAGATAGCTCCATCACAAGAGTACTAATAAAAGCTCTGCTCTATGGAGTGACAAGTTCGGATGCATGAACTAAGATCAATTTTAATTTTTCTTTAATTTTAATTTTTATTTAAAATAAAATAATTACATAATATATATATATATATATTATTACTTATGTGACATGTGACACGTAAATGTACCTGATTTGGAGAGAAGCAATGTCCAAAATGAATGGGGGACCAGATCCAAATTTATGCGTAAGCTGAGAATGAGAGAGCATTAATTGGGGTTTTGTCTCTTTTACAAAACACCACTGAGCAAACATATAATGTCCCCCACGCCAACTGAACACCCACCCCCTATCCCCTTTGCCTCTCTGTTCACATTATGGAGCTACTTACACTCTCATTCTCAACTTATCGTCATCATAATGCTAAATTGAAAGTTTGAAACACCTATTTCTACAAAGGTGCCGAGGGATTGACAATAAAAAAAATGTCATTTCATTTATTTTAATTTTATAATTTGATATATTATAATATAAAAATATTAAATTTTAACAAATCTATTCTAAGGCTAAAATGTCACTTTTTAACTTAAACAATTTTTTTTATAAAGTACTGTAAATTCTACCTTTATTTGACATTTATTTAACTTGATAAAGTGTCATTGACCTTATTTTTGTTTGTCATATATAAATTGTATTTCATGAATGTTATAAAATGACACTAACTATTTTTAATGTTAAATATGATATTAGAAATGGTATTGTCATTTTTTAACAAGACAAATGACATACTATTGGAATACTATTTTTTTTATATCAATACTAAATTTTAAAATTGACACATCAAATGTCACATGTATTGAAATTAGGCTTGAGACTTGTTCAATTTTTGCTTGACTTTTGAAATTATTTATATAAACTTTTCCCAAGCTTAACCTTTAAGTCCGAATAACTCAGTCCAAGCTAAATTTAATGTTTATCGAGTTTGCCCGATTGGCCGGTTGGCCTAAGTTGTTTGGCTATTGTCCATTATTTTTCAAGTTTTGTTTTTTTTTTAAGAATACTATCCAAACCTTCATTTTTCTTCAAAATTCAAAGTCATTTATTATGACAAATTCAAAAACTAAAATTATATATGCCTAATTTAAAGTGTGCGCGCACGCGCGCGTACACACATATATATATATTGACAAACAATTGAAATTTTTTTAATCTTAATGATCAACCACGGACGAATAAAAGATAATATGTGTCGATCGAACGCGGACTGTTAAAGGTTTAATTCAAGGATAGCCTGAATTGAAATTGGGCTTGACTTTTCTTATTCAAGTATATCCCAAATTACATATAATATACTATTACTCAAGTCCCAAAAAAATTCGAGTTAGGGCCGAGTTGGTCCACATGATTACAGGCCGAATTTTAGCCCAATCATGCATAAATTATATTGATTTCAGTGAAAAAAATAGTGAAAATAATTGAAGTAAAGAGAGAAAATTGTAAAAGCAGGTGACCAAGACTTGGCCAGCTGCATACTGGCAGCTTTTTTTTCTTGTATGCAACATTGGGCTTCAGTTGGGCTCAAGGTATGGGTACCAGTAAAAGTCACCCATCTGGGCTCAAATTAGTGGGCCAAAACGATTGCTTGACCTTAGCCCTGAAAAGAAGCTATGAAAATGGCGTCGCCCGGACTCGAACCGGAGACCTTCAGTGTGTTAGACTGACGTGATAACCAACTACACCACGACACCTTGTCGACCTCAATCTTCACATCCAAATAAAAGATAATATGTGTCGGTTGGACGCTGACTGTTAAAGGTTTAATTCAAGGCTAACCTGAATTGAAATTGGGCTTGACTTTTCTTATTCAAGTATATCCCAAATTACATATAATATAATATTACTCAAGTCCTAAAAAAATTCGAGTTAGGGCCAAGTTGGCCCACATGATTACAGGCCGAATTTTAGCCCAATCATGCATAAATTATATTGATTTCACTGAAAAGAATAGTGAAAATAATTGAAGTAAAGGGAGAGAAAATTGTAAAAGCAGGTGACCAAGACTTGGCCAGCCACATACTGGCAGCTTTTTATTCTTGTATGCAAAATTGGGCTTCAGTTGGGCTCAAGGTATGGGTACCAGTAAAAGTCACCCATCTGGGCGCAAATTAGTGGGCCAAAACGATTGCTTGACCTTAGCCCTGAAAAGAAGCTACGAAAATGGCGTCGCCCGGACTCGAACCGGAGACCTTCAGTGTGTTAGACTGACGTGATAACCAACTACACCACGACACCTTGTCGATCTCAATCGTCACATCTAATTAAAAGATATAATTGAACTTGGGTGTAAAATGATTTCTTTCGACAGTCCCGAGTGCCATGGTCGTCTGAATGCTGGGTCTGAAGTCACTCGACCCTGGGGATAAAGAACGTCAAAAGTATGATATTTCTTTCTGCCCCTCGTTGTCTCGGCAATTCCCAAATCATATTACAGCACTCAATCGGTACAAAGAACGTGTTAAGGTATGATTCGTTGTTTCTGGAATTCCCGAAACGTCTCTTCCTCCTTTGTGAAAATCAATCACCAGGAACTATCAACTACGTCCTCTATTCTTAATGGAACACGTTGAGAATGCAGGGCTGCTTGATTAGAAATTAATTGAACCCTGAGGAAATAGCTTGCATATTGATAAGTAGAGGTTTGAGACATTAATGAAATTGAAATCCGAGGAACATTAAACAGATTCTGTTTGGAAAAGTTGGAATGAATCAAAATACATGAAAGTTGATATATATGATATCTTGGTTCTCTTAGCTGTTCTATTGGAAGAGATGTGTGAATATATTGGTAGGAACAGTTGGTTTTGTTTGTGGATGTTGGAAGACTTTACTAATTTAGCTTTCTTCACATATGCAACTTTTAAAGCATAGATAGTACTAGATAAATGTTGTTTGGGATACTTCTTCTTCTTCTTCTTCATTTTTTTTTTTTGGTTTCAATTTTCATTGATTCATTCATTTTCGTTCCTCCAAATTGTTTTCTTGATGAATATCTATGATATAAATGGATAGTACACTGCAAAAGTTTGCTACCAATTGTGTATATCTGTGGAAGCCGTCGCACCCATTTTGGAGGGGAGAGATTTTCTCTAACCCTATGTTTGGTTGCTGAGAAAACAGAAATCTAAGGAAAGGAAAATAATGAATTTAGATTTTAGACTTTATGCTGGTTTTGTTTCCACTTTCCAGTAATGGCTGTTCAAGTTCATTCTTCAACGCTTACCTTCTTGAGACTTTACAGGATTCTCTATACATTGAAGTGTGTGTATATATATTATATTATATTAAATATAGCTTAGTTTAAAGATAAAAATACTGCAAACTCAGAATATCTGACTATGTAATGAATTGGAAACATAAATAAAAACTAAATAATTAACCGATGATCTTGCTTAACAACTTTGGTTTGCAAAATACTAAAGAGGCCTGCATCACTGGTTCGCTCAGAGGGGCAACCTCAAGTCAATGGTAGTTTGGCTAATTATGTACGGATGTACTTAAAATCTTAGGCTTTTTTGTAGTTTGCATTTTGCAATTATCTATGAAGGACAGGGTATTTTATTTTAATTTATGTGTCCATATTAAAAATTGATACTCTTAAACATTTCTCATATATATATCAGACATGCAGAAAAAGAATGTATTTTTTTTTTAATGAAATCCAGACACATTTTCTAATT
The DNA here is from genome assembly GCA_008638375.1 of Nyssa sinensis. Lineage (NCBI taxonomy): Eukaryota > Viridiplantae > Streptophyta > Magnoliopsida > Cornales > Nyssaceae > Nyssa > Nyssa sinensis. The sequence continues at coordinate 51,191,253 of CM018048.1, forward strand.
TTTTTCTTTAATTTTTTTATTTTTTTATTTTTGAATTTTCTCAATTTTTTCTCTTCTCTTTAGTTTTTTTTTTAAAGTTATATATATATATATACACATATATATATATATTATGTAATAATTAGTACATTTGTTTTGTAACTTGAATTATGAATATTGATGATTAAATGAATTTTTTTTTAATTTTTATTTAATGACTTCGTTATTTTAATAATATTTTTATGATTTGTGTGTTTTCATGTAAATTTTAATTAAAATAATTTTAAGTTTTTATTATATGGTCATATAACAAATGTATATATTATTAACGTATTTTTGACATATTTATGTTCGTGTTCATGTCTTATTTTTTTAAGAAATAACACTTCTCTGTGTCTATATTATGTTGTATTCTTGTCTCGTGTTTGTATTGATACTTCTTAATGGAATCACACTCCATACTCTGATGTGTAGACTTGACCATTTGAGTAACAATTCTTTGAATGGTAAATAGAGGTTGATGTTAATCTCTTGGTGAACCGTTTGTGGCCCAAATTAGAAGATGTAGCGTTCCTGTCATGGTTGGAATGGTGGTGTATGTGTCGTACTTGTCAAAAAGGAAAGGGACAGAAAAAAAAAAAAAAAGAGAAAAGAAAGGAAATGAGGGATGGATTTAGGGTTTCAATTGTTATTATCTAGGTGAAGGGAGAGTAGCATGCCGTGTAGGACGGGGGGGTGACGTGGTCATGTCTAGTTGTGGAGAGGAGACCTGAAAAGTCTCCTTTAAATGCCCCATTTTGTTACCATATCTGATTATCTTAGAAAAGACATTGATAATATAAAGGTCATTATTGTTTCGCATGTCCTATAATCTTTCCAAAGTGGATATGCATGCCGTGGCTCGCAATCTAATACAGCTAAAATGGGAAACCTTCGTCTGAACAACCACATCACCTGACTTTCCTTGAACAAGTCCATGTTTGGGACTGCCATTTAGTTTGGGAATTGTTACTTTCAATATTTCTTCATTTACACTCTAAAATAATATTTTATTTTTTTTTAATGATTAAAATTATACTTTTTAAAGTTTAAATAATAAAATAAAAATTGAGAATAGTTTGGTTTTTTTTTACAATCAAAATACTTTTAGAATCTAATTACATACAATTATTTTTTTAAAAATTAGTCAAACCAAACACTTTCAAGCAGAATAATCGTAGAAATAATTAATCAAACATACTGAAGATGAGATTAGTGCAGAGGATATGTACACGAAATTATGAGAATTGGAACACCGATCACCTTACAAAGTGAAAGGGCTAAACACCAATATCCCATCGCCAAGCTCATCTGATTTCTTATTTGGTCTTTGAATAATCCAAGAGGGGTTTTTAAACAAATTTGCAAGATATTTTTTTAGTAAATCTCCTATATTATATGATAATATATTTTTTTTAATGATATTATGTCATATATATTATATCTTATTAAAAAAAAAAATCATATCACATATAACAAATTATTATTAAAAATATAAATTAACATATTATTATACTAATCTCATTCAAAATTTTTACAGATGATAAATTACTATTAAAATGGTACATTGATATCTTATTATATCAATCTTATTAAATAAAAAAAAAAAGTCAAGCTCACTATGAATTGTGACATGATTTTGCTAGTGGCAGGAGGGCACTTTCAAGTCTCTTGATGTGATGTTTTTGGCTCTCGCGTCTTTGTAACTTAATTGGTAAAATATCTTCATTGCATTACTAGAAGTTTGAAAATTTTTTCTCCTCTATCAAGATTAGAGGGATTATGTGGAGGGAAAGAGATATCCTGTTTGTGTAGTCCATTGTAACTGGACCACAAAAAAGAAAAAGAAAAAAAACATACATACTTTATCGTCATTTACTTCCAAGTGATATTCTTTTGGATCCTTTAAAAGGACTTGAAACCAAGGTTTACAGTTTTTTTTATTTTTATAAATGCGGTTCAATTTGAAATTAAACACTTGGATAGAATTTCTGTTTCACACACACACACACACACACATATATATATATATATATATATCCATAAGGATAAGAATTAAACCTTTGGTCTCACCTCTTGAATTTAGATGCTATACATGTTAACACTAATTATAATTTGCTACAACTTTGGCAAATTGACCACGTTATTAGGCTCTTGTAACAGGAGAGAAACCTTATACTCAAACACAGCAGACTTCCCTGCAGACATTGGGATTTTAGAGCCAAATTGTCTGTCACAAACTATTGTAGGAAGGAACAGCAATACTTTTATACATGAATAGGGATAGCACGGAGAGGCCGAGCCTTCTGTAATGTGATGCCAAACTTCTCTTCCATGTCCATGTCCTCTGCTGCAATCCCATCTTCAAGCCTCCAGTCAAATGAGTTTATAAGTGAACACAACATTAAGTGAACCATCCTTATTGCCAATGGCAATCCAGGACATATTCTGCGTCCAGCACCAAATGGAATTAGCTCGAAATTCTGGCCCCGGACATCGACTTCTGAGCCCAAGAACCTATCTGGCAAAAATGACTCGGGGTTCACCCATATGCTTGGATCACGGCCGATGGCCCATGCATTTACTAGCACTTGTGCACCCTTTGGGACAGTGAACCCGCATACTTCAACATCTTTATCAACTTTGCGAGGAATTAAGAATGGAACTGGCGGATGTAGCCTGAAGGTTTCTTTAACAATCGCTTGCAAGTATGGCAGGCGACCAAAGTCTGATTCTTCTACCGGACTGCCTCTGCCGAGGATCTGTTCAAGCTCTGCTTTGGCTTTCAATAGAGTATCTGGATTGTGTAGTAGCTCTGCCATTGCCCATTCCAACGTGCTTGAAGTCGTATCTGTGCCGGCCGCAAATAGGTCCTGCAACATGGTTTGTGCAAGCTCAAAAGTTTATTGACTAATGAAACATATCTACATAAATGTCAAAAGTCACTGCTCATTTATTGACTAATATTGGCATAACGGCGAAGTGTAAACTATCCGTTTCGCACATGTGGTATGGGCATAACTGTTTTGACTCCCAAAAGTTATGCAAAGAGCAGCTATGGGAACTCAAACCAAGGATCTTTGAAAAAGTCCGGAACTTTCTCTGTCAAGCTATCCAATGAGTTAAAAAAAATGAAAGTTTTCTTTGATTTGGATGATAGAATAGATTTTTTGTTTTTTTGAATTAGAAAAGACTAAAAGAGAGAGTAGAGTAGGGACAGAATAGTGTATCATACATACCAAGAACATCCGTTCGATGTGAGTCCGATCAATCTCATCACTGTTATTTTCGCTGATATTGAGAAGGATGTCTAATACGTCATTGCTTGTGATACAACCCTGCAATTTTCTTATCTTCAATCTTTCGTTGATCATGCGATCAAAAAGCCCAAGCATCTTCGCGAAGTGAATCGTCATGCGATGCCTTATACCTAGCGGATCCAACTTCCTCAACACAGGAAAGTAATCTACTAGATTGGGTTTACCAGCTTCTTCCATGATACTCCAAACCAACTCCTTGAACTCTTGTGCCGTATCAGAACTTGGGTCGGCCAAATCAATTGAGAACATGGTGTTTGATAACAAATTAAGGGAAGTTCTGAAAACTGCTCGGCCAATATCTACTGCTACACTTGCTTGACAACTTTGCTGGACATAGGCAATGAGCTCCTTAACCTTTTGACAGCGGAGTTGTTGCTTGGCGTCGAGTCTTTGACCTGAAAATATGTGTGAGTTCAAGATTTTTCGGAGGTTTCTCCATCGAGTTGCGACGGGTAGCCAGACCACTGAGAGTTGGGATTGGTTGTGGGCATGGAGTGCGTCCGGGATGGATCGGTTGGAGAAGGAGAGGTCTTGCTTTTGGAGTACTTCTCTGGCCATGGTTGATGAAGAAATGACCACTGTGGTTATTTGGCCTAGTTTTAGAGTCATGATAGGACCGTGAGTTTTGGCAAGCTCGGCCAAGGATTTGTGCGGTTGGTTGCCCAGTTTCAAGAGGTTTCCGATGACCGGCAACGGTGTTGGCCCCGGTGGAAGGTTTTTAGCAATTGTTTTGCTCCCTCTTGCAATTGACAGTAGTGCTTGAAACAGAGTCCCGATGAACAAAAACCATAGTAGAAAGCTCAAGAAATCCATCTCTCCCCCTCCCAACTCTCTCTCTCTCTCTCTCTTTATGGATGGACTAGGCCTCGGTGTGTCACTTTACATAGTCAACCATTTTTTAATTAATAAAAAAGAATGATTAAAAATTTATTAATTATTAAGTCATTTTATATTTTTATTAATTAATAAGTGTTACTCACATGTAATTAATTTTTAATTGAAAAATAAGATTTTATATATAATTTTTAATAATATTTAGAAACACATATAATATTTAACTTATGACATAAAAATTTTTTAATATTCATTTCAAATAAAGAAATTATGTTTCTTGATGTTATAATTTTTCTTATTTATTATACTTTTAACTTTAATTATGTAAAATTAGTAAATATAATTATCAAGACATGTTTTAAATAAGACATATATAAATATATATATATAATTATTTTTTTTAATATTATAAAGACCGTTGCATATAAGGTACTTTAAGTAAATTTGAGAGAAGAAATAATAGAGAAAAGCTAAGTTTGATAATGTCATGAAATAAATTTATCTTGATGTACTTAGTATTACTTTTGAAAATAATATAAAATAATTATTTCATTGAATAATTAGAGTTGGTCACGAGAGAAGGCTATATTGACCGACCAAGTGACCACACTGGCATTGAGATACAATCTGATATGGTTGTGTTGTTAAATTAAATTGACAGAATTATAAATTACTATTTTTAGCATCAAATCACGCTCAGAGATGGAATCCCGTGTCCTAACAAGTTACAAGTAGATTTGTCACCTCATTCTTAGCTGTCATCAAGTTGCACACACGTTTTTAATATCTTCTTCTTGACCAACTGTAAAGTTGTTTACCGGCAAATCTGAGTTTAGATTTTTGCTACTTTTAAATCTACAAAAAACTTGAAAAAAAAAAAGGGGTTATGTTAAAGTAAATGATAATTAACATAAAATTTTATTAAATCTCTTATAAATTGAGTTATTAACAATAGAAATTAAACTCTAAGCTTCTCCCGTTTACGCTATATGCTTATGCATTTTTACTTAAAAGTCAACACTTCCAACTAATGTATTGTTACTTAAAAGTCAACACTTCCAACTAATGTATTTTTTACTTAGAAGTCAACACTTCCAACAACTACGTTAAAGTTATGTTTGGATACCGAAAATAATATTTTTTTCAAAATCATATTTTAAATAGTGTTAAGTCAGTCTACATAATAATAGAGGGTATCTACTTAAAACAAAAAAGATTCGAGTATCAGCTAATGTATTTTCCAAGTAAGCGTTAAGGACATTCTATTACTTACGGTATGTTGTTACGTCGTCCAATACAAAATCACGCAGTTTGTTACTCTTTATTGATGACCTACCTACATCTCTCTATATCAAATTTAAGATCAAAATGTATTTTCATTATTTTGTTCTAAAAAATTTAAATTAAAATATTATTATATCTAAACACATTTTTATAATTTTTAAACTTAGAAATTAAATTCTGATTAATATAATCAAATATATTTTCACAGTTTTTTAAAAATTAATTATAAAATTCTAAAATATATTTCAAAAATATTTTTAAAAAAATTATATTTGAATTACTATTCAAACGCAGCTAACGTCAAAGTACACTCTCTCAAAAAGAAAATCTTGGAAGTCCACACTCCCTTTTTTTTTTTTTTGGCTTGTCGTTGAGGCACTCGCATCAACTATGAATATTTGCCTAATAAAAAATTTCTAAATGATACTGTAATTTTCTATTAATTATTCGTCACTCTAATAATGCCATTTGATCTTTCATTGCTACACTTTCACACAGTAATTCAGATAAATTGGTTGACCTATCATAAATTTGAAAATTATCCGTTCAACTTCTTTACCTTATGTCTCATATAATTTGTAGTGTGAATTTCATGAAAGTAAGAAAATTAATTTAGTGACAAAGTTACAGAGACACCTTTGACTTGAAAAAAAAAAAAAAATCTTGCATTTCTACATGCACGGGACATCTTCCAATTTTTCTTTTTAAAACAAACCTCACATTCTTGTACCTTAAGAAATATACACACGAGATTAAGCCACGTTTGTACTTATAACAATGAACTCAAAATTAGGGATAGGCTGGATAGCTAATGGGATGGGTTTGGAACGGAAAACCTTCACCAATGCTTGAAAAAAAATCTCTCCCCGTAATTGTTTAAATCCTGTCGTAAGCGGAGGTGGGTTCTCATTCGGATCTTGTATTTATTTTTAAATTTTTATTTATTTACTTAATTTATTAAATTAATTACAATTAACATATTTTAAACAAAATATTGTGTGTTAAAATAAGAAATATATATGTTGATAAAGCATTAAAATGATATTATTTTAATTTTTAAACATATAACTCTATCAAATTTGTATAAATTTTTAATAAATAATTAAAAAATATTACTATAAATATTAATTATGTAACACAAATGTAACACAAAGTTCATTTATTATTTTATATTATATAATCGGAATGGGGTGGATGGGATACCTTTCTTCCCAAACCTGTCCCAAACCTTTATGAGGTGAAAAGATTTCTCCCAGACCCATCCCACTGGAGGCAGAGTCGACGATTTCTAAAAGAATGGATTAAATTGTCATTTTTATTTAAAACACTATTATGTTAGGATCGAAGTTTTAGATAGTGTAAGTATATACTTTCACATTCGTCATTTAAAAATAAAAAAATAAAAAACACTACATTTGCATAACCAATTAACTAACCAAGAGTAAACGATCCTATCTAACTCCGTCAACTTTTCATTGCTGCCGACAACTGGAAGTGTACTTCCAATTGACACCACCATAAATAGGTACTGGTTTAGGTTGTTGCGTGATGTTGATGATGGCGGCAGTTTCATCGCCCCTAGCTAATGAGGGTTGACGAAGACGATGACTGGGAATGAAAGTTTTGCAAGTGGAGGATGATGAGTGATTTCAGGAGCCGAATTATGGTAAAGGACAACTGTGAAAGTGGATGATAGAGGTGGGATCTTCGCTCCCACTAGTCAGAACAATACAAGCAGTAATGAAGATTAATAAAGTCGAGAAAGGTCAACTTGGTCCTCTTCTGATTCCACTCTATCTTAGCTTTGTCACAGAGCGATGGAGATTGCCCCACCAATGAACTGGTGATATGCCGACATGCCCACAATTGTTTGTGTTATTACGGCGTTAATGGTCCCTTTACTTTAACAAATTATTTTTGATATTAAATAAAAAAAAATTTAAATAAGAGTTGAATTTGAGAGAGCAGATAACAGCGTTTAATATATTCAATTATGTGGAATCGTAAGTGTATATTTGAGAGTAAAGTGATGTCACACAATCATATTAAATGAAATAGAGAATTAGAGATGTTCCATGCATGCATATAAGAAATGGAGAGGAGTTGAATGAGATCACCTGCATGTGAGAAATTTCAATAATGTACATGAAAATAATAGATTTTTTTTTATAGAGAAAATGAATTAATTTAAGAAATATTTGGCAAACTTCAACGAATCCAATGTGCATTTTTCAAACAAGTAGGATATTAAAATAAATTAATGAACTATTGCGGTTAAACAAGTTTACATGGTGATGGAGAGAAAAGAATCAAGTGGTTGGAATATTAAAATAAATTAAATCAGAAAGTTGATTTGTAGCAATTAGTATTCTCACTGTTAGAAGTATAATAGTTCACCTATATCGTATTGTATAATTCTAGTAAGATTAAAATTTCATAGTTTGTTTCTTTTATTTACACTTTTCATGTACAACTTCATCACCCTCCTATATAAAGAATTCTCTTGTATAGTTTCACAATAATTCAGTCTAATATAATGTAATCCTTTGAGTTTTTTTTTTTTTTTTCCCTTCTCTCCTTTCTCTTTCTTTTCTATTTTTGGTCTCTTTTATATTATTCCATTAAATCTAACATGGTATCAGAGTCACTTTAATCCTTCAACCACTACTGCCGCCAACGCCACCACCCATCCGAGGGCCGCTGACCTAACACCCGCAAACCGTAGCACCACAGCCAGCCCAAACTACAGCAAAACAGCAGTCCAAACCGCAGCCCAATCAGCAGCCCAAACCAACAACACAGCAGCCCCAACCACATCAGCATTTCCAGGCTCCAGTGGCTGCCCAACATCAAAACCAGGCTTAAGTCAATCCACAATAGCAACTTCACCCTACAGTACAGCCTCATGCTCAAATGTAATCAGAGACTCACCCACCCTCGCATGGCCAACAACATCCTTTGCAATATACCCAAGCTTAGCCTCAGCCTCAGCAACTCTAAAAGACCACTGTTTGTCCTCGTCGGAATAGTCTGACCATCGTTACACCCACCAACGCCTCTGTTCAAATCGTTGGCCTATCGCAAACATCCTGATCATAGCTAGGGTTTATCCTCAGATTCATCACCCTTGAAGATTCAACCATCGTCAAAGAAAATTCACTGTCCACAACATCTTCACCACCTCCATCACCAATCTTTCATCTATTCATACAACATCACTCACTCACTTATTCACTATTGTTCAGTCACAGACCGAATGTCTCACTCACTTATTCACTCAGTTATCTCACTCACTCACTATTGCACCATTGAAATCTTCTCATCATCGTGCAAAATCCTCTAGTCATGTCGTCATCTTCGCCACTCTCACCATCCCTGTCAACCATCCGGCTTAGTTGTGACCATGTCATTACTCCTCACCGTCCCTATCAACATTCAATCAACCATCCGGCTCAGTCATGACCATGTCACTGCTTCTCACCATCACTCAACGTTCGTCGCCTAACCGTTCCTTCATTGCCACCATCTTAGTTTCACGGTCTACACCCCCATCGGCATCGGTTATTCACACTATCATTTGCGCTTCTATGTGCCGCCTTTAGTTCCAATTCTGCACTTCCATGCGTCTTCATGAACTCTATTGAGTGTCCAGCTCTACCGCATGTCAACTTGGGTTACATTTATATTTCAGCCACAACACTAACAAGTCAACTGTCCACTTTCAAAGATTTTTGTTTGTAAACTCAAATTGGTCTATCTCCCACCATGAGTTTGAGGGGGGAGGTGCTAGAAGTATAATAGTTCACCTGTATAGTATTGTGTAAGTCTAGTAAGATTAGGATTTCATAATTTATTTCCGCTATTTACACTTTTCTTGTATAACCTCATCACTATCTTATATAAGGAGATCTTTTGTATAGTTTCACAATAATTCAGTCTAATACAATTTAGTTCTTTGGGTTTTTTCCCCTTCTCTCCCTTCTCTTTCTTCTCTCTTTTTTTTTTTTCTATTTCTTGTCTCTTTTATGTTATTCCACAAAATCTGACACTTACAACATTGGGAATTCACAGGAAACCAAATTTTAAAATACCAATGTGATTATCAAAACTAATAATAACAATAAATAAATAAATAAATAAATAAGTTGATAATAACCAAATTAAATCAGAAAGTATCAATTGAATTCTCAGACTGTCTGGAACACAACAAATAAAATTTTAAAAAACCATTGGTACAATAAAAGAATAACAAGGATAAATTATACTAACCTCTCATGAAATTTATGACAAATACACTAATTTTTTTTGAGATTTTTGAAATTATACTGATCTTTCCTACTTTACAAAATAATATATAGATATTTTCCTTTTGTTAATTTTTTTTTTCAAAATAACGAAACAAACATTTTTATTTATTTATTTTTGTATTTTTTTAATTTTGATCAATTTATTTTAACTTTTTTTAAAAATCTTTTAATGTTTTTATTTAAAAATAAATTGAAGGTAAATAACTTATTTTTATTTTATATAAAAATAAATTTAAAGTTTTTATCAATATTTATTTAAAAAAAAAATTGGTCAAGATTTAAAAAATTAAAAAAATATATGAAATGGGTAGTTTTGTCATTTAAAAAAAAAATGATTGAAATAAGGTATTCGTACATTATTTTTTAAAGTAAAAAAATGTTAATATAATTTTAAAAACATAAAAAAAAAATTAATATAATTATCATAAATCTTAAAAAAAATTAATATAATTACTATAAGAATAATAGTAATTTTATACAAGTACTGCACAGTTTATATGAGTAACATTACCACAACTAAAATCCAACACAACTCGTATTGTTACTCACTTGGGTGCGCATTCATGTGTACTGTGTACTCGTTTTCACAGTACACGTGTGGCTCTGTACTGTCCTCGCCTTAACTTGTGATTCCAAGCGTCCTATGGCACAAATGAGCCGGAGTTTGGGCATGGGCTGGGTCCTGGTTAATAGCCCACGCATTTATTATCATTTGTGCACTATTAGACGAACTTTAATAGTAAAGTTGTTAAGGTTAAATTTTAGGATGATGTTTTATGATACAAATATATATATATATATATATATATATTTCAAATAATGTCTAAATAAAAGCAGTGTTTGATTGATGAAATAATGTTTTAAGAAAATATTTGATAAGATAGCAATCAATGATACTGCTTTTATTTTAGTATTATTTAGGTAATATCTTTTGGACCATAAAACATTATCCTAAATTTTAACAATAATATAATATTAATGAATTATTTTTAAACATTTCTATCATAAGAAAAAGCTTTGATCAATTTTGAGTGATTGGATTAAAATGATTTGTCATTTAAATTATAACGGTCTTCTAATAGATCCTCCAAATTTGAGAGAATGTTAAACAAACTCAAATTTTAAGAAAATATTTGACAAATCATTGAAACTTGTTTTTTAAGTGATCAGACAAATTTTGAAGATATCAGGACCATTGACTCTTGGGTTGGAACAACTCTCGGTTGAGAATATCATAATTGTAATCTTATGGGTTTTCAATCAATGATATTTCAATAATTTTGATGATTACAAGGTATTAATTATGATGACTAATGTTTTATTTAGTAACAGTATAAATAGGTTAATTAGATCAAAGAGAAAGGTTGACCAAAAAATGATAACGTTCATCAAATGAAAAAATTCACTCAAATACAAGCTTCAAAGCCAAATTTAAGCAAGTAAACACACTCAAGTCCAAGGATTTAAGAAAAGTCAAGTGAAGACTTTAGTTTTTATTATTTGAGTTTTTGAGTAAATTGAATTAGGTTATGATTGATCATATGCATGAGGTATAAATATTTAAGTGATCAACTACAATTAATAAAAAAAAAATGATTTTTTCAAAACACAACATTAATATATCTTATATTTTCAAAATCAAGTCTTCTGAAAAAAAAAAAAGAATAATGATCAAAATTGGCAAAATTACTTAAACTGCCAAAACTAGTGGATTGACTTTCATGCCTATTTTACTACAGTCCAAATCAGTCGATCATTTTATGAATACAATCGATTGATTGTCTTCATGTTCACAAAATTGAACTTTATGTCAAAACCGATCGGTTATTTCTTAAAACCAGTTGAGTGGTTTTTCAATACAAATTTGTGGGCATTTTGACACCGAACAAATTAATTGATTGATTCTCAAGACCAGTCGACTGATTGTTCTTAACAAGATGAACCTCAAGTCTTTGGATAAAACAGTTAAGCTCATCAGTTAACTGGTTTGTGAATCAGTCGACTAATTTTGTTGATCTGATAATCTCAAATTTAAATTTTGAACAAATCTAGAAGGACTAATGACTAATTTTGTTAAATCAAACGATTATATTTCTCAAATGCCTATAAATAGAGGTTTTTTTATAACATTTTTTACTAATGATTTATTCACATTAACTTTCAATCCTTCTACTTGACTTTGGATTTCATTTATTACGAAAACTTGGATTTAAAAGTTTTACTTATCTTAGTTATTCAGAGCTCTACTAGATTTAGGACAAACTTGAAGTTACTTATAAAGGTACTAATCAAGTGGATGAATCCAAAATTAGCATGCTAGTTCATAATTATGAATTATTTAAAATAAATGTTCATGAATTTATACCAAAGCTATTAACTCGTTTCACTGAGATTATTAATTCTTTAAAAACTCTTGGTAAAAGTTTTTTTTAAAGTAATTAACTCTTGGTAAGAATTATACTAAAGTTGAAATGCATGGTAAAGAAATTCCTAGGTCACTATCAAGAAATTGGAAAGACAAAGTGATTGTTGTCTAAGAAGCCAAAGATGTTAACGTTCTGAAGCATTGATGAACTTCTTAGATCACTCATCACTTGTGAACTCACTATAAAGAGTCATGAAAAGAAAAGCAAGCCAAAAAGGAACATCACTCTTAAATCATCATCTTAAATGTGTGAAGTGGAGGATGATGATGATCGAGAGGAAGATGAAGATGAAGATGTTTTTTTTTATTATAACAAAGTTTAGAAACTATTTAAGAAAGAAGTAACCTGAAAAAAAATAACAAAAAAGAGGATCAAGTAAAAGGGGACCATTTAAAAAGGATCTTCTTTTTTACTTTGAGTGTCAAAAGTCGGGACACAAAAAAGTCAAAAGTCAATTGTCCTCAAAAGTTGGGATACAAAAAAGCCAATTATGCTCGACTCAAAACAGAAGGAAAAATAAGTAAAAAGAAGGTAATGAGAGCAACTTGAAATGATTCGGAAAAAGAGTTGAGTGACTAAGAAGTTTTTTCCTCATAACAAATAAAAATGAGATAATCTCTAACCTTAACTTCTCTTCTTTTTACAAGAATTACATAATAAGTTTAAGAATTTTTTTTAAATAAAGAATTTAAAAAGAAAATCACTTCTTTAACTGTTGTGAATTCTTGCGAATTAGATACATTATTTTTAATTTATTATCTTCATTTACTCTATTTTGTAAGAATCAAATTGTAATTTGATCTTTTTTTTTTTAATTTTTACATTTGGTTTTGGATTTTTTTTTTAATTTAAATTAAAAAGTCGTGGTTATATGTTTTAAATCAGATGATTATGAAAGTAATTGTATAAATATAATAAAATGTAGTCACGATACTCTCTTATTGAAGCGCAAAAGAAACAATTTTATCACACATGAATATTAGGGATAATAAGCAGGGGCTGAGACTTTTGCAAAGTAATGCCAAACTTCTCCTCCATGTTCATGTCCTCTGCTGCAATCCCACCTTCAAGCTTCCAATCAAATGAGTTAATTAGTGAACCCAACATCAAGTGAACCATCCTTATCGCCAATGGCAGCCCGGGACATATTCGCCTGCCGGCGCCAAACGGTATCAGCTCAAAATCGTGACCCCTCACGTCAACTTCTGATCCCAGGAACCTCTCGGGCACGAACGAGCTGGGGTTCGACCATGTGCTGGGGTCTCGGCCAATGGCCCATGCATTTACTAGCACTTGTGCGCCCTTAGGTACTGTGAAGCCACAGACTTCGACGTCTGCCTGGACTTTGCGAGGGATTAAGAATGGAACTGGCGGGTGCAACCGGAATGTTTCTTTTACAATTGCCTGTAAATATGGTAGCTGATCAATGTCTGATTCTCCCACAGTATTGCCTTTGCCAATGGTTTGTTCAAGTTCAGCCTGTGCTTTCCTTAGCGTCTCTGGGTTGTGTAGTACCTCTGCCATTGCCCATTCTAATGTGCTTGCCGTTGTATCATTCCCTGCTATAAATAGGTCCTGTGACAATTGCTGTGTGAGATTATGGAGGGAAATATAAAGTATCTTCATAAGAAAACTAATATAGACTTTTTCTTTTTTTTTTGTACATAATCACGTGGGTCATTGGTTCCTGTTACTTGATTCTACATACATATATATATATATATATATATATCTGATCAATATACCACAGCCATTCTAAATAAGAGTTTTGCATAGAGATTATGTTTGTATAACATTTTGCATGTTACTCTCAAAAAAAAAATTCTGCACAAAAACTTTTCTTCTGCAACATTTTTATGTTTGCATTGTGGCCAACTTAGACCTTGAATATTGGGGAGCAAGAATACAACAAATAAAAGGTAAGAAAGTATTTTGTGAAAATATAAAAAAATTGGAGGGACAACTCCTAATTTTGAAAAAAATTCCAAACAAAAAAGAGATAAAAAAAAATCAAACTATTAAAAATTTGGGATGCCATTGCCCACTAGCTCCTCTTAAGACTTCCATTGTCTCTGGCCGTGAATCAAATTCAAACTTAAATTTGAATCAAAAAATTAAGAAAATTATTTTTAGCAATAGACTTAAACTTATATCAAATTATTTTTCTCAAATTGTTCTTAAAAGCTAACTTAAAATTTTTAAGACATCATACACAAAAGTTTAAGATTAGGTGATAATTTTAAAAAAATAATATTAATAATTAAGTGAGAGTAGGAGAACATCAAAATCAAATAAAATTTTAAAAAATTTGAAGTTTTGAGTCGGTAGAGATGGCCTACCTAGGTTTTTAGTACTGAAGATGAAAGTCAATATAAACATAATATTAAAAATTAAATAATATTTGAACGTCTAAATATTTGATATCCAGTAATTATGCAAAATTAAATTTATCAGCGAGACACATGATGACAAGTCCTAATCTATTTGAGTGTTGGTACAAGATATTTATGTTATTGAATCATTGCACTTAAAATAAGGAATGTTTGATTGCCAGAAAGAAGAGAAGGCAGAGTGAAAAGAACTAACCACCAGCATACGTTCAATGTGAGTTCTATCAATCTCGTCGCCATTTTCTTCACTGATATTGAGCAGTGTATCTAACACATCATTGCTTGCATGACTACCCTCCACTCCCCTTGATTCCAATCGTTGGCTGATCATATGACTGAAAAGCTCAATTAACTTCCCAAAATGAATCGCCATGCGACGCCTTATACCTTGTGGATCCATCTTTCCAAGCACAGGAAAGTAATCCACCAAGTTGGGCTTACCAGCCTCTTCCATGATATCCCAAACCAAGTCCTTAAACTCTTGTGTTGTGTCAGAACTTGGGTCAGTCAAATCGACAGAAAAAAAGGTGTTTGAGAGCAGATTAAGGGTAGTTCTGAAAGCTGCTCGTCCTATATCTACTGCAACACCTGCTTGGCAACTTTGTCGAACGTCGGCAATGAGCTCCTGCACCTTCTGGCACCGTAGATGTTGCTTAGCATCGAGTTTGTGGTTTGAAAATATCTGTGAGTTTAAGATTTTGCGGAGGCTTCGCCACCGAGTGGAAACGGGTAACCAAACCACTGACAATTGGTATTGGTTGTGAGCTCGGATTGCGTCTGGAATGGATCGGCTGGAGAAGGAGAGATCTTGCTTTTGGAGGATTTCTTTGGCCATGGTTGATGAAGAAATGACCACTGTAGTTATTTGGCCTAGTTTTAAAGTCATGATGGGACCGTGAGTTTTGGCAAGCTCGGCCAAGGACTTGTGCGGTTGGTTACCGGCCAGTTTCAAGAGGTTTCCGATGATCGGCAATGGCGTCGGTCCAGGCGGAAGCTTTTGGGAACTTGTTTTGCTTGCTCTTGCAATTGATAGGAGGGCTTGAAGCAATATCCAGGTGAACAAAGAACATAATAGAAAGCTCAAGAGATCCATCTCTGTGTGTTTCTATAGGAGGGCTTGAATTGCATATATATATATATATATATATATATATAGTGAGGGATTCAATAGGATTTCAAGTTTGGAAAAATCTATGAACGTACAGTTGTTTACAATGATAGGATTTTAGGACCAAGAGGTTTCCAATTCCATCTTTTCTACTAAAAACTTACATCAACATTATCCTCGAGTGTCAATTGAATTTGGATTCAAGAAGTTCAAGTTTCTGTATGGAGTACGAAAAAACATGTAATTAATTTTATACCCACACGTTACTCTACACGGAGTTCAGACTCCCAACACCTCTGTCCAAAGTCTCATCCCATAAATCTTTCCAGTCCACTCATGATCCAACCAGGGGCGGCTGAAGGCAAGGCCACTAAAACCCTAATTTTAGGTCTTCAATTTTGTAGGCTTCATAATTTTTTTTATATTTAAAAAAGTATAATTATTATAATAAAATAAATAAATTTTTTCGTCTTCTTAATTTCTCTCTTTTATTATACAATTATCACCTAATAACTACATTTTGATAATATTTATTATCTTCTTATTTATCTCATTTTACTTTTTTTCATAATTAACGTTCTTATTTTTTATTTATAAAATTCTTTCTTTAAGTCTAAAAAGAATTCTGCAACCTAACAACTTACTATATTTTTAAAAAAATACTTTGCGACCTGACATTTTGGCAACAACTTTTCTCTTTTCTTTTTTCTTTTCCTCCTTTCTGTGTTCCCAGCCGTCTCTTTTCTTTTTTCTTTTCCTCCTTTCTCTGTTCAGCACCCAACCGCCTTTTTTCTTTTTTTCTCTTTTCTTTTCCTAGTTCCTGCTCTCCGCACCCTTCTCTTCCCTTGTTTGCTTCAGCCGAGAGCCGTCCTTTCTTTTTTATTTTATAATCCTTCTTTTCTCTCTTTTTTTTCTTGCCCAAGGCCCCAGCTAGCCGCGCCGCCGCTTTATTTTATTGGCTTTGTTTTGTTTACTGTATTGGACTTTGGCGTTTTACAAGTAAAACTATTTGGAGTTGGCGAGTTGCTGTGCGTGAGCCATGAAGTAGTGAAAATTTTGATTAGCTTCTTTTATGTTTGCTGAATCTGAAAACTAAATTGCTCCATAATTAGGTTTTATTGTTCTAACTTTGAATTTTGAATTTAAAATTTATATTATCTTTTAAGACGTATATAATTAGATTGCCTCTATTTTGTTTACTGCAATTAGCTCATTGAATCTTTGATTATTAATTTTGCATTAGCTATTAAAAATATATAAAATAATTGTTATAGAATAATGTTAACAATTCTCGTATCCGTCGCTTCGGCAAAAAGAAGTTTTTCAAAACTAAAATTAATAAAATCTTACTTAAGTTCAACAATGTCTCAAGAAAGATTAAGTGGATTGACAATACTATTAATTGAAAAAGAAATGTTAGAAGAAATTCATTATAAGAACTTAATTAGTAATTTTGCATATCAAAAAGCTAGAAAAATAAATTTTAAATAAAAAATTTATAAAATTTTAATAAATAATAAAAACCTCATTTTACAATTTTGCATTACGTCTCTGAATGTATTAAGCCGCCTTTGGATCCAACCAATAATTTTAAGTGGTGTGACTAAAAGTAATTATTTTTTTTTATCTCAATTATGTTGAACCATTCATTGATGGGACAATTTTGAGTAGTGGAGTTAGGTTTGATTGACTAAGAATAAAAGGAGAGTTTGGTGCAAATGTAGTGCCATCCCATCTTCACGCTCCCTGCAGTCATCCTGATTGTCCTAAGCCAGAGAGTTTGGTGGGATGAATTAATTCATATTAGACCTATAACCTTTTATCTTTTAGTGGGAATCAAATCAAATCGCACAATAAAATCAAATCGCCGAAATGTCCGTTCCATGGCCTTGTAGTGGTGTAGAGAGACATGAAACAATGAGAAACTAAGAGAAGAAGGATAAAGAGTTGAAAGAGAAATTTATTGATCATTTTCACTGAATCGACCATGGAAGATGAACAATAGAGGAGTACGAATTTGGTGAGAGATAAACGGATAGGGACGTGAGAGAGGTTATTGAAAAGTTTTTTATTTTATACGATTGTGTTATTTGAAAGTTTTTATTTTAGACGAATGTGTTATTGGAGTATTAGTATTATTACTCAAAATAAACTACAAGTGACATATCATTAGGTATGAACTTGAGTTCAAAAATAAAAATAACTAAATCCTTTACCTTAAATTTGAAACACTCACAAATCTTATAATAATACAGTAACTTGTTAAAAAAATTAGGAAGACTAAAAAAGTTTGAAAATTTTAGGATGAAAAATGAGAGTGATTATGAAATCCTTTAAAATTTTAGTGAGAAAATTTTGAGATGGACGAAACTGTTTTGCGGGTGAGAAATGATAAGATTCAATAAATAAAGATCCGATTAAGTCTGATATACCATAAAACGACGGACCAACCACCATATGACATGTGTGACTACAGAGTTATTAAAGCTCAGCCATCCAGAGCACTTAGATCGGAATCCCGCACGACCCTTAGTCTCACCTTCAGCTCAGAAGTTCCACACAGGAAGATTCAGAGCTCATCACCGCCTTAAGCACCCTACCGAGTTAGGGATAAAGAAACAGTCTTCAACAAGAAAACTGTCATCCATGAATATCTCTCAAGCGCAGTGTCCAACATGGTAACTGCTACTTTCTGATAATCAAATCCCTATATTCATGGTTCCAGATCCTAATAAACTTGAAAAACCCACAGCCTATAAATAAAACCTTAAGGTACGTCGTTACATTCATGCTGATTTTTTTTTCATTCAATTAAAGTCTTTTAATACAGTTTATTAACTTAATCATCGGAGCGGTTACCACCAAAGCCAATCCGGTAACCCTCTAATCTTTCTCTTTGAATGTTCGGAAGGCGTAAAAGATTGAAGTTCACTTGCCAAAAAAGTACAGAATCAAAGTCAAAATTCTAAAATGAGATAACTTAAAAATAATGAAAATTTTACATGCAAATTTGTTTTCTTCAAAATATTAGGATAAGCTATAACTCGAGATAGTCTAACAATACATCCCACCATGAGTAAAAGTCTAATGTGATAGAAAATAAAAACAAACTTTTTTCAAAAATAAAAATAAAAATATATTAATGCACGAAATTGACCCGAAAGAGGCGGAGGGCACAGTATAAGGGGTGAATTTTGATCTTGACACTATTTTGAATGGAACTGGACATTTTCAAATGTGGTTACGTTTATCTCACTTCTACCAAAACGTTTTCTTAAAATAATTTCTCCCACTACCGTGACAACACAAAGTACTGCATGTTTTCATTCACACAATAAGCACATATTTAATATATAGAGCACTGCACTTTCTAATTTTGTTTAGATTTTATTTTCCAAAATTAGGGTTATGTTTACTTCAATTTATTCTTCGTATTTAATTTATTTTTAAATAAAATATCAAATTATATTTATTAATCATAATTTTATTATTAAATGTGATTATAGTAAAGCTAATAATTTTTATTTTTATTTATAAAATTGGATAAAATCTATTATAAATATTCTTAATTTTTAATAATTGATCTAAATACTATTTCATTTAAACAAAGATTTTTTTTTTAAATTTTTATCAGCTCTCAGTCAAACGCCTTGAATCAGGTGTCACGACTTCAGGAGAGCTGAATGATGCTGAAAATAGATTGGAACGTCAAAATTATTTTCATAAAACGATGGCCGTTCGTCTTCAAGCTTCCATCTCTCCGCTCACTTTCACAAAGAAATTCGCCAGAATATTGTGTACGAATATATCCGCCCAGATGTCATCGCGACTCCCTCACACCATCAATCTGCCGAGTCAACTCGGTGAACCTGTCAAGGTCGTCGCAGTCCCTGGTATCTCTGATTCCGACTTCAGGCGAGCCACGCATCTCTGTCTCTTTTTTCTATCCCTAATTTTACATTTTACCAAGATGAACTTTATAGTTAGCTATAAATTCTATAGAGGTTTATGTGAAAGCGAAAATGCTCAGAATTTGGGATGAAAGTTGTGACAAGATTGTATACGACCCTAATATTGTAAATTGGTTTGTAAATTTCATAATTCATTCTGCTGGTAATAAAAAGATTTTGCATTTGAATTGGTTTGTATTTTTTTCTAAAGAATTAGACACTCAGATTGTGGGTCGAAAACAGACATAGGTTGGTCATTTTGACAGCAGAGGAGTAATTTGTGGTGTTGAAAAAATATTTGCTTTTCCAATAGCTGGCATGGAGGTTTAAATTTTTCCTTGTTCCTTCGGCTTGTTTCTGTTAAAGTAGTTTTATGGATGAACTTCTAGTTCTGCAACCCTATTAGGTAATCAGAAAATTTATCTTCGGGAATCTGTGTCACAGGAACGCTATTGAATCCTCTTTGTTCAAGCAGTGGCTGAAGAACCTACAAACTGAAACTGGGATTCTGGCTAATGGAGCTATGTCTTTAAAACAAGTACTTATTCAGGTATTATTTCTTTGTCATTGTTAAACATGCTAACATATACTTATTTATTGTTCTTGTTCTTCTTTTTTGTTATATTCTTTTTTTTTTTACAATGCAATAGAATAATGCTCAGCAATTCACCCATTTTCTGGGACTGAAGCCTTATAAAATAAAACCCCTTATATAACTAGGGGGGTCAGCTGCCAACCTACCTAATGCTAAATTATACATGTCAGAAACAGTCCATATCTGTTAACAACTTTTAGAATCTTAAAAGCGTTGGTTCCTGAATTCTGAGAGATTTCCATTTAAACTCCTATAAGCCAATTCATTATCTTAAATATAAATATATTTACGAGACGCCTGTTGAGGTTGGCCCTTATTGAAGATAAGATGAGGAAAAATCGCTTAAGGTGGTTTGGGCATATACAACGATGACCTATAATGTTTTGGTGAGAAAGAATGACCAATATACATTGAGGGTAATGTTAGATGAAGAGAAAGACCAAAATTGACATTGATTGAGGTAATAAAAAAAAACATAATAGCTTGTGGTGTAAAATATATGAGCCTAAACAAGTGGAATGACAGAACATGATTCACGTAACCGACCCTGTTTTAGACTTAGTTGAGTTGAGTTGTATTATCTACACTAAGCTTGCCCACACTTTGAAGAATTGCTAAACCAAACCCATCTTAGCCTTAGGAGCACCAAGGATCAAAATATCGTTTCGATATATAGTTTCGATCTGTCCAGAAACGGAAACGTTTTCGAAACATAATGGAAACGGAGAAAAAATTGGAAACATGTGGGAACATAACTTAAAATTTATTTATTTATACAAATAAGCCTATTTATTGAATATTTGTGCATGTTTAAGGCATATACATCATATTCATGATAAATGACACTAATTCATGATAAATGATATAATAGATATATACTATGTAATATCCACGAATTAAATAATTTGACACAAGTTACATATAAAATAAAAAATAAAACAAATAGGGATTTAAACCTATTATAATTAGTAACTTAGTATTAAAATAGTTGTTTCTCTACACTCTATTTCTCTTACTATTTTTTTATTATTTTAGAAAAAATAATAGAAATATCTTCTTGTAATTTTGAGTCTTAATCCTTGAAAAATAAATGGATATTATTTTTTACTAATTTCTAGAATTATTGTTGATACAAAAGAAATGTTTCCTCTGATTCAGTATGTTTTCACTAGTTTCGGTATGTTTCCACGGAAAACAAAGAACCGAAACGAAACACTAGTGGAATATCAAAATTCACATGTTTCCACGGAAACAAAATTGTTTCTGCGGAAACATGTGAATTTTGATATTCCACTAGTGTTTCGTTTCGGTTCTTTGAAAAATGGAAACGTTTCGGCCGTTTCGATGGAAAAGAAACAAAATTTTAATCCTTGAGGAGCACTTCCTGCAACTATTGTGGAGCCAAGAAGGGACCATCTTCTTGGAAGTTCTAAGGAAATACCTTTTATAGTTTATCTTAAGCAGTAGTGACAGGACAGCATAATTCTTCTATATCAGTAGTTCCATCAAAATCAAGTTTGTTCATTAGTGGTGCGATTACTTGGTGTTGTCCATTAAATTTGCCTCAAAGATGTAAGAAGATAGGTGATGATCCTATAACTCTGCCATAAAAGATTATTGGATTAGTGATAATCCAATATGACTATCATATGATCTAGATTATCTTATTAAAAGCCATCCACTTTTTTCTTCCCCTCTCATTCATTCGGCTGGAGAAGCACAAAAAAAATTAAAGCATGATGGGTTCTTACATAATAACCTAGAGGAGATGCACTTTGCTGATTCCCTCATTCTGCCCCTGGTATCTGGATCTGGGGCGGAGCCAGAACTTTGTTTTAATGGGGGCAATCAAAAATCATAATTATAAAAACTAGACCGGTAGTAACCTGGTGAGGTGGCTGGGTGGTTGAATCACTATCCAATCATCGAGTTAATTGGTCGGACTAAATCTGTTTCATATTAATTTTAAAAAATAAATAACAATAAGAATAAATATGAAAGAATTTTTTTTAAAAATTCTTTGTTTAAATGTAAAGCATGGTAAGTACTTTAAGAACATAAAAATGCACTAATAAATATGTTATCATAAACTATGACAAAAAAAAAAGGTTTAAACAAATATATTACTGGCATAGCTGTATCATAAAATGTATAATGTTGAAAATTATTTAAACTATACAATAAATCTACCTAACACACTAGACAACTAGCCTGTATAAGCATAGTAACAATCTAAACCAGAGAACAATGTCATTTAAAATAAATAAATTCATTGACACATAAAGAATAGCAGTTCATTATACCTCAAAGTTAAATCTGTCGAAAATAAACTAAATTGTGAAACGACATGGAGTCGATGATCATGGGTTGCTGTTTATTTCACTCATCTAATAACAAAAAAGCTCATCTTTTTTAAGCCTTGACTATATATGATTATGATAAGAAGTAATTGGGGTTAGGGTTCAGAAATAAGAAGAAGATGATAAAGATTGAAGGTTTGCCTTTGAAAGGCTAGGGTTTGGAGATTGAGTAATGAAGATGGAGAAGTACCCAGCATGGGTCTAAGATTTTCTAATGATAGAGATGGAGAGACTTGATTTGCTTTGCGGGGGAAGAGTGAATAGAGAGAGAGAAAGAAATTGAACAGTCAGAAGAGGAGAGTAAAGAGAGGTGAAACATAAAACGGTAAAAGATAAGAGAGATTTGTGTGACCTCATCTTAGAGTTAGTGGGGGCATGTTTTGAAAAAGAAATCACTGGGGGCACATTTATAATTTTTTTTAAAAACTTCAAAATTATGAACTGAACCTATTTTTAAAAAAAATTCCAGTGGGGGCATGTGCCCCCATGCTAAATCTGCCCCTGATCTGGATTCCATATTTATCAACTGAAAGGTTAGGTTGGATTTTATACGTGTAACATGGACTTAGATGTGCGTGCAGTCTGTGTCTTGACCAATAAGTTTGATAAATAAAGGCTAACAAATATTCAATAGGAGTCGGGAACTGATGAATTAGGTGATGGCTGAGAAAGAAAGTCTCGTAGCATTACATTTCCTATCTTCTTATCATTTATTGTGCACAAGTTCTTGATCTCTTATTGGTGACAGGGTGTGGATATGTTTGGCAACCGTGTTGGCTTTCTTAAGTTCAAAGCAGATGTTATTGATAAGGAAACGGGAAAAAAGGTATCTGATTAGCATCTTAATGTATTGTTTCTGAATTTAGATTCATCTCAATCGGCTCCGTTGGGTAAGGCCTGAGGTTCCTAATTTATGTTAGGGTTTTCCCCCTCAATTTAGTCTCTTTATTCATAGATTTGATTCAACAGAGCTACAGCAACACGTGGTCATGTTTGTTCTGCCAGAAGAAATTATCCTCCATCTGTTTTAGCATTCTTTATATGGAGCTCTCAGGCATTAGTCCTTATTCATTTTCTATATGAATTAAAACATGCTTAGGTTCCAGGTATTGTGTTCGCACGAGGACCAGCTGTGGCCGTGCTTATTCTTTTGGAGTCAGAGGGCAAGACTTATGCTGTACTTACCGAACAGGTACCTTTTTTGGTCTATCAACTGATCTTTATGATGCTGTGCTTGAATTTATTGAATACAAATACATTTTTCAACTAATGAGTAGGTTTTTAAGTTGAGAAAATGGCTTGTTCAATACTCCTATCTAATGGAGATTCTAACAAACACATACATTTTAAAGGTAAGGGTCCCTATTGGGAGACTTATTTTGGAATTGCCAGCTGGAATGTTGGATGATGACAAGGGTGACTTTGTTGGAACGGCAGTCCGTGAGGTCTCTCTCTCTCTCTCTCTCTCTCCCAAAAATCACTAATACATGTATTATGAATTTATGTATAGCTAGGTCTGTGTGCGTGCACTATCTATCAAAAAAAAGGTGTGTGTGCACGTGAGCATTTTTCTGGGCTGCATTATGGGAATAGATGAGTTTTGCAGATGGTCATGCTTTATTTTAGTTTAGTGGAGTGATATTGGGGCATGGTGTCTCTTTGCTTTAAGCCTTTGTATTAGTTGGGCATTACCTAGTACTTTGCAGCCACAAGAATTAACTTTTTGCCTTTCTTCTCTCGTTGGGCTTTTTTCCTCCTTTTCCTAATGGATGGAGCCAGCTAGGGGCCCTCAAATTTTTTTTTTCCAAGTACACCCTTTTGTTTATATTCCCCCCCCCCCCCCCCCCCCCCCAAAGTTTAAAATTTGTCATATTTCACCCTTATTTTAATTTGACCCCCTTAAAGGAAATTTTATCGACTTTTTGGTATGGCATAAATTTTTTAAGTGTTTCCTTATTTGATTTGAATTTTTGTCTAATTTATAAACTCCTCTATATCAATAACTTTGATTACTTATCAAAAAAATGATCAATTAATATTAAATTTTTATACTTCATTAATTTTTAAATTTATGATTGAACATTTAGCAAACAAAATTGCCCCCCCCCCCCCCCGCGCGCGCGCGCGCGCAATAAACTAAATTCTTGGCATCATCTTTGCTTTCCCTGGTCTTACCTCATTCCTGTGTTGAAGGAAACTCTTCATGCCACGTGGCACGGTCAAAGGCGGTGGACACACGTGACATGGCAATCCACATGTACTGGTTCCGGGCATCAAGTCGTATTCATACCCAGACCTAACAGGCTGGAGCGAACCATGGGTTGTCACCCCTTACAGTGCAGTTGAGTTGGCATCCCTAAAATAATACGGATTGGATTATGGTGGTCAATTGTTGGGCAGAGTCCCCATACCACGGCCTAGAGAAACTCCGGAGGGAAAAGCACCCTGACACTCTACAGCCTGCCTGAAACCGGTAAGCAGGGTCTGGGGGACCTCAATAAGGTCTGGTGCTAGTTGTCTAAGCCAGCAAATTTGAGTAGTTTTAGAAATAATCTGGTTTAGCACCTAAGATGGTGGGTATGCCTGGACAGCCCCTGCGATCTGGAAGAGTGGCAATAAGGAATTTATCTTGCTAGATCATTCTAGAGTAATGCGGAAACCGGGTCTTAGACACGTGGATTTCTCTTTTGTTGACACATGTATATTGCATGTAGCTTGAGGTGGCAACCCACCAACAGAAGTTTGGCACAAGGGGGTTTACATCTATAAGGCTATAACATGTCCAGAATTTCTTGGACCTTGGATTCCTATAACTCAAGACATAACCGAT